>JAVKLA010000088.1:23731508-23829970 GCA_034782735.1 Sagittarius serpentarius | reverse complement strand
TACTGAACTGAAAACACAGCACTGTACCAGCTACTAGGAAGACAATTAACTCTATCCCAGCCGAAACCAGGACACTGGCTGTGAACAGATTTATTCTGGAGTTTATTGCTTCCTCTGTCTATATGAAAGATGATCATAGGATAAAATCCTAGATAAAAAAAAAAAAGGTAGCTTTTTACTTGGATAAAAATCACAGCGCACCCTTTCAACTTTCAACTATGACCTACAGACAAGTGAATCTTCTCTTTATTTCTTCAAACGTGTAAAAAAAAAATTCAACTGGCCAAAATGTTCCTGTTATCCTTAATATAAGTAATGACAGCTACTGACCATCAGGATGTTTCTGAACTGCCAATAAAACAGGAGATGCTCTAGCTAATCACAAAGAGATGGAAAAATAAGTTTATGAGACAGTCTCTAAGATGGGGTCCATGTTATAATTAAGCGGGTCTGGGAACCCATCTCCAATGGCCGAAACTTACGAAGATCAGCAATATAGTTTGAGAATAGTCGCATGTTTCAGAAACATTGTTTTCCATATTACACTTGAGTTTTGATAAGTAGAAAAGACGAAACACTATAAAACTCAACTTAGTACTGTTAATCTGTACATTTACAGAAGCCATCCCAAGAATGAAAAATGTATTTCCTTTTCAACCATATCCTTGGAACATCTAAGTCTTTTTCACACACATAAAAGCATCAAACTTGCGCTTCAGAAACCACAATACAAAATAGCAAATGCATCCACAGCACTGATCACTCAGACAGAACAACTGCACTAAAGCTCTAAAAGGAGGTTATGAATGTGCATGCAAAAGTATGTGCAACCAGTAACAAATGCTTACCTCAACTGCATAGCAGATATCTGCACCTGCTGAAGCTGCCATCATAGACAGGAGCCCTGTGCCAGTCCCTATGTCCAGAACAATTGCTTTCTCACCTCTTTCTTTTACTCTGCTCACTGCAGCACGAATACCTTGGTAATACTTGGTGTTCTGTGGAGAAGGGGAAAAAAAAAAAGGGAAAAAAGAAAGAGATCAGGAATCTTTTATCTATTTTAACTTTTGTGGAGAAATCTTGCATTCTCAGTCTACGAGTTTATAATTAGGAGAAAGCCTACAGACATTCTTTATGATAGTCATACCAAAGCCATTTTCAGCAAAAGCAATTGTTTTTGGAGGGATCAGTCCATTTAAAGCACACCAATTTTTATCACACTATTCACTCATCATTGATCAATCAGCTACTTACAGTGCATGCATAATTTACAAATGCAATACATTTTCTAAATATGAAAATAATAGTAAGATCCGTGTAAGATACTACTGGTTTTCTTAATATTTTTCCCCTGCAGCACCACTCAAATAGTCACATAGTTCCTATGAGCACAAGAGCTGAAGTATCTTAGATTTAGATTCCTTTCTTCATCTACTGGAAAACATTCAAACATGAGAAGCAACATGTGTAAATACTGGCTTTTGGTTATTGTACCGTTAAGTGGGGCTACACGCATACCAGCAATAACTATAAGGAAAAAACCAAATCCTGCCATCTGTCAGCTACAGTATACATATTGAAATATATGCTTATATTTACTCTGCAACTGTCTATTGGAAGACATTCCTTTCCAAATGATTTATCAAACCTTTCCAAATAATACATTATCTTTGGACCCCAAAAATTTGGAAGGTCTGCTGGATCCCTTTCCAAACAATTCTAGTTAACACTTCTGGTATATAATTCCAGTAGAGTTGTTTTAATTACTTAGACATAACTTGCTGTCTCTACATGGCTTATTAAATGCCTGATCCCTCTGGCATGTTTCAATTCAGTATAAATTCAAGACTCGTAATATAGGCACCATAAGAGTCTTTAAAAAGGTTACTGACTAAATGGTTGACTAAATGGCTAGAGCAGAAAGAACATTTAAACCATTCACTCCAAACCTTGTCATGCCTGTAGATATGGTATCACAATTTTCTTCTCAATCCTAATAAGATCTAAAAACACCACAAAAGAATAAAGATAGACTTTACTTGCATTCCCATAAAAACTGTGAAGCCTGGATTCACATTTACAGCTATTGAAATTTCATCTAATCAGCTCGCTCTGTCAAAAATCAGCCACTGAATGAAAATACCATGTTCTGCTGTAAACAGCAGAACACTATAGTCAGATGTTGATCTAAGAGCAGGTCTGGTATCTTAAGGGATACAAATCTGTCATTTCATCTTTCAGAGAAACCTGTATAATCATGCAGTGACAGCTATTCAAGAGAAAGGAAATGAGTATTTTCTCACCATTCAAAAGTTTTGTTGTTGCTATACTTACTCTGTCTTTATCGTGAAGCATATCTGCATAGCGTGACCTACAACAAAAAAAAAACATTCCAGTCAAAATACTACATACTGCAAAGCACAACAGAACTGCTAGATCTTATATAGCCTCCTTTGTTTTCTCTCACTAAGGCAACTGGTCCCCATGGCCCATAAACAGACAGATAACTGACACGCTTTTTGAGGATCTGAACCGTTTCCCAGATTTAAGGAATAATGCCATTTCAGTGATCTGGTCATCAGCATATAAACGAACTCATTAACTGCTAGCATATATCCTCTCTTCAGCAATGGACCCAATACATGAACCTATGGACAAACAGCTGTGAAATAACAGCTGGGACAGACAGAGGATCGTACAGAGCAATACACAGCAATGAAAGACAGCCTAATAATGGTCTAACATTTGTTGGCAAGACTTAAATTTCTTTGGTTCCCATTTCTTCATGGGTCGCACTACATAAAAATACCCCAAAATCTAATCTTCCCAATTTCTTTGGCTGTTACATTAAGCTTTCAAAAAGTTACTACAGGAACAGATAACTGGCAATTATTTGTTGCACTGGGGACTTAAAAGAAATTTAGTCAATGCAGTTTGCCACAACTCAGTCACCGTCAGCATTAAGATAAGCACCTCGGAAAAAAATTAGAAGGAAACTATTTGGAGAATAATTTACAAGACTCTGCATTTACAGTTCTGCCCTGTACAACACAGGGCACTGTACCATTTAGAATGTCCCACAGTCTGTTCGTCTTGTGCCGTTAGAGCTTCTACAGAGATAAATCCAAAAACTCTCATACAAACAAGTTGGTTTTGCTCTTTTTTGTAGCTTTAGTGGAACAAGAAGCTATTTTTTCCAGCATACCTTGCGATTTCCTGATGGTAGTCATAGTTCTCATCCTCTTCTAACCACTCCATTGCACCAGTGGTTGGATTAGCTCTTCCACAAAAGATCTTCATGATCAATCTCAATCTGTGTTATTTATTGCTACTTTGGCTTCAGTAGAATACCCAAGATGCTGGCTGTGGGGAAAAAAAAAAAACCCACAACACAGAATTTAAAGTGAAAACAACAGACACCACTTTAGCTATGGATACGTATATATACTTTCCCTGTTACACCTGCCTCAGCCAGGAGCACTGGTCACTGCCTTACACTTTTTGTATAAGAACGTTCCAAGCTCAAACCCGCCACCCAGCCCTGTTCAGGAACACAGCCCAGAAAAAACGTCACCCGTAAATTCTCAAGGAAAAACATCTGTCCCCGCGGCCACGCAAGTCGGACCGAGGGAGGCCAACCACCCTCTCTAAGGTGTCCCCACACCCTGTCTGAGGGACTCGCAAACTCTGGGCAGCGGCAGAGCCGAGGCGACCGGCGGCCGCAATGACCTCGCCGGCCGGGACCCCGGGCCGCGGCGGTGAGGCCCGGGCCGGAGCAAAGCACCTGCTCGACGCTCCTCCGCGTCACCTTGGGACAGGCCGCGCCGCGAGCGGCGCCGCCTGAGCCCGCACCTTCCCCCACCTCAGGATGGAGCTGCGACGGCAAGAAAGTTCTTCACGATCCGCCGCCCGACACCAGCGCCGCGGCCTCACCTTCCCCTCAGGGCCCCACGCCGGCGCGTCGGCACACCCACACTCCACACCCCACGCCGGCCCGCCAACCGCCACCTGCCCAGCGTGCACCGCGCGGCGGGGCGGGGCGGGGCGGGGCCTGGAGGAGGGGCGAGCCGCCGGCCGGGCCTGCCCCTTCCCGTCGTGCCGCGCGAGCGCCATGGAGCGGGCGGCGGTGCTGCGCGTCAAGCGGAAGCGTGGCGGGACGGAGCCGGCCGAGGCCCTGCTCCTCGCCTGCAAGCGGCTGCGCACGGAGTGCCGCGGCGACCAGCCGGTGGAGAGGAGCCTCTTCAAGCTGGTGGCGACCGTGTCCTCCAAGGTACCGCCGGGGCCGCGCCTCAGGCGGGCGGCGGCGGTGGTTTGGTGCAGCCGGGGCGTTTCGTTGTTCTCCCGTGAGGGGCTTTGGAAAGCAGCAAGCTTTCTCCAGGTTTACGGTGCTGCTCCGCGCGGGTCGTTCCGTATCGCTTGTGGATGCGAAGTCCTTGCTAGTAGCCTGGAGAGGGGCGTCTCGGTGCGAGATGCCCTCCTGTCGCGATGAAGGGCGGTGCGGCGGCCTTCCCTTCCCTACTGCCTGACCCGCCGGTTGCGCAGCCGCGTACCTGCGCGCAGAGCCGGCTGTGGGCTGAAAGGAGCGTAGCACACAGCGACCGCCATGAAAAGCTGTGTTCAACCCTGACTTTTCTCTGCTTACTACGGGACAGTCAGTAAGTGGAGCCTGAATTTCTGCTGTTTGAGGTGCTGAAGCTCAGGCCTACAAGGCTAATGACTTCCGTCCACTGTACAGCCTTTTATATTGAATAAAACTGGTCTTTATAGGAGACTGTAAAGGATGTTATGCCTTAAATTTAGGACCGTCACAATCTTCCACAGGCACGTGTTTTTGTTTGGAGGGTTATTCTCTACGACAAAGCATATTGTTTAAAAATCATATTGAAACAGTCTTAAAATTTACAAATATCTTACACTTTTTCCCCCATATCAAGGGCATGTTATGACAGTTGTGTTGTTTAAAGCAGCAGAAGTTACTTGAACGTTGTTACAAACATTGGTAATGCAGTCCTCAAATAGGAAGCGCCAGTAATATAAGTTACTAATCACTTCTAGAAAGGAGTATTACTTACTATGTTGATGGTGTCATTATATTCCTCCTTCTTTTTATTCCTCTACCCAGAATGAACCAGTTCAGAAATATGTTCAAGAAGTGATCACTCGAGACAAAGCGGTTCAAAGTCTGCGACCCTCTTTAGGAAGCACTCAGCGAATCATTCAGGAGCTCCGCTCTTCCAAGCAAGTGAAAAGGAAGGAAAACCGTTACCGTGTGATAGCCAGCCATCGACCTAACTGTACCGAAACAGTTGCACCTGTCATAAATGGCGAGGCATCGATTCACGGCAACAGATCAGACTCTGAAGCAGCAGAAGATGCTTTACAAAAGGAGAGCAGTGCTGTTGATAAGCGTTTGGACTGCTGTGGGAAATTCCAGTTGTTTGATATTGAACAAGAAGAGGAGGTGGTGGGAGACTCCAGTGTAACTGCTGCAAACCCACAGGTCAGCAAACGAACTTAGTATAATTGAAGTTCTTTTTATCACTGTTAACTGGTACATGTGGGCAGACTGACTGCTATGGAAGTTTCCTTGCACTGTAAGTATTCCACTATTTAACAGGAGCTTTAACTAGGTATTTGCAAGTTGGAATCTTGTACAGGGAGTAACTTCCATGAGGATCCTTAAGTGCACTAATGTTGTTGAGACAGTCGTGTGGAGTTACCTGCTACAGGAAGGGCCGGCCTATACCACCCTGGGTTTTCTGTACCCTGTTCTGATGTATAAATCCTCATGTTCATCTGTCGGGTGGATCTCTGAGGTTTGTTATTAACTTCTCTACCTAGAAAAGAAAAAATCTAATTCAATGTTTTCTCATCTACCCAGATGCTTAGGAAAGTCACTTGTAGACAAGATTCGCTAAAGGAAAAGATACTTTTTAGCTTCCCCCTCTCATTATTCCAATATAACGTTTTATTGTATATTTTGTTTTTAGCAGCAACTCTGGGTGTTTGACAGCCTGCTTAAGCCCCTACATCCTGTTTTCATTGGTATTATGAGTTAAGTTTGTTTTCAGTTGAAGGAGTATCTGCTCAGTATCTAGCATGGTTTTAAGTGTGAAGAAGCTCTGCCTTCTGTGTAGGGTTGCCCTGCAGACAGTGTTAAGAAGATTCTGTATTACAGACTCGTAACCACATGGAAAAGAAGGTAAGAGGGTTGTGTACGCTTTCTTTAGTAGTTCCTTCACTGTAAGTACAATTGGATGCTTTACTTATGCAGCCCATCACAGCTCCGAGGAAAACTGAATGCTTACTGTTAAAGAAGATACCCAGGTGAGGAAAAGCCCAGCCAGCTGTCATCCTTCAGTGTATCTTATAGGTTATTTCAGGGCTTTGCTATCAAACTTGAGTATGAACTCTCGCTTTCTATTAAGCAAGTAGTTCAAATAGGCATTTGAGATCTGTTAGTTAACTGTTACCTATCACTCTGCTGTTAGAACAGAAATGAAAGTGAGGTGGCATCAGAATTTTCCTTTTACTCTTTTAGAGCTAGCAGTATGTGTTGAAAGCAAGAACTAAGCTTTCTTTTCTTTTTCATTCTCTTAAGTATTTAGAAATGAATGAAAGGCTGGTCAGTAGCTGTTCCTCAGAATTGAGTAGTTTGGAAGACAGCACTGTGGATTGGACAAGATATTCTGAAAAGCTCTAGCAGAGAAAAACCGGCAACAAAAACCTGCCTGTGTAGACCTCCCAAGTGCAGGTCACTAAAGCAGATACATTGCAAGTAACTTATTAGGAAGGAGAAAGCATGAAGAAATTTCTTCTGTGTTAATGTTGAAGTGAGGAAATAAAGGAAATAAAAAGTGTAGTTGTAGGGCCTGTCAGCCTTTTCCTGTTAATCTGTTACATTTTCTCCTGCACACTTTGTATACTGTAGTCTGCTTGCATATTATCCACGCTACTGTATGCACATCTTGCCTGCAGTTTTGCAAGTGTAATGCTCTACAAAGCACAGGCTGTCTTAAAACTTGTCTTTTCAACCAACATGTCATCAGAAACAGATGAACAGTTCTATGGCATTAGTCATACCCCCTTCAATAGTTTCTAATGAGCTTGCCCAGAATTTTTCTTCTATTGCCTGAAACAAGGTGTGGCGGCACACAGTACTACAGTAATTGGAAAATTCCTTGGTGTCTTTCTGTTCTAGGCTGCTAATGTTCTAAATATCGGTGTTCCAGTGGGAAAGTGTTTCAGTCTAAGATTTCAGAATGTCATCCTTAGCTAGGTGTTGACTGCTGTCTACAAAGAAGATTGTTGGCTGTAACTAAGACTTTGTGTGCATGGCTTCAGTGGAAATACGCATTTTTTATCTTTTGGGTTTTTTTCCTCAGCAGAAGACTGATCCAGATGTGATTCTTTGCAATGCAGTAGAGATGATCCGTGAGCGTTTAAATGTTTCTGAAGATGGTAAGAAAGAATACAGTGAGAAAGAAGATGAGTATGTTTATGACATCTACTATATGGAAACATCAGCCCCTGGTTGGATCCAAAATATCCTTTCTGTGCAGCCCTATAGAGAAGAATATGAACTGGTAAGGGTGTGGGAAAACAATCTTTCTTAAATAGAAAGGTCACAAATAAACATGCTTAAAGTCCTACCATTAAAAGTTGCCATGCTGAGAAAGATCCTTTGAGATACTACACGTATGCTCAGTGACTCCTGTGTTAGGCTTTTTGTAACTGTCAGTTCTGTGTTCTGCTGGTTACTGTTGATTCAAGCAAATTATGATATGACAGTGAACACTGAAGGGATGGTGCTTAGGTACTCAGAAGAATTTGTCTGACTTTAAATTGCCAAATAAATTTTGGCACACAAATGTAAACTTAAGTAATTCACATCTCATTTGTGATTAGGAGGCAGCGATTAAAACGTAGTTGTAAATACAGTTGAGGGAGAAAAAAGGAGCAAGGGGACACACACAACTTCTTCAATATTTGAGGACTTGACTTTAATCTTAATATGAGTTATTTTCTTGTAATAGAATTGTCCTTCAGTGACTGTGGAGTTAGGAAGTTAAACGTGAGCTTTAGTCTTTCATTGTATAGATACTATGATCAATAGATTTGCATATCGGAAACCTGAAGCTACTTTTTCTTTTCCTTGATCTATTACTACCGCTGAAGTGGGTAGGATTAACTTAGACATTAACCGTAGCATTTAAATGCTGAAGTGGAACATGTAAATGCATAACTTAACTCATTTTTCACCTAAAGCAGATTGCTCTGTTATGGTGAATATACTGACAAATTACTTATGCATGCAGTAGAGAAGCATTTCTTGGCTCTGTATGATCTGTACAGTATTGTATAGATAGATGAAAAACCACTTAACGGCGAGTGTTGGTATTTATAGTGAATGTTATGATGTTTTGTGTTGACATGCAGGTAGATGATGATCATGTTCCAGGGGAAATATATGAAGATGAAGATGACGAAAATGATGAAAATAACTGGCGTAATGATTATCCTGATGAAGACGAATTCTTACCTGAGGAAGATGGTGATGGAGAAAAAGGTATGCCTGTCATAAATACTGTTTGTTTTCATGCTGTGCACATATAAATCCCATCCTTTTTACATGCTGTCTCTAAAAAAGCAACTAATTGGGCGCTGCTGGCATAGTGTTCTGCTCTTACAATGGGTTAAATCTGCTTAGAGAAGGATCATCTTTCTTGGAACTACAAGGGATCTTAGTATTTTTGCAAAGTCAAAATTGAGAACTCCATTTCAGGCTGCTGCAATTGCAAAGGACTGCTTCTTTTGAGAAGGAATAGGTGACTTGGTTCCACGCGCTTGTGAAACGCTGCCTCTGCTTTCTATACTCCCCATCCCAGTGTACTCCAAGCACAATTCAAACTTCACCTAACACAGAAGTTGTTCAGACTTAGTATTTGTTAGTTACTCAAGAAGCTTACAATAGTATGATTAACCTAATTGCTTAACTAAAAAGAAGGGATAATCTAAAAGTGCTGATGCTCTCTCTTTAGAGTCCGAAGAGAGTTTCAGTGATGAAGAACAATGTTTCAGGAGAAGAACATGGAACAAGTATCGACAGGAGGTTCTACAGGAATTTGGCTATGATGAAATCCAGGATTTGGATTCTGACTAACAGCCCTTTTTTGAAGATGAAATGCATGCTGAAGATGAAATTCTACTGTTGCAGTAGAACTTAAAATCCAGACAGCTGCTGGTAACTATTCATAAGAACGTTGAACTTAAAAAAAAAACTAAAACCCTGGAAAACCACTTTCCGGTAAAAGTTGTGCTCATTGGGACAGTAGGAAACCAATCTTTACATGGATGAACTTTAAGCTAATTTTTTGCCTGTCTGGCCTTCTGAAACTGTTAGTGACTAGCGTGCTTACTGACTAGGCTTGAGTATTAGATACTAGATTGGGATTCCAGTAAATGCTAAAACCTTTTACTATCTGAGCTGTTACTATCTGAGCAGCCAACTTCAGCTGGTAGATATTAAACAGATGGGTGTGGTTATAGCCACTTGACAATGTGAATTTTCATTCCAAGCAAAAGATACTATATGCTTTAAAAAAGATTTTTTTGCCCATTCTGTGATGCTGAGGTTCTGAAGGAAATTTTTTTTTTTAAAAGCTGCATGCCCAAGCATTTGTATCTATCTGTATTGACGGTACCTCCACATTATATATGGAGGTACTGTTGGCAGCAGACCTTCTGGTCATGACTAATGTGGCGGGTTTCACAAGAAGATAAACATGTCTGCCGTGACGGCAAGTGAAAGTCCTGGAAAAAGGCACTCTGTCCTAGTGCTTTCTACTGTATTTGTTCCTAAGTTTCAAGTTATTTTCTTTACAAGAGTTTGAGCATATGAAATGCCTTGACCTGTCTGTTTTATTGCTGGATCTCTCTCCAGTAATTCTACTATTGGAGAAGAACAATATATGTGCATTTAAACTGTAAATAAAGCATTTTTGACTAGGTTTTCTTTACTGATTTAAAGATCATAGGAGTTCATACAGCTGAAGCTGTGTCAGCATTTTAACTTGCATTCATACATCTTTAAAACAATTTAATCTTACCTGTTTGGACATACGCAAAGTATTCTAGCAGTCTCCCACGTGAGTCTGTAAAAAATAGCTGATAGGCTGTTAGGTCAACAACATTTGTAAGCTGTAGGTTGCAGCAGTGACTTTAGGTCAATTAGTTCTGGCTGATGATGTCAAGGTAGTGGAGGCAAAATATTTCTTTACCTTGGTTTCATAGAAAGGGTAATCATAGAATTGCCTAGATTGGAAAAGACCTGTAAGATCATCTAGTCCATAATATGGCTGTTAACCTATACCACAACCCTAGCCTATTAAAAGCTGTGCTTGCCCACTCAACGGATGTCTGAACTTAGATACTGAATTCAGTATCGAATCCTATGCAAGATTAAAAAGCTGTATTATAATAGCTAAATGCTAATTTTCATTAAATACTGGAAAGACCCTATATGTTTACATGCCAACTGTGTACAAAGTTCCTCAGCTAGAATTTAACTATCTTAAGTCCCAGTGCTGCTTCATAAAGGTAGCCCAAGACTCCATTTTATGTTAGTCTTCACCATCTACTACCGTTTGCCATTATCTATAGCTTTTTGTTTAAGATAACCTTGGTCAGGGAGTCAGTGCAAGAATCCAAATACTGTGTTACTCAAGCGGCTGATGCAAATGTGGTGCATCATTAGAGGTGTGCATTGCTTCAGCCATAATCTTGTCATTACAAGATTTAGTTCAACTTAAACGCACAAAAAAACCACATATGTGGACAAACTCAGGCCCACTGAGGTAAACATTCTGAACTAAGATAAAAATTCCAGGTATGTTTTTGAAGTATATCTTACTCAGCTAGCCAAACAGGCTGGTTTCATGTTACCTTTTGCTGCACCAGAATTCAGTATCAAAGTGTCCTGATGTTAGGCTTACAGCTTTGGAATTAAAAATACTACTAAATTAGCATCAGTCTGTATTGCAATACTACTTATTATTTCTGTTTTTATTCCTATTTTCTCTCCCTGCTACTTAGCTTTCAAGATACAGTCACTGCCACAGGACTTCTGCTATAGAGGAAAAAAAGAAAGTGGTTTGTTGTGTGAGTTTTTGGATGGTCATTTTCTAGTGAACAGCACTGAAATTTAGAAAGGGAATTTTCTGACTGCTGAGGTAACATTGCTAATGTGTGTTCACTGAAACAGTTCAGAAACAACTGCTTACAAGCTTCAAACTGAACATTTTAATTCTGGAAGTTTCATAAAGCCTATCAGAAGTCGATCGAGTACTAACAAGCCAACAGGAAAGATTCATCAAATGTTAATCATATCTTTAGTGCCAAGGTGCTTTGTTGATTAAATCCTTGCCATAGTCAGACACCGCATTTCCACATAGTGTACCGAATAAAATACTTATCTTTAAGGGAGAAAGGTTGGTTCAGTCTTTAAATAATGTAGCACAACTTTATTCGTTTTTTTGCTAATAATGACAAATTAGGTAGTTTGTTGTGACCAGTTGTCTTCTGGGATAAGAACTGAGATAGCACAGCAAATCACTTCATGCAAACATCCATCAGAATTAAGCTGGAAATGACTTTTGGTCTTTTGAGTCAAAGTGGTTTTCAGTCTACCTTAAAAATGCATTACTTCACCACCTGGTTCTGCAGACATCTAATTTGATCCAGTAGCTCTTACCATTTTAATACCAATTCTGAAGAAGGAACAGTATTGACGCATAGCCTGTGTGCCTGAAATGAGTAGGTAATCATTATCCAATGAAAACATGCCCTGAAAATATGCCACAGTTTAGGAAGGTGACGCGAGGGCACGATCTATGTAGTAATCCAACTGCAAGTAAGTACATTTTCAGTGTTTCTGAAAGACCACTGGAAACAGTTTTCCCATTTTGTCCAGTTCCATCTCTTCCCTTTTGTTGTCATAATTGCTTTATCCTCTCTCCTGTTTCTTGTAATGGCTTTGAAATTTAGTTGGATTTGATTTCTAACTTTTTTTCTTCATTTGTGTCCATCTCTGTTAAAACACAGTAACAGAGCAGCTGCATGTTTCGTGTGACTGCACCTGCATAGGAAATCGGAGATAAATCAGAAGAACAGCCACCTATCTCAACTCTTAAGTACACAACATGCATCTGACTAATGAAAGTTAGTTGTCAAGAATGCTGCCTCACTTCTTTTAAGGGAAACAAATGATAGAGGTTAATACAAAAAGTGTATTCCACTCAATTTTTTTAAACAGATAATGTGTAAAATTATTCTGTTGATATTCTAGGGTGTTTTTCTTTTAGGCATCCTGCCAAGTAACTAACTGGAGTAAAATCTTTTTTCTCTATAACTGAGTGTGAAATTGGTAGAATAAAAAAAAGAAACAGCACACAGGAAAGTGACAAGATTACTGAGTATTTACATATTCGCTAGCAACTGCAGCACCGCATCCTGTTGCATTCTAAGATTATGCTATAAACCTTCCTTTCCACATCCCTTATCATGGTTTTCTCACATAGTAACAATGTCAACAGTGCAGTGCTGGAGAAAAATGTATGATTTAACTGCAGCAATTCAACAGAAGGCAAAATTCCATCTGTGACTGACATAAAATTTATCCATCTTCGAACAACTGATTCAGTAAAGCAAGACAGCTAGCCTGCATTACCAAGAATGTCCAGCCCTTTTACAGTCATCAACCTTGCTTAAGAAAGAGACTTTTCATGGGCTTGATTAAAGAGAAATGTATAAAATCTGTAGAAACTGGATGGTCTTTTAAATATACAGTAAATAAAATCTGAGTGTAAAAACATATATGAAATCAGTATACCTCTTTACTGGGTCTGGCTGGGATGCAGTTAATGTTCTTCCTAGCAGCCCATATGGTGCTGTGTTTTGAATTGGTGGCTCAAACAGGGTTGGTAACACACCCCTATTTTGGCTATTGCTGAACAGTGTTTGCACATTATCAAGGCTTTTTGGGTTTGTTTTTCCTGCCACTCTGCCCTCCCTGCAACCAGCAGGATGGAGATGGGCGGGAAGTTCAGAGGGGAGATGGCCAGAACAGCTGACCCCAATCAGGCAAAGGGATATTTCATGCCATATAATGTCATGCTCAGCAATAAAAACAGGTAGGGGAAGAAGTGTGTGCATGTGGGAGGGTGTCTTCCAAGGCGGCCATCGCTTGGAGACTGGTGGTGCATCGGTCTGCTCGTGGGTTTCTGCAGCAGGTTTTTTTTTCTCTCTCCTTCGCTTACTAAACTGTCTTTTATCTTGACCAACAAGTCTCACCTTTGTTCTTCCTATTCTCTCCCTCATCCTGCTGCAGGGTGCTGGTAAGCAAGCGATTCTGTGGGTACTTAGCTGCTGGCTGGGGTCAGCTGACCACAACCCTTTTCATCAACAAACTGAGATTTCACTAATTTTCCTCTTTCCTAACAAGATCTCCATCTACAAAGAAGCTTACCTAAAATCTTGTTGATAAACTGAGGTCTCCTTGATGCAGGCAAATAGACTCCCAAGAAAAAGACTGGAATTCCAGATAAAGCAATGGCAATTCCAATCAATGAATTTATAGTGTCACTATAGAGTGGCACTACCACTAGAAATACTGTGCATATACAGAATATTACTGGGAAAGCCACACTGAGCTGCAGACAGAAAAACAGAACAGAATGTTACTGAAATATTTGCTGTCTACAGTTACAAACATTTTGGTGACATTTGGAGACTTTTCCCTCTCAACCCCACTTTGTGAAATTATCTGCTTTTCTCTTATACATCTGGCTATTTGGAACCATAAGCAAATTGCAGAATTATTCTTGAACAAAACTGCTGCTAAAATTGCAGAATTATCAAGTATGGTAACTGCTGTGTTGAAAGAAACTGTATAGCAATATGAAGTATTTTTTAGACAAATCCAATCAAGCTCAGGAAACAAGAATGACTTTTTCATGTAGAGTATCGAAGTATGAGAAGGTGATAACAGGATCAGATACTGAACTGAAACACCGTCAGAGCTAAATGTGGTCCATGTTGACAGAATTAATTAACTTAGGCATTCCTAATTAGAGATCTCTAATCCCAGAAAAAAGGCTAACTACTGTGTTAGCCTATTGAGACATTCTCCAGTTGACAGAGAGAAGGGATACTGATTGAACTAATGTACAATAAGAGAGTATACTATTACAACAATCACTTATGCTTATCTAGCAGACAAGCTAGCTTTCATGGTACAGTATAAAATGGAAGCCATGTTTTATGTCTTGATCAATTTGTAACCTTTCGATATAACATGTATGGTCAAGATTTTAGACAGTACTTTTACATTATGTGGAATTTTAAACAATTCTGTAATAAGTAAATATTACCTTGAGAGGCCTGGGTCGATCTGGTTCCTTCCAACGTAGATATAATTGCCCAGCAATAGACAGACCAACGAAAAACCAGTAACTAAAACTGAAGTAATTAATAAGCTTGAAGACATCTTCCACAGCCAGGTAAATAAGGGTCATAGCGCACTGTCAGAGAAGAACAAGAGTGAGATGAACAACAGAAGTTTGAAACGTACTGTTTATGCTGCTTTTTGCCTTCAAGAAACACCTTATATACTCCTTGGTGTTTGGCACGATTTTATGCCTCAAAAATCACTCTCTCAGAAACCACCTCAATGACAGTAAATCTGAAGTTCTCTCTTGTGATTTTTTTAAAGTTTTGCTCTAAATAATTCATACAGTCACATCTGAACAGCTGAAAAGAAAAGCAGTAATAACTTACATTGAAAAGCAGTGCTGGCACAGGTGTGAACCTCCCTACATGGATCATAGATAACAGATCAGGAAGGTGACCTTCTCGAGATCCTACAAAAAATAGCCTGAAAAAAAATAATCATCAGGAAACAGATGTTGAGGCCACAGGTGAGAGAAAATGTATTACAGAAAATCAAAGAACAATACCAGTCAAAATAAGTATTTACACCACTGAATTTCCATCCTTTAAACTGCAACATGGATTCAACCCCTCTTGTAAAGATGCACTGCACAACAACTATTAAAAGATATATAAGCTTTTAGAAACATGCTGTTAACATCCATTTTTCAAAAACAATCCTACATGTAAAACACAAAACATCTACAGTAACTGAAATAAATGTCTATTGTTCGAAAAATTCTAAAAGCAAGAGCTTAAAACGTTCCAGTTTATAGCAGAACAGTTTTCAATGCCAACCAGAAGAGATTGCCAGGTCTCTTAAAAGGGATCACTCAACCACGCGCTCAAAAAACAAACACACATTATTTTACTATCAACTGCAAATTGTTCTATATTGACTGCTTCACCAGATCTTGTTCATATTTGTTCTCAGTACAGAGGCATGCACATACATTCAACGGACAGGAAGGATCTTAAAATGTCTGAATAAATCTATTTAAAACTTTCACTAGTCACATCCACAATCAGCAGAGAAAAGCTTCGGTACTGCATCCTAAGCTTTTTGACTGCAGCTTAATAGCAGTAGCAACATTTAAAACTTTTTACTTGAAGAAAACCTTAAAGATACTGATTTTTAAAAGTCGGTAAGTTTTAAGTAAACTGGAGCATCTCTCCTATGAGGAAAGGTTGAGGCAACTGGGTTTGTTCAGTTTGGAGAAGAGAAGGTGCCAGGAAGACCTTATTGCGGCCTTCCAGTACTTAAAGGGAGCCTATAAGCAAGACAGGAAGCAACTTTTTACACAGGCAGACAGTGATAGGACGAGGGGGAATGGTTTTAAACTAAAAGAGGGGAGATTTAGGTTAGACGTTAGGAGGAAAGTCTTTACTCAGAGGGTGGTGAGGCACTGGAACAGGCTGCCCAGAGAGGTTGTGGATGCCCCATCCCTGGAGGTGTTCAAGGCCACGTTGGATGAGGCCCTGGACAGCCTGATCTAGTGGGTGGCCCACGGCATGGGGGTTGGACGAGATGATCTTTAAGGTCCCTTCCAACCCAAACCATTCTGTGATTCTATGATCTGAAAACAAGAACTTGCTAGAATTATTTTATCAAGTAAAATGGAAGATCACTCAATCCAAATAATCAGAAGGCCTGATGACTCACCACACAGACAACATTCATTTGATCTTTAATTGTACCCTGCATACAGCTAGGAACACTTTGGGGAAGTAAGGCAGCATTAAGGGTGTATGTACACACACACAGAGGTTTATTTAGGTCTGTTATTTTATTGCTGCTATTCATTATAGTTTTGGTCACAAAAGTATTTTTGCCACTCTCATAACAGATGAGCGTAACAGTAACATGTAAAAATACTTAGGAACATTTGTCAAACAGAAAGAGATAATGCACTACCTTGATGATGCTAGAATTGAAGCATTAAGTCCACCAAAACAAGAAAAGGCTACAGCAATGGGAATTGTCCAGCTGAAGATACCAAACACCTGGTCAGCAAATGTCTGATGAAAGGGAAAAGAAAAAGGAAACATGAAAATATCTGCAACAAAGCATACCTAGAACAATGACATCATAGCTTTTGTAATAAGTTTGTATGGAAAAATAGTAATATAGTAAGTACAATCCGTAATGCAGCACAAAGAAGCACACAGCTTTTTTATTTATGGATTCTAAATAAGCACAAACTTCTTTAGCAAAGCACCTGAACTCACATTTTCTGCTCACAAAAGTAATGCTCACAAAGCAAAACAAAATGTTTTTAGAATTTTCTCACCAATCCTAATATATTTTATTATTTAACTGAACTACACAACTCAAGTGTAACATAGTGACTACAGAGAATAAAGGACAAAAATATTACATATCCAACAAGGGAAGTCCCATATTGCAGATGATAAACAAAGCCACCGTCACACCTACTGTTTATAGACACTAGGAATCTATTTTATTTTCCTTCTTTTTCAGTTTCCTAAGTAACATCTTTTTTTTCCTTTAGCTCCACCAGCAGCACCTCTGGGCTCTACTCTCACAATACGGCCAACGACAGAGCAATTATCTTATTAGCAGTTATTTGTTAATGATACTAGACAATACTGCAGGCCAACTGCGGTGACCTTCCGTGACAGCTCTGAAACGAAGAAGCCAGGAGCATCAAAGTTTCACAGCAAGTGGCAAGTGTAATCAGTTGCCAGTGATCTGGGACCTATAATGAAAATGGGTAATAATTTGCAAGATACTGTCCTGGGCAATTCTGTTCAGCCTCCTGGATGGAGAAAAAAGGCAGGGAGACTTACAATATCAGACAAAATGTTTGAAAAATCAAGAAATTTAATACATGAAGACTGACGGCTATTCTAAATCCCATCTCGGGTCTGAGCATTGTACATGTCTGAACGTCAGCATGTTTGGAGTTAAGCAGAAATCCGCTCATGCTGTGTTTAGAGGACATGAGTGAAAACCTTCCTATCCCAATTCTACCTACTGCTAGCTAAATTACTTCCATGATTTCTTTTACAGAAGCAAACTAACAGTCATGGTAGCTAAAGGATCATGTCTACATTAGACAGCATGAAATCACTATTTATAGAAACAGAAAGGTACATACTTATGTGTAAGTGGTATTCAAACAAACCTCAAAGATCTTGTGGGTATTAGAACATTATACACCGCCGCAGGTAGCAGTAATTTAAACCTTTTTAGGAACCTTTCTCTAAATCACTTTCTTAGCTCTCTCTTGCTTTATCAATTTCAAGATCCTCAGACATAAAAAGCATATACACTAGTACAGCTTTGTGCAGGTCTGTCTTTTCCATAACAAAAATTTTCTTCAGTTTTTAATATTTTAGTATTTTAAAACACCTCCCCCTTGACATCCCCTTTAAAATACTGGTCTTCATCATAACATTCATGAGCTAAGGAGTTCAGTCCAAGCGCATTAATATTCAGAACTGGCCTTTGTTTGTAGCTTATAAGGTTAGGTACATTTAACAGTGGTCAAATTTTGATTTAATTACTCCAAGAACAAGACCACCAAGAGCAGTGCATTATGATCTCTTTTCTGAATGTTTTTGTAGGTCAAAAAAGCCTAAATGACTTAATGTAGATTTTTTTTGTGAAATGAGTGATTGATTTTCATAAGGCAAAGCCCTGCATATAATGTCAATCTTTAAACCATAAAATGCAGAAAAATCTACTGACATAAAACAAAGCTTGGTCGGTTAAAGTTTCCTGTTCTTTGTCTGGGCTGACAAAGTGCTTTGTTCAGCATGTTATCCAGGTTAAGCTTCAGAATCTGAGTCTGCTTAGCTGTATACCATCATCTACACTAAAAAGCAAAATTTATTCCATCCTTTTGTGTAATTTAGTTGAGCCTCAGCAAAGGCAAATAGGATTTCCTGCTGCTAAGGGACAATGCAAAAGCATATAATCACTTCAATGGGAACCTTGCCAAAAGGTTCAAAGTCAGTGCATCAGCTGCGTTAGTCACCCTGATTCTTATTAAAGCACCTCTCTTCCTGAGCTCTTTTGGTTTATATGTATTAGCATAGCTTCCCTCAAAATGGAGCTTCAACACAGGGGTGGAAAAATGCACACACACAGAGATTCCCACAGAAATTATAAAAACTAACACAAGAAAAGTATAAAAGAACTAACCCATGTATGAATTCTATTTCATGCTGAAATCAGAACATCAATTTAGCAAAAGACCATGCCATAAGAAATGTGTTCTATATACCACGGATTTACCCATTTTCAGTCAATTGAAACTGAACAAGCAACTAATAATTTACATTATTGTATACAAAAGATTTCTGCTGCTCAAGCATAAATAATCACTAGAACCCACAGTGCTTCTCTCAGATCTTTATTGGCTCTAAATGCAGCTCTGAGAAACCCAGTCTCCCAAAGCAGAATGTAATTCATAATGATCCAGTGAACGAATTAAGACTCCACGACAAGAAAGAATGAGGACAAGATGAAAATTCTAACAGGCAATTGTTGTAATATTTTAAAGGATGATTTAAGCCTGGACTGCAGATTTCCAAAGCCAAATAGCAAGTGAAATTACTAGACACCAAACTTAAAACTGCTAGAGGATTTTTTTTTTTTAAATATACAAAGCTAAGATACAGAACTCAAACAAGATGTTAGAGAATTACGATGTTTAGTAAGGCTGCCTAAAGGATAAGCATTTAGATAAGTAATATTAACAGCTAAAGTTAAAGAAGACAGAGAAAAGGTATGAATGTAATCTTATATTGCAGGATGCAAATTAGCTACTATGTCATTTGGAGAAACTTTTTCCCCCAGAAGACAGGTTGGCCTTTGTTCTTTGCAAGCATTTCCCATTTCCTTTTGAAACATTTAGTAATGGGCCAGTGTGGAATGCCAGATGCGGGACTAACTCAAAGGCCACTTCTATCCTATAATGTATATCCAATCTTTCTAAGATATGCTAATGTTGTTTCACACATCCTGGAAAACAGCACTCACTCATATGAGCAGTAAAAACCACAGTTAAGGCAAAGCTGTCGTATCGCTGCCACAAATTATACACAGATCAAGACGTTATAGATTGAATGTTTTCTGGATGCAAGCTATATGATGTGTAACAACTGTTAATCCAGCTCAAAGTCTAAATAATTAATTTCCCTAGATCTCTATGAGTCAGACTCTTCAAAAGAGAGAATAACCTAGTGACAGCCTTTACCAAACACTGTCATTTCCAATGTACTTTCCAATGTTGTAGCTGGGATTCCTGAGAGAGCAAAGGGTGGAGCATCAACTTCAAGAGCTTAACTTTTCCCTAAGTGAGCTAATGGAAAAGAGTATTTTAATTGAGAATGATCTAAAAAGTTCAGCTTGGTTTGCCAAGTAGATCTGCCTGCAAAATGATCTTTCAGCAAAACAAAGTTGAAAGGTACCTGAAGTTTGGCTAAACTTTCTAGTGGTATTAACTAGCTTAACTTGACAAGTATAGACCCACCTGCCTTTACGCAGGTGTTTTCTGATAGGGTTTCACCCTCATTTCTAACATAAAAATCAGCCAAGTTCATGTATTACTACTCAGACAATACACACACTTTTATACTTCAAAGTACACGTTTATAAATCCTTCAACACTCCAATTTTAACAGATGCCAAGAAATGTCTTCTCCAAAGCTGAGCTATACTCTCTTGTGAACAATGACAAAAGCAAAGATCTCCACACTTTCTTGCAGAAAGTGTTACTGAAGTGTAAGTAAAAATGGCCACAATAAGCATTCAACAGTATGCATATGTCAGAGGGTTACTGTGCATAAGAAAGAAGGGCAGAGAACAGCACAAAAAGCAATCAAGTTTTCAAGCACATACACCACGTGCTGTACCAAGAGGAAAAAAAAAACAGGGGGAGGGAGAAGAGTTAGTGGCCGCTTTCTGCTAAAACCGCAATTGTACAATCATGGATCCTCCACAAATAAGCTAGACCTGGGCTCTGAACTGAGCACCTGACCAATTCCACTTGAACTACCACTACTTCTGGGAGTAGTGAAGTGCATTTATAAAAACAAATGAGCTGGCAACAGGGGAAAGAATGGAGCATTCGCAAGGGTATGCGGAGGATGACAGAGGAGCCTACCTGGAGGCAGCTATAGCAGAAGCATTTAGTCCACCATAACAGGAGAAAGCCACCACTATGGGGATGGATTTCTTCTCAGGTTTCTTCTGAGAAAGTCTAAAGAGCAAGAAGGATTAAGAGATTAAATTGTCATCTCTGCTACAGTCTGACAAGTCCTGTAGTCCAGACTTGAACTGTAACTGCTTCTAACAGCTAGGAAACAGTAAGAGAATTCAGTGGCTGATACAGCACTTGCAATTACAGATAAAGTCCTTTTATGCCCTCCCATCCATTGGACATGTAAGA
Source organism: Sagittarius serpentarius (assembly GCA_034782735.1). NCBI lineage: Eukaryota > Metazoa > Chordata > Aves > Accipitriformes > Sagittariidae > Sagittarius > Sagittarius serpentarius. The sequence continues at coordinate 23,809,061 of JAVKLA010000088.1, read as the reverse complement.
CATACACATATACACGCACACTGTAGAAAGACACGCACCTGGAATTGTTCTCCTTAGTTCTGACTTTTTTTTTTTCCCAAACCATCAACAGGGAATAATAATGAAGGAAGAAGCTTCCAGCCACGCACTTCTCAGCTAACTGCCCTTATTTCATCATGACTAAAATGTTACATTACTCCCAGAAGAATGGTCAAATACTGAATTACAACTTTGTTTCAAGATATGACTGATTTAACTACATTTTATTTTTGTCTTGGGTTAGTTTGATCTCATGATCATCTGGTAACTTGTGAATGGTTTGCAAGAACACTTTTTTGTCCTTTTAAAGGTCCAAACAACAGTTCTACACAAACAGGTTGAACTAAAAGCAAGGGAATTGGCCCGCATAAAGAGCTACCGCAACAAAATACACAGGATACTGCCTCACACCCAGCAATTCAGGCACACAGATGATTAGAAAGACCCACATTTATGTTAGGAATCACAAGATGAGAACCGTTTCATCACGCTTAGCTGCACACAGAAAGTGCAGTTAGAGGCACAAAAAAATGTCAGACTATACTGACAGCATATGGAGCTGCGAGCACATGCTAGGCTGGCAAAGCACTGAACAGCATTGATCAGGCAGATAAATGCAAAGAGAATGTAGTCTAACATGAATAAGAAACATACAAAACTATACCCAAATATTATGAGGTGTTTCTACTAGGAAGGCTTAAAAGGCATCTACAGGGCCTCTATGTAGCTCATTTCAAGACCCTATCACACACACGAGCTTTTCCAGGCTCAGTTCTATAACGTTCTTACCCTGAAAGTCATATAGAGCAGTAAGGAGATTAATATATATGAGCAATCTGACTGGTATCTTGGAAGTGCAATTAATTCTGTTTTGACTTCTCTCTTGAGGCAGAGTATAAATACATTCCCACATTACAGGAAGATTTGGCAGTCAGAACTACAGTCTGTTTTCTCAATTTTTAGCTTCTCAAGCCTTTAAGGAGCTACTTCCTAAAGGAAACAAAGAAACTCTGATTTACGGCAATCGGGAAGCCGCACATGCAAAAAAGCCACTGAGCAGATGAAGTTTTCTTCCACTGCCATAGACTAAATTTGTCAAGATACTGTACGACATCTGTTCAGTTTGACCAAATTAGATTTAACATCACATATTAAAGAAAGGAAAGAGAGTGCACATCAACTGAAAATAGAGTCAGAAAATTGTAAAGGTGCAAAAGAAGGTAATTTAAATGTTCGGGTTTCCTGTAATTCTTGTTTCAACCACCATTCTGTTGATTGACTCTACTCGAACAGACATAATTCTCTTCTTGTATTATTGGCAACACCTTTTCTCGGGAGAAAAAGGTACCAACGCAGTGCAAAGTCCAGCATGAAATTCTCCCTTCATCTTTAGGTCACTCAACACAATCTTATGGTAAGGGAAACCCGCACTACGCTACTGCATTAATATATTGCGTGTCTACTGCATGTAACATGTCTCTTCTGCGTGGCCCACAGATGCCACCTCCAACAGTAGAACAGTTTTGTTTATGTCTTCATGAAGGTCCTGAAGATACTTGATCTAAATCTTCTCAGGTGTTTATACTGTTCATAGCATTTTTAATAGCTAGCTGTAGAATAAGGGTTCAATGTTTTCCAAAGTTTCTTACCTTTCTCATATTGAAAATACTATGTAGCACCGTTTCAAGTTCTGGCTCAGCTTTTCAGCTTGGCCTCCAAAGCCAGAGAACTTCTATATAACTGGCAACAGGAGTGCTGCATCGATAGTGAATTACGGCTAGTTCAAGAAAGAAGGCAAATGACTTACTAAACAGCTCTCTTCTAAAAGCAACTGCCTGTCCCTAATGGAGAGTTCTTCCATTATAAGGTACAGAATGTGCATTTCATCCAAAGGAACCTTACTGGCAGGCGTCAGTGCAAGCAAAGAAGGCAGACATGACACTGGCAGCCAAAGACAAGCAGATTTTTCTCTTCAGAGAAGAAGCGAGTGACCGGCCAAATGAAGGAAGAGAAGTAATAGCCAAAAGGTCTAAGAGTAACTATAAGAATTTCTGGCTGAACTCAGTTAGAAGAAAGAGACTCAGCATTTGTTAAAACTACATACCAAAGAAGAATAAAACAGTTAAAACACACAGCCTCCCACATTCCTGGCTCACTGAGGCAGAGGGCATGTCAAAGCAAAGTAAGTCTGCTCTAGAACGTGAGTACACCAGGGTAAATTGGATTGATCAATGCTGGACTCACAAGATGGCATTCAAAGATGCAACTGAAGTCGTCATCTTTATCCCCAATCTACTGACAAAGCTGTACAGCTCCAGGAAAAATGACAGCTGGCTATGCAGGACAACCAACTGTTAGCTTCAACCAGGAATCATTTTTAGATTTTTCCAAGAAGAAGTAAGCTGGCAAATATCACCTATTGTATGAACTCAATCAAAACACCCCAGACATGACCAAACACAGGAAGCAGGTAACAAGCTTTCCACTGGCAGCCAGTATGTTCTTTCCTGTTAAAAGATGAAGCAGCCCAAAAAGTGCTTGTGGAGCAAGCTGCCCTCTTCACAAACAAAAAATACAATGGCTCTCTCGGATGCAAAAAAATGGTTGTTCAGTGACAGAGGAAGGCGACATAAAATTTCTGCTTTTATTTATTTATTTTAAGTGTGTGCTACAGAGTAACTGTTTCACATGCATAAAACTTAATAGTCAGGGTTGTGATGGTTTGTGTAAGGAGGTAAAACAGAAGTAAACTCTGAAACTGACAGGAATCTTTGAAAAAGGAAGTGATTTTTGCATGATCAGCAACCCTCTGAAGAGCTTTTGCAGAACTTCCAAGCTAGTTGTAGCTGTATTACTTAAATTACTTCAACAAAAAAGAGCTTAAAAAAAAATTAGTTTCTTAGCCCCAACACTGAGACTACACCACAGCGAAGCTAATACTGAAGTAAAAGAAGGACATTTTATCATTTTTTTCCATATCATCCCTTGGTAAGACCTCTTTCACCTCCCAGCCACCAAGAAAAACAGTATGCAAGGTGATGTGCAAAGATACACTATTACTAGTGTTTCTTTTACTTACAACTTTTACTCTTATCATTTAGAAACTGGAAATAGCTTTCCTCCCCTTTCCAGCTCAAAGCCTCTTGACTGAAATGAATAGGAGAAAGCTACTCCATTCCTTCCCAAAATAGCAACAAGGAAAGATTAAATGTAACGGCTGCTTTACTACACAGACGACTCTAAAATGCAGCAATGTGATTACCATGTTTCTTTAAAAAAATCATTATTGTAATTTTCACCCTACAACTACATAGAAGGCAATAAGGAAACCACAGCAATCTGTGTCATGTATCACATGTAGAGTATGTGAGCAGATCAAAGTGGCTCATTTTCATCAGATTAGTTTTTTGAATGGCTTAATTCTCATCACCTTTCTTCATTCATCCACTGACCCCAATGCCCTAAGTCTTCTTAAAGATTCCACTGAGGATAAAATTCTGTTCCACCACCCAGACAAATTTCACCGTGAAGATTTTTAAATTTCTGTATTATAGGAGGGTTTTCAAATACAGACCATTACAGTTATTAGCTCTTTTTTTTTTCCCCTATTCACTAGAAAACTGTGGGTGCATTATGGGCGTTTTAATTTGGACCGCAAGTGCACTTTTGAAGCAACTCTCCCAAATATTGCTATTTACTGCTTTTTGGTTCACATTGTTTAACATCAGAGCTAAAGGGAGCTTGCCTTTTAGAACAGGCTAAATTGCAAGATTAACTTCAAAAGCGTACCTACTGCACTACCCTACTGCAATCCAGCCACACATAAGCATTCAGTCCACAGGACCTCATTAGAGGCAGTCCAAGGTAAAATACTCCTGAAGTATGAATAGCGTGGGTGTCAGGTCGTTAGTGTCAACTGTTCCACTCAATAGACATCCTTCCAGGGGTCAATACTGCTTGCTAATGTATTAGTAGATCAAGCTTAAAGCTGGTTTCATAAAACTAGGCAATTAAATTCAAATCAGCAATGAAAAGGAATCTTTAATGAGTCATGTATTAGGTATTAAACTTTGGCTGCAGTTCCACCTTATCATTCTAAAAGGGATGTAAGTAGTGGCAATCAGAAGACCACTGTTTGCCAGCTGATGAGACATCTCAGCAAAAATGCCTATAGAACATTAGTTAAGCTTAAGTGCAAGTATTTGGCAGTCCTGAGATCTAGTGAAGAAGCACAATTCTAGACTTTCAAAGTGATTCATTCGGTTAAGTTCCATTAAAACTAGCACAAGAAGTAAATCCCCTAATAACTTTGGAAATCGCAAATGTATTTTTTCATTCTTATCCTGGTCACCCAGTATTTCTGCATGCAATTAGACTGACTAAGGACTTGATATCATTCTTAAGTCTTCCTTTTTTCTCCTCCACGTCCAGATGCATCCTGTACTAGAGAAGACCTGATCTGCCCAGTTCTTAGTATTACAGTTTCATGTAAAATCACACAGCACATGTATATACATAACTGTGTATACACACACACAAAAATAAATACATACTCATTTTTGGTCAAGAACAATGTCAAAGAACAACTAAATGACGTGTATATAAAATCATAAAAATTTAGGCCCAGGTTTCACATGTGTAGTAAGGTTCATCCCTCCTTTACCTGGCCACGAACTGCTGCTGCAGTGCCACCACTTGCTGTGTACAGCAACATAGATTGGACAGGCCCACAGTGAATCATTTCCCCAGTCTCCCAGGGTGGATCAGTTTTCCTGATCCCATTCATCAAATGGTTGTATAAACCTCTGTGATGACAAAGGGCAGGAGCAGTGGAGTAGGCATGGAATACTCTTAGAGGATAGGCTGGATTGGAGAATTTCATTGCTGTCAAAGGAGTGTATTTTCCAAGTCTTTGTTAGAAAAAAACAATAGTGTGTTGCTAGACAGAAGTCAGGATGGACAGTGGACTGTGTATTGGCTTTTAGTTTTGTCTGGATTAATTAATTATAGACCAGAATTAAAAATTCCATTATCAGTCATTGGAAGGTACTTTATATGGGATACTATAGCCTATAACAGAAATAAATATTCCTGGAGATTTTATTACCCCTTAACTTATTCAAAATTAAATATTTTCTGTACTTGTCTTTTTTTGTTTCATTCTGAAGCGTTTTACCAAGTTTTTCACAATACATTTTATGACAACGTTGTATTTCCATATTTCAGCTAAAAAGAGGCAAAGAATTAAAGTTTATTTACTTTCAATACATTTTGAAATAAACATCTGCATAATTACATCTGAAATAACAAGTTACAGTCCACATTTATCATAAACTATTTTGAAAGCTTACACTAAATATAAATGTTTCTCAAGTTTGAAAGAAAGTCAAGTGCTTTTGCGGAACCATCTGCCTAAATACCCGAAACAAGAGTTTGCTGATTTGCTAAGCCAGTTTTTAATCATAGTAATCCTGTGTGGGAACAGAGTAAATACTTCCTTCATTTTGATGTATTTAAAACTCTCTGTCCATTGTCTCACTACTTAAATTTTAGAAGCCAATTGGGAATCTAAAAGGAAGGAAAGCTGTTTCTTTTCCTCCAATTTAAATAATCCAAAAGATTAAATTTTCCAAGTCTCAACTAAAGGATATAGTAACCAGAAGTATCCAATGAATCCACTAGCTACAGGGCAAAAAAGAGCCTTCACTTTTAATTATTAGCTTTACGTATAAGACATGTTTTGACCAGCTTTTACTTTAAGAAGCTTATATATTTTAATTGGATTCAAACTTCCATCCATAAACAAAAATAATTAATTTCAAAATACTAAAAGTTGTTGGAATTAATCCAATGTTGGAAAGACAGTGATTTATGTTATTAAAAAGGAGATACAAAGCTAAACTTTGTCATAGCTGAGCTGCAACACATCCATTTACAGTTATGCATTGCACCAATTAGCTCTTTAGAATGTAGCTCTGTCCAACAATGTTCTGCATACCGCTCCAGCTGTCTACATACTGCAGCATGAAGGAACAGAGAAGACAATTACATACAAATAAGTCTAATTTACAATCAGCTCAAAGTGCACAAGTCTAATTAGTTCCTTTGCAAAATACATTAACAACACATATCTATGCTTGTTTTAATACATCTGATTATTATTATATGTGATTTCATTAACTGCTTTTCTATTTAAGATTAAATTATTCATGATGAGTTGTTCTGTCCTCCTGTATTCAGTGAAATACTCTAATAAACTAGGGATTTTTCCTGTTTTGTTCCTCAAAATGAAATGCATCCCTAAAAGGTGAAAAGTGAATAATATAGCAAAATGCCACATAGTCAACTTACCACTGCCACAGCATCACTAGAAAGAACAGCTTCGACATCCAGCACTGTATAGTAAGCTATATTGGTCATAATATAGATAATGGTCACAATTGGCATAGACACGGCAATAGCCAGTGGCAAGTTCCTGTAAGACAAAAAAAAAAAAAAAAAACAAACCAAAAACCAAAACCCACAACCCAGGAAAAAAAAATTTCCATTAATAACAGAATAAACTTATTTATTTGCATCCTTTACCTTTAGACATAAAAGGTATGAAGACAGAATAAAGATTTCAAAAAACGTATCTCTGGAAGAGTTTGGTTTCTTTTAAAACTAGAAATTCTAGTGTAGAACACCCGAAAAAAAATCAAATTTTTTGCAATAACTTAAAAACCTGAATTATGTGTAAAAAGGGATTCTATGCAACTGCTCTTCAAGTACCCTAACTTCAGGGTTTCCAGATCCATAATAGCAGCCTTTAAATTCACATGCTTTAAATTATTTCCTACTGGCCATGTTAATTACTACAGCTAGAACCCAAGGGGCAGAGCTCTGAGTCACTGCACTCATTCTCCCTGCGGAATGCTGCAGCTGTTCTAGCACCTACTTCTAGAACTGATTCAGGGAGATACACTAAACCAAATCAAACCCCTGATCTTCTCATTCGCACTCATTACTGCAGAGAAGAAACTAACTGGGCTGTGTAACTGCAGAAAGTAGAGATGCAGAGGGCAGATCCAAAACTGCTACACAGCTGTGAATCTCGGGATGTGGTGTATCTTACTAGCAAACATGTCTAGGAAGTAATACAAAAAAAGTCTACAGTAACATGAAAACACTGCAAACCTCTAGATGTAAACAGAGAGGATTTAATTTAAAGCAGAGAGAAACTCTCAGCCCTGAGTCTGCAGCTCCACAGGGAGAAACTCTGCAGAGCAGAAGCAGAAGCAAACTTTCAGTTTTAGGCTTTGGCTTTTCTCAGCCTTACTCCTTCCCCAAAGCTTGCAGGGATATTCAAATGTCTCAAAAGGGAAAGCAGACCTGAGAGTGTTACTCTCATATTTGCCCAGTTTGAAATCAAACATGGCATGGTGACATGGACGAGCATTTGCCATGAACATGGTTTTCAATAACAACAAAAAAACAAGAAAAAAAATCAACAAAGCAGAAAAATGAAATGCATTTAGGAAGTTTCCTCAAAAGTTTTCTGAGGCCCAGAACTCCAGCTTGGTCTGTCTGGTGCTGTGAACGCAGAAAAACAAGCACACACCACAACCCCCCATATAAATCAGTAAATTACTAACTGAGAGTTCTAACTCCACTTCCAGGTTTACACTCACAGTGAGACCTGTGAACTTCCGTGCAGAGAAGAAACAGAATTAGAAAACCACTTAGAAATTAATTCAGAAATGTTATGTAATGTAACAAAAAGCTGAAATGGCATTTTAAGGACTTTGCATCACCCAAGATTACAGCCAAGGGACTTTCAAATTTAACTCATGGATTGCAGCTTTTCACTGGACAAGCATAAGAGCTCTATGAATCAAGTAAATACAAAAAATACATAATTCTTGGAGTAATTCTATAGAAGTCTGGAACATCTCGTTATTCCCGAGAATTGTTAATGTAGAAAGCTGATATCTGAAGTTCACGTTATCAGCTACAATTGTTACCAAGAACAAAGCTTGTATTAGGCACTGATGCCTATAAACAGCAAATGAATCTAAAGAAATTTTCATTAGCTAAATATCCTGTGAGAAAAGTTACTTTTCAAAACAATACATCTAATACAAGAGTTATCCAACTGAGAACACAGAACAATACACTAACTTTAAAAAGATGAAAAGGCATTGCAACAGCACTCAAAACAGGGGACTCCTTCAGTGGAAAAAAACTATTTGAAGGACCAAATGACTGATGCAAACACAAAACATACGTCTCTTCTGCATACATATAACAAATCTTTGCAAGACAATTTAAGGAAACACTGTCAACCTGAAATTCAGTCTGACTAAAAATAGCTACTTTTGGAGTTAAAATACTTATCTATTAAAAAGGTGAAATAACAGATAACGTTCCTGGTTAAATAAATGCACAGCATAAAACTCAGGGTAACAGAACAAACTGCAAAAGTCAAAATCAGTTGGGAGAATTGAAAAAAAAAAAAATCTCTCTTCCATTCTTTACCTTTCAGTTGTAGCAATCTGAGCTGTTGCTTGTAATCAGAAGTAAAAATGATCAAATGGGATTCTATTTTTAACATAAGGGCATCTGCTTACATACTCACAACTGAACAAGATTCGTCAGTCACACTTTTAGAGCATAAATTCATGGAAAATATAACATTCTTAAATATGAAATCAAAATTACTGAACAGATAAACACAGCACAGACTACACTCATGTAACTGTTTCACTGCAATATTAACACCTACTGTAACAAACAGTAGCAACATCTTGAACTGAAAGCTTATCAAGCACTGAATACAGCATCCTGCAATTGTCTAGACTTATTCTTACCTTTTTTTTTTCTTTTTTGCTTTTCCATTTTTAATGGAGTTAAAAACTAGTAAATCTTTGCTAGTGGCTGTTCACAGCCTTACCATCCAAGTACAGAGCAGTTCTACTAATTTCTGTATAAGCTCAGAACTCATTAGTGAAAGACAGCCACAAAACAAGCAACTTGGAACTCTCCAGGTTTAGAAAGCTCAAATCATTTACCTTTCTGGGTTTTTGATCTCTTCTGTCACAAAATTGAGCGTATCCCAACCAGAGTAAGAGAACAATGCAGAATAGAGTGCGAGGGAAATGTCTCCGATATCAAAAGAGGATCCCTCAAAAGAGTTCTCAAAGTGCGATGAATGTCCTGTGTGTGGAAGAGATGCAATGAAGTACAGGATAATAAAACACAGCAAATTTGGCACACAAATACAAAAAACCTCAGAAACCCTAATTCCTTCAGCACTGCTTATTATAGCCCTTTTGCCAATTCTATTCTGTGCTTCAGCCATGAGAATAAGCATAGCATTTAAACTACTAAAAATTATGCTCTGTGTACGATACTGTTCCATACTTAAACACCTAGTTTGTCCACCATGGCACAAAAAGTTCAGGAACATGAAGTTCAGACTAAGCTACAAGCAACTGGCAGTGACAATACTTGGGCTAAGGGTATTTTTTATAATCTACATATTTATAAAATAATCCACTCTATCCCTCTATATCCTTTAAAATTTTCAATCATTTAGCCTATACAGAAAACAAAGATTAACGTTTATTTTAGATAACCATGAAAAAAAAAACCCAACAACTAAATGGATGTTTAAGTCTTAGCTATTAAAAATAGAGAACAATTAACAGAACATAAAATATTATTGTTACTTTACATAAAATCTTCCCAAGCTAAGAGAAAAAGTTATGGTTCTTTGCACCAGTATCTACCCGTGTTTGTGAGAACTTGTGCCATCTTTTGACTTTAAGCCAGTCAAGACAAGCTTATCAATAGCAGTTTTATATATTCAAACTATTTTACACATACAGACACAGACATAAAAACACCAAATACGGAAAGGTGAGTTACCATGTAACTCCAAAACATGACCTGTGCTATGTATCATGAAACGTTTAGACTTCACCAAAACTGGCCAGGCAAATACTTGAGGCCTCCAAAATACCTTCACTTATTTCTCTTCCCTACTTTTTATCCTAATCAGACGTTACTATTCCCTTGCCACAGGCATAGGCAGAGTAACTGCTGAGTTAGAAACTGAGAAGTGAGACAACGTCAAGGAAGTTAGTAGTAAACAAGCTCAGTATCTACAAAACAAGGGATGGGCAGATGTGCTAAGGATTAAACACTTCAGCACGGTGCTCACATATGCATATTCTTGCTCCATTCACAATAATTACTTTGCTCATGGACTTTCAACAATAACCAGTTAGAGCAAAGGACACAAATTGCCAGGAAAAGACCTTTATGGCAGCTTTGAAAGCAGGGTAATTTTTTAAGCTAACACACCAATAAATTCTCCCCAAAGGAAAGGTTAAGAACAAAACTAAGTTCAGAATTCCTCTAACTTGAAGGTACAAGGACCAACACACACACGAATTAAAGAAAAAATAAAATCCAAAACCCCAGCAACTTTCTAATTCTCAACAGCTATAACAGAACTCAGGATATGAGCAAAAAAAGAGCTGCGGTTTCACAAATCTACTTTTCCTACAAATCTATTTTTGCTTTAAGTTCAGTCACTTTCAGACTTGCACAAAATTCATTTTGTAAAAAAAATATTATTGATCTCATTGTAAAGTAGTATTCTCCTCATAGGAATTTACAGCTTTCTCTACTCCCATCGTATTTTGCTAGCTCTGTATTTTGCTGTTTTCATTTTCTTTATTATTCCATACTGCAAGCTGTAAATTGCACAACATTGCTGAGCAATCAGTTACCTTCTTTCACCCGGTTCAAAGTCAACTGAGATAGGATAGCTTGTCATGATATAATATCATGATAATGCCTAACAATGGTATTATCGGTGTTTTCAAAGTGGCTATATCATGCCTGTAAGGAGGCATTTGATAACACATACAGAGGTATTTTACAGTCTTTAAAGCAATTACTCATTTTAACTGATAAATACAAACCTTTGCTTTAATTTTATAAGCTTACCCTGGCATATTTTAACAACTCCGGTAATGATGATGACAATAAGAGCAGTAACTTTAGCATAAGTAAATATATCCTGCACCCGTGTTCCCCATTTAACATAGGCACAATTTATGAATGTTAGAAGACCTGGGGGGGGAGGGGGGGGGAAGAGAAAAGAAAAATGAAAAGACTATTGAACAACATTCAGTTTAATTAATTTTTCAAAGATTAAACTATAATCTAAATATGCACTTACCTGTTATACTTAGGTTAAACTAAGCAAAATACACTGATACTGAAAACACACCGATTTCAACATAACAGTAGGAAACAGATGTTCTAAACACACTGTTCCAAAAGATGGAAGGAAAGACCTTCCCCTTCTCTCATTACATGCCCATTTTCCTAACATTACTCCTCACCAGCTGCACTCTGCAACTATCCTGAAGCTAAAGAAACCATTACATGAAATAATTCATTTCAATGTATCAATATTGTTCTGATAAATGAAAGATTATCCAGAAATTCCTTTAGGCAGACATATTAAAATAGTGTTTGAAAAGTTTTTTTATTCTTCCTTGTTAGGCTTGAGGATGAGTTCAACATCCACGAAGTATTTGCAATACTGAATATGGTCACAAGCGATTCAATACTCTTTTCCAGTTGTATTACACTGTATTGCTAAGTGAGGTTAGAACAGATCTGACCAAATAACATATGCTTTACAGCTAATGCAACATTAATCTGGATTTTTAAGAACTGGTAGTAAGTAATGAGTATTCTGAGTATATTTCTCCCTCTATCCCAAAATAAATTAGTGTCAGACCTATTTCACAAGATTGTAATGGAACTTGAAATAAGACTTTCAGATTTCACAAATATTTTAGTAACAGTGGCTGACTAAACATACTCATATGATTTACTTCCCCAACAAACACTTTTCAAGCTATTGTTTAAATACACTGTCCTCATGACTCTCAACATTTTGCTTTTGCATTTGTTACTTTTTCCTTAAATGGAGAGTCAAAGAACCTCTGCCTGAATTAAAATGCTAATGTTGAATAGGATTCACTATCTTCAGTATTCTTTATTGAACAAAATACTAATTCAGTGCATATTTTTCTTATCCAGATTATCATTACATTATTGATTCCAACCCAGAAATGTAAATATTTCCCCCAAATCTCCGTTTTTTCTCTAGCTAGTAAAAATGTGGTTATATTCTACCATATTTTTTATCTCCAAACAATTTTCTTGTACTATGAATTTTAAATATGCATATAAATAAAAACTAAACTTGACTGCTTAAGCAGTAAGGTAGTAGCAAATCAAAATTAAATGAAAAGATGGGATAAATTATTTCCTTTCCCATAATCCAAGAATAATGTCATACTATTAAGATAAAAATGTACTTAGCACAGTTACCAAACAGAAAAGTAGTAATTTTTAAAAGATAACAAAAGAAAGGTAATGATCTTAAAAGCATAGCACTAGTACACTAGACAGTCTGGCCAAGTGGAATAGCTGAGCGAGATTCCACTGAGCTTGGCAAGATGAGGGGAAAAAACCCAGTTGTATCAAATTTCAAAAGCCAGGACTGCGGCAGGTCACGAAGAGCCCTCAGGAAAAAAAACAACTCTGCTTGGTCTCTGCTCTCCAGTACTAATGATCAGTAGTATTGTCTATGGAGTATTTGCTCACAGGGTTTATTTGAGCCATTAATATTTTTTTTTAAGTAACTTTAATTGGGAGTAATTATTATTAACTCTTTATTTTAGTGAGTTAGGGCTTGGTCTCTACTTCAGATGAAATGCTACTGTCTCTGATATCTTAAAAGAAAGATAAGGATCTGAATAAGCCACATCCCCTCCCTCTTTCTTTTACTAAAATTACGTTCTCATGTTTTCTTCAACTTAATTATTGTTTAGCTACTTAAAGTTCCTGAGAACTGTCAGGTTGAGTTCTGTAGCACCAGATGCCACCCCTATTTGCCAAAATGATTGACAAAGTAATGCTGTGTAACACCAAGACTGATCTCACACTATACCTAGTATTGTTATTACTACAGTTTAAAAAAAAAAAAAGAACAAAAAGAAGCTCCCCCAACAAACCCGCTCATTCTCACATACAATCTGTACCTAACCAATGTTCAGACTTCCACTCCCAGCAACTCATTAATAAAGTATTAATCATATCCAGAGCTAAGGATTTGACACACATCATCAGCCCTGCCAGGCCAAGAAGAAGCGTGGCCTTTAACAGGAATAGCTAAATTAAGCTGTAGAGCAGGGGTGAGGGGCTCAGCACTGACCCCTAGAGCAGGATAGAACAAGCCTTTAAACCATAAAATGGACTGTTAAAGTAAGTTGTTCCACCTGCATGAGTGATTTTGCTGTCACATGTCTCCACTAAAGAAACAGGTGCTAATGCCCTCTCTTAGCAGCAAGTGTAGAGGACATCACATTGTCTTTCCACTATATATAATCATTTTCGTTGAATCACTTTGTCTTAATTTATTGCTTTTTGATAAACTGCTTTTTATAAGGGCTAACTCCCCTCAAACGTTAAGATACCTTAAATGGAAGAGCAGATTCCCCCACGTTCCTGAATCTGTGCCAGGATACCTGGGGACAGTATCTGTTTAAGGAATGTGAACATGACATTACAGGTCCTTCATTTCTTTCCTGAAGTTGTCACAACAATATGTGGACACGCATTGGGAAGGGAGGAAGAGATGGAGGGAACAGAACTGAGTAAACTTATTTTTTGGAAGAAGTTTGTGATTATTCTTCCCACTACCTGGACCAACACATTAGTGCTTTCCCCGCAGTAACAAATTAACTTATAAAAAGGGAAGGGGAAGCTATAATGTTCACAACTAGTTATAAAGGTCAAATATTTGAAGCACACACTGCTGAGTTCTCTTGTCTTTCTGCTCTTCTAGTCCCACGTAGACAACTGTAATAAGGAACATGAGAGCTATTTCAACACATTCCCTGTTGCCCCAAAAAGGAACCAGCTAGCAGCAGCACATCTCCTCCCTATAGCATATTGTTGGCAGTAAAAAAGCCCAAGTTCTGTATTAGCTTTGTGATAAAAGCATTGTGTCAATAGGGATGGCAGGCTCCACAGCACATAGCAACTGATCAGTACATGACAAAGGGCATGACATGACAGACTTCGGGAAATACATTTTTCACTGTTTACTGGAAATGTAAAGTATGTATATAAACACTGTTAATAGGAAGTACCTAAAATTAAGTAAGACATACACAATACAGTCATATAGTTTCATTCTCTTGATACAGCAGAACAGTCCTGATTTGAAGCACGTGGACCGTTGTTCTTCTATATTGACTAACAGAGCTGGCTATCTGATTACAAACATTTCAATGTTTTATGTGCACACAAAATTTCTGCTTTTCAAAACAGCTTTACAACAGGTAATGTTGTACTGATGTTACAGTTAATCACAAGCATAAAGAATAGTCTTGAATGAATGACCTTTTGAAAGCCTACCAGAGTAATTACTTAAGCATGCCTACATTGAGAAGCTATTGTAAAATAAATTACACCAGAATTTATAGCGTAAGAGCTATTCTGCAACAACTCTTAGACCACACCAAGAGTATCTTGACGCTTGATTTAATACACCCCTCTGAGGGAAAACAAACTTTTCCCCCCATTTTTGCCATGTAAGTAAACTTGGAAGAGTTAAATACTTTGTTCTGCTTCTGAATGAGAAAATGGCAATTCACTGACTGAATACCTGTAAGTTATTCATGTCCTAAAAATTGTTCTTTTCCCCACTGTAACTCAAACCATTGCAGTCCTACTCTGGGACTTGGTAGGATTTGTTTTAATAAAACTTAACTCTGGATAAAAAATTACCATAGTAAATTTCAAGAAATACTTACATTCACAAGCAGCTGCTATGAGACGGCAAGCCAAATATGGAGGATCGCAAGAAGGGAAGAAAGGTTGAACTATGTAGTTAGCAAAGGTGATGGCAATAATCGCCTGACTAGTTGGCTCAACAATTAGGAGTGAGGTCCACAAACGAATAAAAGCAATGAAGCTCCCAAAAGACTCCAAGATATATGCATAGCTGGCTCCTGACTTTGTAATAGTGGTTCCAAGTTCAGCATAGCAGAGAGCTCCAAAGACTGAAAAAATCCCTCCAATTGCCCAAATTATTAGAGACAATCCATAAGATTTGCTGTAGATGAGAACTCCTTTGGGAGAGACAAAGATACCTGAACCAATCATGTTGCCTACTATAAGGCTTATCCCATTTATCAAAGATATTTCTTTCTTCAGTTGCATTGTATTTTGGTTTCCATCCTCCATTTCACAACTGTCACTTGGATCTGTCCTGTCTGATTTATTGACGGGGCTGTATTCAGCCAGTGAACTATGCGACTTCGTACAATCTGTCCTTTCTCCCATTGCGGAAAGACTGTGAATTCTCCACGACTCCAAATCACAATCTAAAACAAAATATAGACAGCTGAAATAATAACAAAATTTTTTTTATCCCAGGACTTTCTTGCCAAATATTCTTTTCACCCTACGATTTACACACGTAAATGGAGAAATCCCCTTTTGTTACTTCATATTTTTTCTTACACAAAGGTAAATCCATGCACAGTTAAACTAAAAAAACAACATACACAGAGCAAGAGACAAATTCCAATATAACTTAAGCTGAGAAAGGAACTTCCACCTTTAGGAATAAACCCAAACAAACCAAAACCCAAAACAGAACAGATGCAGGCAAAGTGAGGTGATACAGAAAAGCAAGCATTCTAAGACCAAGCTGGAAGTTCTAAGCATGAACATAGATTTATTGCAGTAGTAAAAAAATTAATAAAATTATTGTACTTACACATGTAAGTTATACGTGATTTAGTAACAGGGCTGCACATTTCATTAACATAGCATGGGCTCTTGCCAAGGGCAATATGAAGAGATACTTACTCCAGAATCCCCTTGATCAAACTCCTGACTTTTAACTGATACTACAGTTCGCTCCCTCCCTCCTTCACAAAATTGGTCCCAGTTCCCACTGCCTCATTTCTTGGAGTTATCCAAGAGTGTAGGCTGTACATGAAAAAAAAACCATAGTAGTTTCAATCCAAATTCCTCCACTAGCAACGGTATTTAACAGTACCTAGGAACACAGAAATGAAATAAACATTTTCCTCTCCTTCAGAATTGACCATTTGGAAAAGAACCACCTTCTTCTCAAGTCTCCAGGAAATTCTCCTGTGCCTTCCAAAAGCAAGTTACTGCAAAAGACTTTTATTAGCACAAGAATATACTGATAATTAGCAGTAATTCTGAAGAAGGCCCATTTTATAGAAGTTCAAGTAAGAAATATCCTGTTCAAGGAACAGTCTTGTACGGAAACCAGCTTAAATTGCAAATGTACCTTTGATTACTAGGTTATCAGCTGCACAATGAATAGGCCCTACATAGTTATCAGAATGCACTACCATTCATTTGCCCTGCCCCTCATTAAACCCTCAGTGTATACTTCAGCCATTTACTATAGAACAGAAAAATTTAAAAGTCTGCGTCAATTAGAAGAAAGCAGCTGATCTAGCAGGGGAAAAGAAAAGTTTCTGCACTTTTTTAGGGCATCACTAATTTTATGACAGGTTTTGTTATTCCAACAGTAAACTTCTCAACTAAGAGAACAAAAACCCTGAGTATGGGGATTTTGCAAGGCCAGTATGCAATCGGCGGCGGGGGAAGTGAGTGAGCTGCTGCGTGGTGCTGAGTCGCTGGCTGGGGTTAAACCACGTATGCAGTTAGAGGCACACCTTTCTGGAGGGAAAACTTAATACTCGTATTCTTCCTTTATTATAAAGCCAACACCTGTATACTACAGTACAGAAAACCTGACTAGACATCCCTGAACTAGAATAGTTTTAAAGATGTGAAAGTGATAAAGATTATTTTCAATCAATAAAAAAGTAGCTTCTCCTGAAATGGCGTACAAATCATTTACTGAAACACCTTACATTATTCACCTCCAACTCATGAATCTTCTAGCTTTTTTCACATTAAAATAGAAACTGTATTCTTTTAAATAATGCAAAATTAAATCATCAATCTGTTTAGTCGGATGCCTTCTGATTTATTTTCCCCTCAATATTTCAAAGAAACATTTTAAAGATGGTTAATCACTAAATATATATTTTATCATTTATACATGAGTCAACATCTTACCTAGTGTCATACATACATCACAAGCCATCAAATTTCACACTTTTAATTAAACTAAAAATTTTCAACCTTCCAGAAACTAAACTCTGCTATTTCAGAACTTAAAAGCTTGAGTGTTATAATGAGGCATCTCCCAATAAAATTTAACTCATTAGATCAGAGGGATCCACACAGTCTCTACAGATGAGTGTGCCCAAAACTGCAAAGGAAAACAAAAGCAAATTCATCTCACCAGTTTTTACTGGTTCTCCTTGTTATTTACTCTTCCATCTACCTTGTGCCAAATTCATTTGCAACCACATACTGGCTGATTTTCTGTTACTGGCGTAGTAGAGCTAAGTCTTCAAAAAGACATGTGGCCTATGAGCTTGTAAGATTATCTGGTTTGCTTTACAAGAGAAAGTTCAGTTATTACTGTGTAAATGAATATAAATTATTATAATCATCAATTGCAAATATGACGCAATCATCAGAAAGCATAGATGTGTAAAACAAGAGGACAAATATTCAAAGCAGGTGTCTTCATGACTAATTTGACCATAAGAAGTGGATTTAAAGAATACTTGTGACCCATAAAAGTAACATTCAACTCCAAAGTTAGTTTTTTCATTTCTATTTTGACTTGGACAGGACAGTAGTTACAAATGTATTTCAGAAGGCCAATCAATCTGAACAAATGTCAGTGGAAAAAATAAGAATACTAGAGCTATTATTATGACATCCGACTGCCAGTTTGAAAATATTCCATGTTCACTCTCAGCCATTCCAGCTAAAGGATAAAACCGAGTAATATGTTAACAATAGATTCATGGATGTAAAACATCACTTTGGTGATAACTACACAGCTTTACGATTTCTTACTGCATATATCCTAATCATCATTCCCATTTCTTCCTTGAACACCTTTCAAAGTACAACTTGTTCAGAAGCATAATCATTATTTTGAATACTCAAGCATTTTGATGATTTGATTTGATTCATATTAATTGAATCACTCAAAATCAAATCTGATGTATTCACACACAGGCAGTTTTGCAGTAAGAGTTACCATGATTCACCTCACGGTCTGAAGTTCAGAGGTACATTTAATTACCTGTAACTACAGACCCTGTCACTGTTCAAATGCCTCCACCTCAATTAGCAGCACATGACTGCCGTTCTACACAATTTTTTTCCTGATGACCTTGACTATTTCTTGACCTACTCTGCCCAGGAAAGAACAACCACAGTATCTCTCAACCTAGCTTGTTCTGTCCCCCAATACTCTTTCTTCCTCTCCGAGTCTGCTTTTGTTACTCCTAACTTCAGGTATCTGCTGACAACTAGGGTTTGCATGAAGGTGTGTGCAACAGCTCACTCAAGATTTGGCATTCCGTTCTCTTCTGTAACCTTGTTTGTTTTATATCCTTAAAGCCTTCAGGTCAGGAATTGCTTATTTGCCCGAGTCACGTGTCTTATTACATCACCTCTATGAGAGAAACAAAACTATTGGCAGGTTTTTTCCCTACAAGCACTACACTTAATCTTAACTGGAACTAAATTCACGAGCTTTGACCAACTGAAAAAAAAACTACAAAGGAAGAGGGAGAGCAGAGACTAGAGAAAACTGAAGCTATGTCAAGATTACCAATATAGAGAAAAACATATATATATTATAATCCATGATTCTGTCACAAGACATTACTTCTGTGGAAACAGAAGACACGCTTGGAAGAGAAGAGACAGAGACAAATAGTATATATTTTCTAACATACAACAAGCCTGCAACACTGCAGCTAAAAATATTGTTGGAATGATCTCTAATGCTGCCAAAGCCTTGCCATAGGACTGCTATGGCGAATGCAGGCTTATGCCTTCACACAAGCCAACATGTGGATTTCCTCATTGGTCACCCTTGTGCAATACAAAGTCTTAAACTCTTTTTTTGCTGATTGTTGCAGCTGTAAGGAATCTTTTTGCTGATATGCATAGGATTTTTTTTACTGAAATGACACTGCCGTTGATATAGAAAGCTTTGATACAAAATCAGAACAGAGTGACCTGAAACTACGATCGCTTCATTGTCTCACCAAAAACATATATTCTGATAAGGCCTATCACACTTTGGCCATGTACCCAAAGGAGCTAATGAAGGTTAATGTGCACTTAGCAAAGTACTAACACCACATTACAGGGTGGCCCTTCTTTAAGAGGAGGGGAAAGAGGAACCATCTGCCAAGATCCCCTCTCTCCCACTGAGCAGGACAGCAGCTGACCTGTCATTTGTTCAACTTCGGGTGAACCTGCAAGTGGATTAATGACCAATGTGAAATACCAAACTGCTATAAGCTTACTATGTTTTGCTATACTCTTATACAACACCTGCTCATTATCAAAGATTTCTGGTGTTCTTGCCTCTGTGTTCTGCAGTTGTCTTGACTGCATAAAACAGCTCTTGTTTTAACATAGCTTTACATACATACTTTGACTATTCACATTTACCAGCTGTAAAACTCCTATTTCTGAACGCAATGACTGGCCCTTCGGGTAAGAGTCAAGATTGCCCTACACAGGCAAACAGCATGAAAGTCTTCAGGGAGTTAAGCACCAACAGAGCAAAGGTTGTAAGTCTCAGAAATGCCTGTTCCTTGCAATGTATATATTTAGGAACCTCACAGTCTTAACACTTAAGTGGGAAAGGCTTAGAGTTCGTCTAGCATGTGTTTTTCTTGTTTCTGGTGAGAGAAGAATCACTTCCCTGCCTTACATACATTTAGCAAACAGGAAGCCCTTGCAACAAAAGCAATTCCCTATGTAAAGATCTAACCTGTTCAACCAAGTCTTTTGTGCTCACATATGCAAACACACCTTTAAAATACCTTTAGCGTTATAAAAATCAACATAAACCTTTGATCAAATAGAACTGGTTGTAACATCCATTTTTTAAAAAAGGACAAGGTGTATTTATCAAGTAAAAAGGTATGAAAGGGAAGTTACTATGTCAATTATTCACTTGATAGTGTATCACTGATAGCAGTAAGTCCTGACTCTGTACACCTGTGACACAGCTGCACAAGAGATGGTCAGCAAATACACATACTATCCACATGTTTGGCCAAATCCTGAATAAGACTATGAACATTAAATGAGGGAAAGACCTATAAACAGCTTACAAAGAGATATTCAGTTACAATGTCTCAGAAACTTTTCAAAATTTCCTAAAGTACCAATCCTAGACAAATCCACCTCAGTAATATTAACCTAGATTTTAAACCACGTCACGGAACTGTGCTAGCTACAAGTGGAAAATAACATGCCACTATATCCTTCACACTTCTACTTTATTTTTTTATTTCCAAGGGGAAAAAAAAAAGAAGCAAGCTCACAACAAGGGACTTTGTGGTAGGCAGTCTTGATTTAGACAGAAATGAGGCTGGGAGTGCATGAAGCATCTGCAATGAGAGGAACATCTGGTGAAATTTATACAATAAGCCCTAGGTAAAGACGGAAGAGGCAATAACAGAGTTTGTTAAAACAATTTATCTTATTTTTTATGCTGGGGCAAAAAAGTGGAAAGTGGGGAAAAGTAAGGTCAGAAGGCACATGCTTTCCTACAAATCTATACCCATATGTACTCTCGGCTGTAACTTAGTCACACCTAATCAGATTGCATTCAATACATGTCACTTAAACACATAAACAATCAAAATCACTACCAAATGCCAGTAAGCAAAGACACGCTCACCTGAGGGTATTACTAAACCCACTTCAGTTCCCTGCGATAGCTAGTTAACAGAGCAGTTATCATTACATGCACCAGCCACCAAAAAACATCCTGTTATAACCCGACCTGAGCACCAACCCTCACACCCGCCTGCTGCCAAACTAAGCAAAACACGTGGCTCCAGACAACCACCCTCAAGTCGGGATGTGCACGACATGACGGGCTGTCGCCGGCGGGAACGGCGTGAGGAGACCAGCCCTCAGGGTTCCGCCGTCGCGCCGCAGAAGGGAAGATTTGGGGTCACTTCGCCCGTCGGTGGCCACTCCTCCCTCCCCAAGCGGTGGTTATACCCTGTTCTCCTTATAAAATAAACGAGGTTCAGAAATATTTTACGCCTCCTGGACAGCCCCGGCAGCCTCCCTCCAAGGTGAGAAGGAGACCGCGCCTCGCCGCGGTGCCGGGTCCCGCGGGACCTCCCCGCTGGCTATGGCGGAGCGGCCGCCCGCGTTACCTCCGCTCCTGCCGGCCGCGCCGCTGCGTGTCCCGGGGATGCTCGCTCATTGCCACACGACACGTGATGGCGGCCGCGCCGCTCCGCCCCGCCCCACGGCCCCGGGCCCGCCGCCGTCGCCTCCCCTCCCCGGCAGGAAACCGCCGCTGCCTCCCGCCTCGTCTGCCTGAGGGAGACGCCGCAGGGCCCGGCCTCCCGCCTGACCCCGCCGGGTTTACCTCAGCCCCGCCGCGCCCTGTGGGTGAGGAGGGCGGCGAGCACTCGCCCCCGCGCGGAATGGGCGATCGCTTTCCCCACCTTCTTGCCGGCCGGGAACCATCCTTCCTCTTCTCAGGCACAAGATGGAGAAGAGGCTTAGCGCTGACGGTACGAAAAAGGCGCCTTTTCCACCCTGGGCTCACTGGAGGAGCCGTGTGCCCGCGGCCTGCCCCCGGAGCTGCCGCAGGTGGAGGTGGGCCCTGCCCTCAGCCCAAGGTCCCTGAGGGGAGGTGAGGGCCACGGGGACACAGAGCTCCTGTGGAACCCCGGGGGATGACATGGCACAAAGTTACACGCATGTGAGTTCGCTCGAAAATGAGGGGCCTGAGGGTGAAAGCCCTTAAGTCTGGTAATACTTTGAGGTGCGACTACTATGTAGTAAGTGCCAGCCATAGTGGATATGGAAATAAAAAGGGAACCCCTAAAATACTACCGTTAGCATGTTCCTGCCCTTAAGAGGGGCACAACCACACCCAGAGTTTGGGTCCTGTAAAATACATCTAATGGATCTCTCAAAATCGTGATGAAAAGTGCCCTGCAGTGTCTGAAAATAAGAGCAAGTAAGCAATTTGCCATTCAGCAGGCTTATCTGGGGTAGCGTAAGGAAGGCTTTCTTCTTTCTCTTCCTCTACCAGGTTAATGGTTTTAGCATGTCTAAGCCAGTGAAATCCAGGCTACAGCCCCCTCTTAATGTTCTTTTACTGCCCTTTTTGCTGTTCCCTGCTAGGCAAAGAGAAGGTCAGTGTCTGGAAAAACAACGGGGCTCAAGAGACATGATAGTCTTTGTCTCCCTCAAAACAATCTCATTATCCCTCCCCTGGTCCATGATTATTATCTACAGTCTCAAACAGATGAGTCAGAGATGGATTTTTTCGATAGGATACACCGGGGTAAAAACCTTAGGGGCAAATAAAAATTATAAGGCTGTAAAAGAACAGGGAAAGGCAAACTATGCACTGTTAATACCCATAAATGTGCCAGTAAATGTGATGGTGGAGTCCAGTTCTATTGCTATGAGGCTTACATTTCTAATTTCCATACTACTTCTTCTCTCAAACCTTGCTTGTTTTATCAAGGAGGTTTTTTTTTTTTTCCCTTCATTGTCACAAGATTCAATCAGCATATAAAGTGACTACTGCCCTCCTCTGTATCTCCAGATATTCCTTACATTGTGTTTGGATAGCAACGAATGAAGAAAATATTTTTTGTTAGAAGTTGTCTTTTTAAGTGCACATATGGGAGATAACTACATTAGACTTAATTCCTAAACTGTACAGCACCACAGCAAAACAAACTGTCATTTGCAGGTCACAATCTGAAGGAGGCTGATCATCTCAGCTCTTTAATTATCTTTGTTTCAACTCTGTTTGGCTTTTGTAGGGTTTAGGTCTTGTGCAAGTACATGTAGAGGTACCTACACTAAATCTATTACCTCCTAAAACTACTGACAGTATTGCAAAGAAGCAAACAAAACCAGTCTGCCTTCTTCTGGGAGCTTAACAGCCCTGATACATGACTTTGTAAGCCACTTACACAGAACTGATAGAAGATAAAAAACCACAGAAGACATCCCTGGAATATAACTCAGATTTCTACAATATGAAATTAATTGATTGCCGTTATAAAGACAATATGAATCAGAAAGCAGTTATTAGATGGTAATAGTGTTTAGTCTTTGTTACAAATATTGATAGTGCTCTGTTTTCTGTAATACTAACACAGCATCTTTCAGGTAGACGGACGCTTGCAACAGCCATCTCGCACATTAATCAAGAAATGGATTGAGTGTGAATGTAAAAGATGCAGCGATTTCAGTTGTTGCTAGACTGCCTTTTAAGCTCTCTCATAAATTTAATCTACCGGAGACAACATTCATTCCTCCGGAAAATGGACTCGCAAAATGTGAGCTAATTATAAAATTGCCTTTAGGAACAAGAAATAGTTGAGAACTGAAAAGACATAGGAAACAAATTATTAGGCATATGCTGGAAGTATAGAGGATGACATTTTATTTTAGAACCTTGAAAAAGATTTATTGGAAAAAATGTCCATTTGGGGAATTTCAAAATAGAAGTTAATTCTTTGAATTCTGAAAACTTACAATACTGTAGAGGTACGTGTGAGACACCCAAGTTAGGACATCATCGTTAAGGCTAGACAATGCTTCTAAAGTATTTGCAAGTGACCAAAAGCAAATTTCAGAGTAATCATCCAAATAACTATTTTTCATTTTGGCAAGGTTCATAACTTTATAAGTGACTTCTTCAGTTTTACTGTGGAAGCCAAATGTAAGTCTGGACTCCTTACTTTACTTCTCTTCTTGCTACAGATTACCTCTACAAACTATGCCTTACGCCTGATCTGCCATAAATGGTAAGTTATGTTTATACAGGAGTGTGCTTTCCCTAAGCGCTAGCAGAGAAAACCTAAAAAAAGACTTTGTTTCCACTAGGATTTTATGTGATACTAATTTAATCAAGGTAAGATCACATCTCTCTTAGCTAGTGAGAACAAAGTCAAACTGAGTTTTGGTAAGTCTGTGAGTTTTGCCCTATCTTTTTTTTTTTCTTCTCTAATATTTCCACTTAAATACATCTTAGAAAATGTTAGACTCAAAATCTTGAAGAATAAACAGATTAAATACCCCTGAACAAACCAAAACAGAACTTGCATCAGACTAAAGGAAACTGAATCCACAGGATATTCATTAAATGGTTTTAGAACATGACAGAGCCAAGGTAAAAATTACTGTTAAATCTAAGTGAATCTGAAGCCCAATCATCAGCTTTGTGCTTGTTAGCAAGTTCATTCTGGTGTGCAGGGTGAGTTTAAGCATATCCTTACTGCCTAAGTCCCCCAAGAATGTGTTGCTCATGCACTTAACTCATGGAAGAATGAGCATGTACTGAGCTTCTTAAAGGTCAGCATTGAATGTGTGTTGTGTGTACATAAGTAGTACTCATTGCTACATGGAACTTACGCTATTAACTGCCATGGAGATGTTGCTTCCAACCATGTGTTTGAGGGTTTATGTTGGTACCTTTTGAAATTTTACCATACAGATTGTGGGACCACTTTCATGTTGCTTTTGAAATGTACATTCTGTGGACACAGGAGTTATTTGTAGGGATCACAAAATGATCCCGGATAGTACATCTGTGGCTTTAGCCAGATCCCAGCAAATGACAATTTTTTAAAGTACTTAAAAGCAGAGATTCTTTTTAGTAGTTTTCAACCTTCATCATCTCAAACAACAGTGTCGACCAAGTACTCTGTAGTCTTTCAGGAGAGCAACAGAAACTGTTAAAAAATGAGTGTAAGTGCCTCCGTTTTTCTTTGGTTAAAGCTGCGTGACTTTGTTTACAAAAACGGATTAACTGATTCTTTGACCCTTCTTTTTACCTTCCTCTTCCCATCATACAAACTTCTGCTGTAAGTGGTTTAAGCAGAGTATTACTTACAAATGAGAGTGACTACAAGCACCAAAATGCTAGGCAATTAAAAAAAAAAGTCTAAATTTAGGCTTCTAAATTTATCTTCCCCTGCTCCTAGCTGCATGTCTCCTCCTACTCCACTGGCTTTCAGCACTTGACTGGCTCTAGCACTTGCCTGGCCCCCTCTGTGAGGCAATTCTGCTCACTAAGCTGGCAGAAAACAGTGCTTCCATGGAGGTTAGTTTTTTACTATCATAATCACAAAAGTACAAATGTGGAGTAAGCTAGGAGCAGAGAGAAAAGGAAGAGGAGGAGGTAGTGGAGAAAGTCTCTTTAAGAACCAGAAACTATGGGGTGGCTCTGTCTTGTCCAACTGCACTCTTATTTAAATACTCTGAAGATTAACTTTAGGCCTTCTTTTATGGAAAACTTGTCTTCTCTATACTGCAGGTTTTTTCAAAACAGACTTTAAAATAAGCTTTAACATCTCATTTTTTAATTTTCTTTTTTCCTATCTGGTTCTGTTGCTTTTCAGGTACCTTTTCCTTTTCACTGCCTCATCCACTCTCATCAAAGTTTATTATTTGCTTATACATATCTTTGTTGCACATTATCACAAGCTCTTTTTGTTCAGTGCTGTCCATGCTGCAAAGTAGAAGTGGGAATAGATACCTTCTAAAGTATGGACAAGTTTTCAAATGTTATCAGTAAAACTTTGCTAGGAGAGCAAATAAACAACAGCAAAAAAATCCAAATCTTCAGATAAATTTCAAAGGATTGCAGTATTTTTTCAGCCTTGTTTTGATTAATGCTCCAAAGTTTCTGTTTTCATTTTACTTTTTTTTGCTACTGTAATCTTTTCTGTTACAAGTGGAATGTGCAATACGTCATGTTTTTCCAGTCACTTTTGGGGGTTTATTTGAAAAAAAAAAAAAATCCTTTGTAGTTATACTTAGTTTTAAAGAAATGGTTTGCCTTAATTTTTTAGACAACTAAATCATTCCGCTCTTGAGACCCTACCCTTTGATGTTACAAATTGTCTTATCTATGTTGAATTAACTTCGTAAGGATCTGGCTATTTATTAATGAGAGTGGGTGAATCACTGGCTTCATTTTCTTGGAAAACAACATAGGAGTTAGAATCATTGTTTCACCAAGACTTAAAAAGCTGCAGGGGTTTTTAAAGATAATACTCTTTGTCTGTGTCTGTTTTGAAGGCTAATAAAAGTGATTATGTATAAAAACAAGCTAAGGAGGATTTCTAACTGTAAAAAATAGCTTCTTAAGAACATGAATATTTTTTTCTTGTTTCAGGTCCCAAATTAGTATGTGGGTGTGCATAGATTATGAAGCCCTTATTGGCAGCATTTGTAACCCAGTTTCACAGTATTTAGATAAATTTCTTTTGGACGAGACAGTTTGAAGACATCTGTTGTTTTTTTTATGTTACGCAACTCTCAGCCTTCTAATACGAATGCTCAGACTTTCTTCAAAACAGCAAAGTTCCTTTCTGTTACAGATTCCACTATATTATTGTCAGTTCTTTTTTGATGTACTTTCTTCACTTGTGGTACCTGTCTCTCTGATTAAAAGCAGGTGTATGGAAGCTTAGAAGATTCTAATAATACTCAGCAGTAGTTACACTGATACCCTATTTGTAAGCAGCTAGTTACTAAAGGCTGAAGCCAATGTCATCATTTTGTTTGTGTTATCATGCTGAGCCCAAACTTTGCAATTTAAATTCAACCAGATGTTCCTTAGCAGAGCTACTTTGAATTCAGCATGCTACAGCTCCATCAGTTCTGACCCACTGATGCATCTTTGCTTTCAGTGCGCTCCTGTTACTTTTCTCCTAATTACTGAATTACCCTGAAATGTTTGGACAAAACTAACAGATTTGTATCTTTTATAAGAGTTCCCTCCCGTTTTACTTATAGAACTTAAAATAGCGCAATACTTTTTACAGTGGTGGGAACAATTATTGGGTGAACAGATGATAAAGACACCCTTTATTGCCAAAACTTTCAGACTTTTGCAGGATTCTGTAGTTGTATTTGCTCCAAATTTAGGCTGTCTCTAAGTTTTCCAAAACATAAACCCAAAGCCCTTTCTGTATACATCCCCACACCACGCAAATCAAATATGCCTGTGTATGTTGACCTGAATTAATATGTTTTGCCTAGAAAGTGAACAGGTTAATGTGTACTCCTTTAAACATACGGAAATAGCGATGATTAAACAAGTTCTAATTCTTAAGTTTATATAGCATAGGCATTCCTTGGAAAATAAACAAAACCATGTTGTTTCAAAATATAAGATCAGAACCCCTTTGAAGTTTTTTCTGAGTACTTGCCCAAGACCGGACGTTCCATGAGTAAGATTTTCAGAATGTCTCAGTGTTTAAAAGTACACCTTAAAATTTGAGATGTAAAATATTTTAATGTTAAGAGATTCTTGGAGATGAGAGAAACTGCATTTTATTGAAACACAGGAGGATTTATTGCCAGTCCATTTGCTTTTGCAGTAAATAGGATAGCCCTATTAATGGATTTAGTCTTTCATCTGCCAGCACAGTTGTTCCAATTTCTAATCTGTTCTTTGCTAATATTAGAAGGTATTCAGCCCTAAAATTAAAATTATGGATGGCTTTGCTAACTTTTCAGAAATAATTTCCTAGCAGTCTATTTGTGTGTGTTTTGCACTTTGCTCCTTTGTTCCACACTTGGCTCTTGATTACTTGGTGCATAGTGTCCCACAGAGCAAATCGTAGTGGAGTAATTAAGAACTATCAAGAGTTTCCCAAGTTATGCAAGATCCCCACAACTATGAAAAGCCTTTTCAGCTTCCCAGTCACATACTGTGAAGTGCCATAAATCGAGCTTTTGAAAACACTCAAAGCTGTGCTGCAGATACTTACAGGTGTATTTTATTTCCAGAAGAAAGTAGTTACTTTTGTTAAAGTTTATGGCTGGGTTTTTTGGTACTATTTTTCTTAGTTTAAATCCCACAAGCTAAGAGCATTTTGAATACCAGTAACATTGACTTAATGAGACATGATCACTTCTGTGACATTGGTGACATTGTCGTCTTTACTTTCACATGAATCTGGAAGAGTGAGAGCAAGCACTTGGGCTTCTGTGTCAGAGCTCAGGCAGTATGATAAAGGAAACTAAACCTCATGGTTACGGGTGTAATGTTACTGCTTGTGGAGGTCAGGGAGATATTTTTACCTCGGTGTCACTAGTATGGGAAAACTTGGAAGACCTCAGCTTATTTTGAAACTATAGGAGATGGCCAAGTTAATTGTTAAGATGGGTCATCAGTGTCATCTCATGCGACAAACTTTATGGTTGGAGTCCTGTAAATGTCCTCGCCTCACACTTAAATCGATTCATCACGTAGGTTGCTCAGTGTCACGTTACATGAACAACTCTGTATTTGCCCTTATTGCAAAGGACAAATTTTATTGCTGAAGTGTTTTATCACTGGAAAAATTGTTCTTTTGGATTTTTCTATGCTGGAATAACATACACTGTAGTTGCCCATAATGTTTTGTCATTAAAACAAAAACCAAAGACAGATTTACATTAGGTGGTTGTACTGAAACAATCAGAAGACAGCTGCATTGCATGCTCTTGGAGTTAAATCTAGTATATACTGAACAGTAAAATTACAGCTGTGAAATCCTGATAATTAGATTTTGTTCTTTAAAAAGGCTTCCTTTGTCCAAGAAAATTAAATAGCTGGAAAAACAAATAAGAAAAATCCTCTCTACATGCCCAAGCATACCTTAAAGTAACAAATGCATAGTGAGCATTTACCGCTGCAGTTGTCACTATGCACAGTAATTAGTATAGTTAATTGGCACTGTTATAAGCAGAAGAGGCCTGTCCACAGTGTGTGCACCTTCTCTTGCTCGCGAAGATGAACATAAGGAACACTGAATAAGAAATGACAGCTTTCACTGCTGGGAGCTAGTTTGGGTGAAGAAACTGAGAGCTGCTGTCAGATTTCTGAAAAATTTGTCTCAGACAAACTAAGAACATGGTGGATTTGGCAGTGTTAGGTTTACAGTTGGACTCGATGATCTTAAAGGTCTTTTCCAACCTAAATAATGTTATGATCCTAAGAAATTAAATTGCTATATTGATATACTATTAATGGAACAGCAGAAAACATTCCTACTAAATGCATTAAAATAAAATGCAACAGCTGAGTTCAAACCCTGTTATTTATCTCGTATAGAAAATGAAATCAAAGACTATCCAATTTTAGTTTTGAAAGACATGATAATATAAAAGAGCATCCAACCAAATCTCCCTTTTCTTGAATATTTAATTAATTCTAAATCTGAGGTACTTCTGTAAAACAAATAAATCTGCAGCTTTGATTATGAACATACAGTTGATTTTCGTGAAAAGAACAGGTTTTAGCCAGAGATGTCAGACTGCATTTAAACCAGCTCTTCAGGAGTCAGAGCAGAGGGAGGAGACAGGAGTATTGGCTTGTTTTGCAGAAAGCTTCCCTGAGTTGAAATATTTCTTTGGCTGTAAATCTTTGTCTCACACAGGGTTTAGTAAAACTTGTGCGAGACATGCAGTCTATCAGAAAAAAAAAATCAAATTTCTGTGCGAGGTCATACCAGTTCAACACAAGTAACGTTCTATTTTTTTTTGTATGCTTTTGTTTGCATTCTAACATTGTATGTCATAAGTTTTTCTTTATGTGCCTGTGGTTTCATGCAAAAAGAGTGAAGAAAATATATGAACACAAAGAAAATCCCATTGTAAAAATAGACAAAGGGGACAAGAGAAGGTTCAGGGTAATAATCTTAAATAGTTTTAATTAATTTTTCTAAATGAAAAAGATTACATGTTTTAGTGGTTCTCTTGGCAAACATTTAAGGGATTGACAGAAATCTTGCTTGATAAAGATTTAATAAAGATGGAAAAGATTTTAATTGTATTTGAGAGAAGATGACCAACCATGATCCACAGAGAAGCAAAAATGCAGCAGCGCCTTTTCTTTTTAGAATTCAACAGAAATACTGTAGAGGGTAGAAATAATCTCCAGGGCCCTTGAATTCAGTTTTCTCTATTCCGTCCTCCTGATAGCTGACTTGCTAACAGGCACATGACTTCACAAGTAGATTTTAGTGAAATAAATAGTGATTTAGTTACAGGGCAGTTGTAAATATTCATGTTGTGTAACTCGCAGCAAAACCCCATTCATTTCTCCCTTAAGTTACTTTAAGCATTTGTATTTTGCATAAATAAACTGAACAGGCTGAGGGAAAAGGCTTAGCAAATCACTGTTGTTTATATTAATTTTGTCAAGTAAAAAGCTCTTGTTTAGGTAAAAAAGTTCCATGAATATTGCTAATTGCTCTGGGTGTGGGAAAGGAGACTGTCTTCCTAACAGCCTTTAAATCTCTTTGATCACCTGCTTGAAAGCCACTCCAGAATCACACAGCCATAAGAACAGACAACTAGTCGGTACCAGGTCCTCTGTTTCATCACTGCATGTTCACTACCTCTGCTCCAGACTCTTATACCTTCCCTTCATCTCCTGTTTGCTAGACCAAACAAACACAATTTTATCAACTTGTCCTTACACGTCAGGTTTCCTCTCTGCTTATCAGCCTTCCTCTGTCTTGTGGGCTCTCCTCAGTCCATGCTTAGAGCTGAATACTGTTTTCCAACTAAAACGTTGCCAGCATGGAGTGGAAAACAATGGTTACTTCGGCACCTTGCACACACACAAGTGCACATGGCAGGCACTCAACTCACAGTGTTTTCCTTCTAGTTTCCTGTTCTTCTGTGACAGGACGCTATCGCAGCACGTGTAAGTGGCATAAAGACAATTCTATTGGGAACATATTGTGCAACTATTCCTAGATCAAAAGTTTCATATCTGTTTTTTTTTCTTTTATTTCCCAGGTGTATTCCTTAGTCACTTCTTTCAGTTTTTTCCCCAGGTAACATTCAAATGAGCTGAAAAAAGCTTTGTACCTTTTTTCGTCAAAAGGAAAACAATTGTAATGTTGGTAGTCGTTCTGTTAACTAATATGAACACTTTTCCTTGAAATCTAAAGACAGGACTAGCTGTACAGAACTTTCTGGAGTACAGCCAGGTTACTTCTGATAGGGTAAAATGCAGCTGTGCTTTCTTCTTATGCGGATATTGCTGTTGCTATGTGGAAAGTTCAAGACCAACGGTTGGAAATAGGTGTTGAAATACTTTGGAACGTTATCACATTTCAAGGGGTGAAGAAGTGTTTTTTCTAAATGACTGCCATTTAATTCAGGCTGGTTGAAGGAGTCCACAGTTTCTTCAACTGATGCATCTCTTACTTCCGTGGAAGAGGAAAGGTCAACCCTAAAGCTCAGCAAAGATGGCAGTTTGAGGCTATAGATCTCTTACTTGGGATGTATTCTTGGCAAAGAGAAATAAAGGCAGAAGATAACAAAATATCGATCACAAATTTCTGTCATACCAGCACAAGAGCTGGAAATAATACATCCGAACTACCTGTCTACCATTTTTGTCATGTTGGGATTAAGCAAAATGCAATGCTGCAACTACCAGCAGCCGTTCTTCAACACATACGGAATTTAACTGTGCAATTAATGTATTCTTGTAGCTACTCTAATGTAACACAAATAAGTCATTTAGTATGTTCTTGTCAGACCTTGTCAGGTAGTTTAATTTATGGTGGACTTACCTTAAAAATCCCAGAGTTTTGTTTAACTCGGCTGACATACCAGCTGTCAAGTCAACCATGCACTCGGTAAAGGGAATGTAGTACCAGGAAAGGCAAGCAAGGGATTACTTCCTTTGATATAGAACAAAATCAAAACTATGCTAAGGCCTTTTGAGCTCCAGTATAATAGTTTGCAAAGGGGGCAGGAAAAGAATGAAAGGGAATATAGCGCAAGACAAGATTTCTTCATGCAAAAAAACCCCAGCAGTTTTAGTGAAAACATACATTACTGGAGGAGAGCGTAGTTAATAGTTGTATAGCACTATAATCAGTAAATAGCAGTAAAGAAACCTAAGTTCTCTATGCCTGCCTTGGTGATGTTCAGGTGCTTCCCTAACATACCAGTCCCACAAGTATTCATATATGCACATAACCTTCCTTACAAATCTTCATATGAATAGCTCAAGTGACTAAAACTGTGCAAGCAAGACAATGTTTACAAGGTTATGTAGAACTGAGACTTGAAACAATAAAATAAGAATCCTTGAGGTTTAATATGTGTTTTGGTTAGTGCTTTAGTTTTTTGTACATTTTAGACTACCTACCTGGTATAAAATTCTGTGTACATTAGCAGTCCATTAATGCTTTTTTTTTTTTTTTTTTAAGTTTTCTAGATTAGTATTTTTATGAATACGCACTTGTCTTCCTCTGTTGTTCTCTGGAACTGTTTTTAACAGGCACTGGTGACAAATATTGAGTGGTATTTATAGCTTTGTTTGTTTTGCTCTCTACTGGGAGGACTAATCTCTTAGACATTTCATTCCAGTACCTCAGATTAATTTTCCACAAATTAACCTCAAACAAATTCTAGTGCAGACGTTCTTACATTGCAGGAAGTATCCCAGCTAAGATAAAGGTGTTGTATAGATAGGAAAAAGGGCAAGGGACTGTCACCTTTTTACAAGTCAGCAAAAGATAGCTGCAACCAGCATCAACAAGAAAAATATACTACAATAAAGTCAGAAAAATAACCATCTGCCTACTCCTCTTACTGTTCCTTTAATAAATCTAAATAGCTTCATAGAATTTGAATATGACTTATTTTTAACATCTATTAATTCTAGTTCTGTCTTTTCTGATTAACTGCAAGAGTGTTTTATTAATCACCTTGTATGGTCAGTCCTGAAGTGACTTCTTTTTATTATTCCCTTTGCTATTTTCTAGAGTTACCCATGTTTTATACGTCCTTCCTGGGACTCTAGACATTCTTCACATTCAAGCCTTGTTTCATCCCATAGATACTAAAGAACAGTTTGATTCTTCTATCTTTACTCTTGCTCAGTGTCACTTATTCTGTATTGTTTTGTGATATCAAGAGAACTGCAGAACACAGAGGCAAAAACAATAGAAATCTCAGCTAATGAACTAACTTGGGTACAAGTACAACATCATAAGCTTCAAGCAGTTTGGTATTTCACATCAGTGATCAACACGTGACGTTAATGTCTTTGTTACATAGCCAACACATTATAGGCCTTGTAAGAGTATGTATTTTTGGTGAGATGATGCTAGTTTTGTATCAAAACTTTTCGTATCATCAGCAGTTTCATTTCAATAAACTAGTAGCATCCCTTCAAAAATACCACACTTAAAAGACTCCCAACAGCTGCAACTGTCAAACCACCCCAAAGTTTAAATGTTTATATTACACAAGGGAGATTTATGTCTGTGCATTTGGCTACATCAGCTTAAGTATGTTTATAGCAAGGCTTTGGCAGCAGCATAGCTAGTTACCACAATGCTTTTAGCCAAAGTATCAACACAAAAAAAATAAAATATCTTAAACTCATGCATCAATTTCAGTTGAGCAAGGTGGCAAAAATCAGATTGTGGATAGAGTTAATAATTAATGTATTTAAAGAATTCTATTCAGGCTCTTTTTAATAGGAAGTAACAAATTTGCCCTTTTTTTGTAATTGGTTATAAACTATCTTGGGTTACCTTTTAAAAAAATTTGAGTAAGCATGATAGTAATAAATCTAACTTTAAGGTCACATCCTGTTACAAATACTTAAATTGGAAAGTTAAATAATGAGAAGAACAAAAATCTGTCTGGAAAAACAGATAACTTGTGCTCCCGCTGGTTTGGTGCCAGTTCTGCAATTAACAGTTAAGACTGGGCTTAGGTCTGGCATCAAATGATATTCTCAAGTAGGCAGCTGTTTCAAGAAGAGAGCCAAAACTGTTTCTATGTCAAAAACAATGACAAAAAAATCAGCATAGCCTGCCAGCTGGCACATCTTTCACAGAAGTATAAGGTGTCCAGCAGAACAACTGAAGGGAATAATTTCTAAAATCTGATAATTAAGTTTCAACAATATTGCTAGTTTCTCTCTTAAAAGTCTATAAATATTTCCCACAGCTGAATGATTACCTGTTTTACTCTGATTATTTTATGCCTTCTAAGCAGGCAAAACACCATGACAGCAGTTCTTTTCCTCAGAAGCAAGACATCCTTTTTCAGCAGAGACTGTTGAAAGCTCTCATTTAAAGTGTAGATTGAAAAAAAATTCAGTGAAGTAGATGTTTAGCTCCTTTAATAGGCAAAACTATTGTCAACATATTCTGATAGACAGTGCTTTTAAATTGTAACAATATATTATCAAGGCAGTCTTAAAGTTTAATGAATTTATGTAAAAAAAATTGTTTATGGTGCCAGCAGTGTTGTAGTATGTGATGTAACAAATTTCTTCTCTCTTAAATGTACCTAGAAAACACATCATCACTGTATTTAAGATCGCAACCTCCCAAACCACTGAATACAGTAAGCAGTTTGAAACTGCAGAGAGAACAAATGCAACATAGGGAAACAGTAACATGGTTTGCATTTGAAATACTTGTAGGTTGTATAACAAGTTCTCATGTTAATCCAGTGACATGAAGCTAGAAGGAATCCCACTGTGCCTTCAAAAAAAACCCAGCATCTTATATAACCTCATTTTCATTATAATTAAAATAATATTACTACTTTCCTTTACCATTCAGCAAAAACACTGTTTCAAAATGATCAGCTTAGCACCTCTTATTCCTGGTTTAATTTTACATTTGAACTGCAGACATACTTAGAGAACTACATGGATGTAAGGTATTAATGTTTTTCCATTTAGTAAATACTTTAAGGCCCACCTCTCCAAAGTGCTGCTATCAGTGCCCCATTTTCAGAGCATATGACCATTTGTGAGTGAAAATAAAATAACTTATTCCATAATATAACATTTCCAAGTCTTACTTAAGGCTCCGTTGAAGAAATATTTCTTGATTCTCTTGAGCCTTTTACTCTAACAGCTGGCTCGGATATGAGCTCAGCGAAAGGCAGTAACTTTTATTCTCCTCATCCAGTACCCTGTTTGCTATCCTTAATTGGAAGGATTTAGTAACAGCCATTCTTCCATAGTGTGACCTCTAGAAAGTCATGATCCATGTTCCTCCCTTCTAAAAAAAAAAATCAAGGAAATAAGGTGTCATCTGTCTTGAACCATATTTGCTCTGGCACACATTGCACTTCTCCCATCTCTGAGGTCCAAATCAGGATTTGTTATATCAGTCTTCATAATTTCTGCAGGCAGTGATTGACTTGACCTTTTAATCCAAATAGCTTTTCCCACTAGAGAACTAAAATCATGGGCCGTAGGAAGGATTGATTTCAGTCAATGGGTTATGAGGAATTAACGTGAATCATTGCCATTCCAAATTACCAGTGCTCTGATGCATGTAACAAACTGCAGGAAAAAAAAAAGTCACAACAGCAGCCTATTTACCTTAGAAGGAAAGTCGGGCAATGGCTGCCTTGTCCCAGAGGACTACATCGGGTCACTGGAAGTAGAGTCACAACAACCTGTGCTGCCCTTTCTCCAAGGCAAAGGCAAGTGTCCAACAATGCCCGAGCACGTCCAGTCACTGTGGGATAAGAGGTAATTGTTTCATAATCCATTCGAGACAACGTTTTCTGTGAGCGAAGGACATCGAGGATGTGGTTGAGGCGTCCTTCTGTCATGCAGCTCAGTATGGTCTGTCTCTGGCACGCCAGTATTTGACAGCAGTTTCCTTTGCAGCAAGGATCTTGAGTGAAAAGGAAACCAAATGAGATAAACTAAGTGCTCTTTTCTTCCAGAAGTTGTTAGCAAATGATAGCATCAACACCAGAAATACAAACTCAGCAGAGGACAGGAGTAGGAGGAGTTAGTTTATTTGCATTCTTTGTTCAAAACTAGTCCAATGTATTTTCATCTTCTGTTCAAAACTCATGAAGATCAGATTACAGAAAATAAGTGTTTCTAAAGATTATTAAGTGCTCAGATTGTATAAGGGGAGGAGATTTTCAGGTCTTGCACTATTCATCTAGCATGCATCTGTATCAAACTTTATGCAAAGCAGCTTGGCTTGACATAGATGAGAAAACTCTGCCCTGTAGAAAGTGGAAGAACAGATAATAGATAGCTCAGGGTAGTAGGACTGTTTGAAACATGTAGCGTGAAACTGGGAACCTGAATATATCTCAAAGCTGAACTGGTAACAAAACTAATACTCTTGGCAAAACGAGCTTTGGTTGCTTTCTCTTTTCACAAACTGATTAGAATACTTAGTACTGACACCAGAGTTTTTAGTGTACAGTAAATACCGTACACCAAGAGAAAAATCAATAACCAAAAGCCATTGTTGCTTTGGAGAACGTGCCTCTCATCCTGATTTCTGATTGCTGCCAGTAGAGTTCTGTGATGAACTTTTCCTGCATGAACTAATCTGTTGATTTATCCAGAAATTACATCATCACTCAGAAGTAAATTGAAGTGGAGAAGGATGGCCCGCTAGATGTGAGAACTATCATAGGCCAGCTTGCAAAAAGTTACCAACAAAAGCTCAGAGGCAGAGGCAGGCTTCACAAGTCAGAAACTGGCCTTTTCTGCCTCTGTTCAGTAGGAAGAACTGAGACTGTGAAAGTAAGGAAATGAATGGTCCCCCCTCCTCCTAGTCACTTGTTTCTGTAGTCAGTAGCTACTTTTGTAGAGATATAGAATACGCAGCATAAAATTACAAGATTACAAAAAAGGATTTTCCAGACTTAAACAACTAATGTATTTCACATGCTGTGTGCGCTATATTTTTTGTATTTTTATTATGGTCTTCTCAGAACTGTTCTCAGCTTGAATATGACCCTGGAAAAGAACAAGCCAATGTTCTCAGTGGCCAGTGCCTGAACTTCTGAGAACGTATGAGTCTGTGTATAGCTGCTCCTGAGACGTTTGTATCAAGTTTGGGGCCGTTATTACGCTAAATACCTGAAAACGTGCACAAAAGTTAGAGAGATCTGTGTCCTCCAAACTTTAAGCAATTTAATCACTAAGATCTGGCCAAGGAGAATATTGCCACCTCAAACTGGAAATGGTGTCTTACCTGTCACTGCTTGTTCAAGATGCCTAGGTTGTGGTCTGTGCTTAAGGGCCAGTGGTGGGTCGTTATGCTGTCTGCTTCCTTTGCCTGCAGCTGAACCAGATAAAGGAATCGTGCAAAAGGAATTTGATTTTCTACTGTCAGAGCCTGGGTGATCTAGAAAAAGTTGAAGATGAGCAAGATGAGACCCTTGAATTGAACAACAGAACATTATACATGTCAGCCACTGCAGAAGACTGGAACTGAAGACTAACTTGAGAGCGCTTACTTATTACTAGGTGTTCTTTGGGCCCTTGTTAATATATTTATTTTTATATCTTCCTAGGAATAATGATAAATTTAAAACCAAATAAAAGCCAAAGCATATATTACTACACACATCTGACTTTTTCAAACTGTCTGTAGGAATTTGTTTCTGAAGTTACGGAACATTCTATCCTGTCTGTAAGTCTGATGGCTGTTGATCAAAAGTAAAATGCTTGGAAATGCAGATGTTGCTATAAGTGAATTAATTTTCTGTGGCTCAACTTTTGTATCCAAAGGCACAAGGAGTACAGAAAAAGCCTTTAAGGAAACATCTCTCTTCCTGACACAAGTGTAAATACTTTGATAGGACAAACCCACATTGGAAAGGCAAAAGAAGTTATTTATGTAGGAAATGGTGATTACCAGGAATCATTCACCTGTTCCTGGCAACACAGTCTTTTTAAAACATATCTCCTTTTCTTATTAGAAATGACAAAAAAGCAGTTATTCCTGGTAGCACAAGGCAGTGTGGTTCCCAGGAGGGACTTGTACCAACAGAAGCAACAGGCAATATTGGATGTGTGAGGGAAAGGCAGCTGTACATTACAGGTCAGGGTTCTAAAAAAAATTTAGCAAAAAAGCTTTTTTGATCTATACACTTAATCAAAAGGTATCGTGGCATTTCTGGTTTTCTGGAGTGACCTCATGCTTCAGATGATACCAGTGGAGGGCACAGCTGTACTCTGAGAAGGGGGAGTTTTACATGGAAAATAACATTTGTATACGGAACAACTGGTAATATTTCTCCTTTTCTTAGAATAGCTGGAGCTGAACATGTTTCAACGTAGAGACCTTTCTTTATTGTTGCGTTCTGTGGGATAGTATTTGACAGGCCCATCTCAAGAATGTTTTCTCTTCCTGCGTTATTTGCACTGCTATGAAGTAGAATAGTTGAAAAGCTTGGCACTACAAAAGGCATTTTCTTGCTGATTAAGTGGTTGTTTTTTTGTGGACAGATGACCTGAAAAAAGATCAAAATAGAGAAGAATTACCTTCTTGGAAACTTTTGTTCCAAAACCTTTTCTAAGCAGTTTTCTCTTTGAATAAGGCAGTCATATCACAGGGCAGGGTGGGTATGCAGCTGTTGAGCCTACATACTTAATGAGCTTACATACTTAATTCAACTTTAGCTGGTTAGCTGGGTTACTGTGCCAGCACAGATCCGTAGGCTAACTGTCCCTAGAGTTTGCTGCAGTCCTAGATTGCTTCTGTAGCCTGTGCTGCCAGCAGCCATGCCGTCACTAGAACTAGAGCGGTTTATAGCTAGCTCTGATCCAGGCACGTGAGCTTCAGTTCTGTCTCTGTATCTTTCAGTATTGGCAGGCCTGCCACAAGTGCCAAAAATCACTTTGAAAATGGGAGTTAACTGTATTTTGGAGTTATCACAAAGCAGTTGGCCTTGCTCTAAGAAAACTGGTTGGAAGTGCTAGAATTCAGCCTAGGGCTTTTTCTAGCCATCATTTTGAACACACAAGAAAGGTTAGATTTTTGCAGTTTCATTAGGACCTCCTCAAGAAGAAAAGGTTGAAAGCAACTTTTAAGCAGAGGATGTTGTTTTTGTAAGAGCAACATCAGTCAGCTGCTTGGAAGAAGGTAAAATGGTGGGTTTTGTGGGTTAACTGGGTGGAGTCATCCTGGTTTGGGACAAAAACGGTTAGGGATATTTTGCCCCACAGTGTCTGTATTATACATTGTCAGGGCTGGCAGGAAAAACAAGCAGCTTATGGTGCACTCTTGTAAGGCTCATGCCATGTACTCACCTCTGAATTGCATATGCCCATCTGCAATGTGTGTATTTCTGAACCTTTGCATGCATTAAGTGCTGTCTCCTGGAAAAAAATAGCACAGTAACTCTAGTAAGTATACATATGGTTTGTTCAATTCACAGTTGTCAGGAGCAAGAATTTATACTGACACTAAACAATTTACACTGACAATATACATTATACTCTAAGGTACACTGGTATATAGTGACAGTGAATTCCACAGAGCAATCTTTCATTTTAACACATGTAAGTGGGCACAGAATCTGACACAACTCTACCCTGTTACTGTTTCTGCTGTTTCAATTTTATTTTAAAACCCAGGTTTGAATCACGCAGGGCAAGGTGAAAATAGCCCCATATTGAGAGACAGAGAGATGTTGGACTAGCTATAACATGTTTTCCTTTAAGTATCCAAGCAGCAGGGCTGTCCTGTGTTTAGTATGCCAAACCATCTGCAATAAGGATGTGTCGATACTTGTAACTTTTTTCCATTTTGTACATCTGCAGCAGATTTGTTAAAACTATTTCAGTTTATATACTTCAACACTTACGAATCAATCCATTTTCAAGAATCTCCAGTAGCATTTTCACAGTCATTTTGGACATATTAGCAGTTCAGTTGTTTGAACAATAAATAGTGCTCTTTGCTAATTTAGCAAATAGAAAAATAAAACCTTTTTCAAGGAACATCGAAGCATTAGATTATGGAATATTTGGCAGTACAATCCTAAATAAACTTCAACAGTAGTAAAAAGGACTTGGACTATAACTATGCCACCTATTAAAACATTGATCAAGTCTCTTCTATAATCCCAGAATGTGATTGCAACGTGTAGAAATAACTCAGCATGCATTAACATAAACAACTCACATAAGCACAACAATGAAACCAACAATACAGCATGGGTTATGTAAATCCAGATGGAGTCAGAATACTTGTTCAAGGGCTGAAGCATGTGTCACTAGTTTCCCACTGTGACTATCTAAGTTAACTAGATAGGATATAGCTATATTTGTGGCAGTCAGATTTGTGCCAGATTTCCCATGGCAGTGTAGACATATATGGAGTTAGCTGTATCCCTCAGTTGTTGGCCGTTCCCCATCCATTCCTGTAGTATCAGAGAACCCTCTTAGACCCCAGGACAAGCAGTGTCTTGTGCCTGAAGCATGTCAATTTACAAGCAATGAAGCGTACAGAGAAGTGCTGATGCTAGTATTGCTACAACAGGTACAAACACTGTCCAGGTTTTGGACTAAATGTCTTCTAACCAGTACATACAACAAAAATTGTCCTTGGTCCTAGCCCTAACCTGATCTGCTCGAGGCTGATATTTGTTCTCACTCACATGGGCTTACCAGTCTGACTACAGCTGGTGACTGGAAAAAAGCTATCATATTTTTATAATCACAGATAGCAATTGACATAGTTTCTAGAGAACCTCACAATATCTATTTTCTACAATACCTGAATGAACCTGAAGTGCCAAAGGGTACTCTCCAGCTCTCTGGCATGACCCATAAAACAATGAAGACAAAGCCTTTCCTGGTTTTGGACCACAAAGATTGCTATTGAAAGAATCGAGCAATGTCCTTGTAGGAGAACAAAACTTAATTTTGCACTAACCTTCGCATCTATCAGATTGTAGACTGCAGTGGAAATTGCCTCCTTATTTATAGTAGTCAAAATTCCATTTAGAAGGTCTACACATTCTGCAGGGGTAATAAAGCATTTTAAATACCACATTGTGTATGAAAGTATCTATTTAGGCATCAGCATATTGCATCAGCGTATTTAGGCATCAGTGTATTACTTTACTATTATGTTGAGTAGCTGGATGAACTAGACGAAATTAGTTTAATACAACTTCCACCTCATACCTCCTCTCGGTTTCCTTTTTTGAAGTGATTTTAAAGCATGGTTACAGTCGCATTATAATCACATTTTCTTAAGTGTTCATACAGATGCAGTGGACTTACTTGCAAAAGGTTTACACATGATTGTATAAGTCTATCACAATAAAGCTATATGCACGTCGTTTCCTCAGCACTTCAACTTTGAAAATTTGCTCAGAAGTCCTCAAATATCAATTTTAACATTTCTTGGCTATCTTTTTAGAAAGAGATGATAAACAACAGTTCCACTAAAGTAAACAGTGATAGCACACTTCAAAGGGAACTGGTTATGCACTGGAATCAAGAATGCTGAAGACAGGTTGATCTTTATTAAACTAGTATATATAGCTGATAATA
The DNA here is from genome assembly GCA_034782735.1 of Sagittarius serpentarius. Lineage (NCBI taxonomy): Eukaryota > Metazoa > Chordata > Aves > Accipitriformes > Sagittariidae > Sagittarius > Sagittarius serpentarius. The sequence goes on along the minus strand of JAVKLA010000088.1, from coordinate 23,767,453 downwards.
TCCCTTCCTTTATTTGTACTCATTTTTACTTTACACTCAACACAATTTTGGAGATAAGCAAGCCATTTCTGGTAGGAAGCTTCAGTTAGAAAAAGCATCTTCAGTACTCTCATGATTTAAAGTCTACTTCCACTTCAGTTGTTCTGTCATTGATTTAGAGTGCTAGAACAATGTTCTCAGCAAGACCTTCTCCATTACAAATCTTGCAAAGAAAGCAAATCCTGAATGTTACCTGCAGTACGTGGTCTATAATCTGGTTCTTGATGCCAGCACAGAGCAATAAGGTGCACCAGCGTATTCCTTTCAGGCAAATTGCTTGGCATAAACGTCTCTGAAATGCCAGGCCGCAAACTGCTGCAGATTCCTGTCAAAACTTCCAGCAGGGTTGTTTGACCTGCAATTTGTAAGAAAATGTCACTGCAAAAAATACTAAAGACCTCAGAACTCTCAAAATGATATTCAGCATAAGTTACTGTGTGTATTTTAAAAAAAGATTGTTTTTTTAAAAGCAAAAATATATTAACGCTCTTGTAAATAGCTATGCTAACCTTTAACAATAACTATAGCTACTTAGTGCAACAGGACATTTCAGGATAAAGAACTCTGTCCAAATAGTAAGTCACAAATGGATATGTAAATATGCATTGCAAACTACATGCAGAGATACCTCAGGAATACATGTAATTGTTATGGGTATATTCTAAGCACAGCGTTTTATATAAAGCCTTACACCTGCATTGTAACAATGTAACTCCCATTGTACCAAAAAAAAAATCTACTGGGCAGCCACAAGATGGCAGCCATAAGCTGCATGAATGTTAAGATACTATTCCATGCAGTATTTCTAAACCGTCCTCAGCCTGTAAAATGCAGGAGTCCTTCAGTCAGTTTTGCCATGCAGAATGGAGCCCGTAGCAAAGAAGCCTTTCATTGATCTCCACCTCCATGAAACAGGGATCATTCCTAGACTGTGACAATTATTATACAATGCTTTGCAAACTCAGTTCTTTAAAATTGCTCACACTTTGATCTCAGAAAGTAAGATTCCTTGCTTACTTAAGAGGATTCACTGCATGAACTGGCATTTCTTGATCAGGATTTGAAACTCAGGGCATCTTTAAAAAATGAGCATTCTGCTCATCCAGTTAGCTGCTTGTCACTAAAATGTTTCCTGATTTTAAAATGACAACTGTCAAATATAAAGTGGTAGTCTTTCTCACGAAAGTGGAAACCCCAACTCATTAACAGAGTGCTTCAGGAAGCACAGAGAGATTATACAAGTGGGGTAAGAAGCTATGCCTTTCCCCTTCAGAAGGATCAGCTTCTTTGGAAACACTGAGAATTTGTTGAGGGATTCTAATTTTTACATCACATGTGGAGCTTTGTGCTGTAACAGTAATAGAAGGCAAAGGGACATCTGAAAAGACAGTGCTGTTTGTATCATAATTTCCCTACAATAAGGGAATTTGTGAAAGAGACTAGGGCAACACAAAGTCTGACATGAACAACAGAGGTAAATACCTTCAAAAGGTTTCTGTCTGCTTAGGCTCTCCCAACACAGTATTCCAAAACTGGAAAAACACAACAGCGAAAGACCATTCATTAGTTTGCAATCCGTATCTATGTTCTCATTTCCAAGAGAAAGTTCACTGCTTTAAGAGGAAGGAGATTTTCAAGACAAAGTCTATCCAAGTCTTTCCTAATTTGATGAGATCCTTTTTCCTGCATTATGAAGTTTCAGTTTTCAGCTGAGCTGTTCTTATAATAAATCAGTTAGTATTGAATTTTTAAAGTTTTTTTTTTAAACACAGGATCAATTAGAATTACATTTCAGGTTATCACCTTATCTCCATTTGCTCCTGTGAATTTCAGGACCTTCTGTTCTGCTTTCTCTATCATTTTTGTTTTGCTTTCAAGTAATTTAAATAGCAAGTGAAAGAGCTGGACTTTTCAGCAGGTACTGGTAAGCTCATCAGTTAACCTACCGAAAACTTGATTCTGACCCACTGTGTGTCTCTTCTTCAGCAAGTTTTGATGGGGCTCCAAATACCTTTTTCCTTTTCTAATATCTCTGGAATACTTCCTAAGATACCACAGATCTGCATATATAGCCCACAACTCAGATGGTATAAAATGCAGTTGTTTGATAAAAAAAGCTCAGTCTGCAAAATCAGAGGCAGAAGCAAGGAGCCTGCTGGAAGAGAGAAAGCAAGCTATGGATGAGTCAGAAGCAAAGCAATCAAAAGGGGAAGAAGCAGTTCTAGGATAAGTGTATCTGCTTGCTCATATATCTTGCTGTAGTGCTAAATGTTTAAAACCACCCCCTCTTCTGCCTTATTTCCACATAAAATCTGAAGGTGCTTTTGCTTAAATATCCTCTAGGAAAGTATTAATGTAATGTGGGCATACATGCAACTTACATGTACTTAATAGTTCATATATGACACATACTTTTTTCTTCTCTGTTGAACCACTGTCTAGACATGCACCTATCTCGTGCACTGAGTCACATCTGAGCATCTAAAATTATACAAGAATGACACACTGGAAAATGAATTATGCTACCTGAAAGTAAGCCTCCACTCTTCCTGCGCAAAAACCTGGTGTTTATGAACAACATCAGATTAATCACATCATTTATAGGTCTCCTCAAGTGTATGCATTTTGTGACTCATCTTAAAGTCTGACTCTGTGACAACAAAGCGGGAGTTTAAATTTGTTGCTTCTACAAAAGCTTTGAAAGCAGAAGAGTGGTCATGCTTAAAAGTTATTTATAACATTAGTCCACAGGCTCTATATGCTGGTTTTAAAGTCGTATGTCCATACAGGCAACAGCTGAGATTTGAGGTTGCCTTGGTTATTGAGGCAACCACAGAGCATGTCATATATCCAAAAAGGGACACGTGGCAGTAGGCAATCTTCCTCCTTTGTATAAATGACTTCATTAAAAAGTATGAATGCTTGAGTGGCTCAGTAAGTTATTCCAGCAGAGATTCCGTAAGACCTTAATGGGACACTACTGAAAGAAAGGTCTTATTTTTACCTGTGCCTCATTTAGGCGTAAACAGTTCTTCCTGAAACTAAAGCCAACAACAGTTCAGGCTTAGAAACTATGTGAAGTAGTTATTAGGTTTCTAAATGTATATGAAAGTTTTGGCAGCTATGTTACACCTCTAAAACATTTAGGTCCATTATATAAATATTTCTATGATGAACTTTGAGAACAGTATTTAACCTTGGTATATTATTCACCAAATATGGGGAATTTCAAATTTAATTCACTGCTGTAATTGGCCTGGTGGAATACTATCCTACTGCATTATGCAGATCTGGCATTTTTACCGTAGCGTCTTTGAAAATAAGTATTTTGGCAACATTGTAGAATGTAGCAAGGACTAGGTATGACCTGCCCTTAGAAATTCCATTCACCTGTAAATATCACCTTTCTGAGAAGGAAGTCCTCCTTCAAGTATTTCAGGAGGGAGGTACACTAAATCCTGGCAGTTTCTCTGATTGCAGTTCTGCAGGTCTGACCTCAGCTGCAGTTTCCTCCAGTTGGTTAGGCCATAATCCGATATCTACAGAGATGGGACAAAAAAATAAATTTTAGTAACAATACCTCAAGTCTTGGTGTTAAATGTTGACTATCAGGATAAATATATGCAACAATAGGACAATCACTGGATTTTACTAATAGGCTAAAAGTAGAAGCTCCTACCTTGGCTCTGTACTGCGTATCCAAAAGCACATTGGAAGGTTTCAGGCTGCAGTGGCATAAAGCAGGTTTGAGGCTGTGAAGGTGATGCAGCCCTTCAGCCACATCCGACAGGATCCTTACGAGTAAGGGAAACGGAAGTTCTGGGTACAGTTGGCGCTAAGTAACACAAATACGGGTTTTGTTAGTCTGAAATAGTTACTGTTCACATTTTCATTTGACAATAAACAGAAGTACAATACAGAAGCTAAAGAACAGATTTACTGTGACTACTGACCATAATTTACATGCTGATTTTTCTCTGTTGGCTGACCTTGTAATTAATTTTGTCACATAAAAGATGACGTCTTTTATGTACCTCATGGATGAGCGAGTGGAGGGATCCATTGTTCATCCATTCAGTCACTACACCCACAAGTCCACGGTACTGGTAAATCCCAAGAGAAGGCAAGAGACGTTCAGACTCACAGCGTCTGACACTTGCTATATCCTGAAGTAGCAACTTCCACTCCCTGTTAAAAAAAAAAAAAAAAAAGTTAGAGGCAGGTTAGACTGAAGGGAATTTCAGCTAGAGATGAGGTGGTGTAGGATATGGAAATGAGAGAGAGCCATATGGGTAAACGCAAGCTAATATAATTCTACCAATAAAACCAATATTGTATCACCTTCCAAAGAATTGTAAGAAAATGAAGCAATCCCTTGTGTAGGGTATTTTTCTAATACAACGTGAAAGACATCTGGATGCTTTAATATGAACATAAGAGCACAGTTTAAAGCAGGATTGAAGCGCAAAGGCAGGAGAAAGCTGAATTGTATGAAATGCTACATTAAGAAAAATCAAGTTTTTTCCCCTTACTGTCCCCAAGAACTTGTACTGTATCCTGTCGCTACTAGCGAGATCCACATTTACAAGAAGATTATGATCTTCCATGCTTATCTAATGGGACCATGTTACATAAATGATATATATGATATAGCATGTGATAGTATGATACAAAAGTGAAGCCAAATTCAGATTTGATGTAAGCAGTACCACTCTAGTGACTTTGCCAAATTTGATTCAAACTCAGCTGCGGTTGGATTGTAGACCTGAATTCAAACAGTTTATTTACAGAGAATAACAAAGCTCTGCTTTGATCATCATCAGAAGAATAAAGTTTTGTTGTCTAAGGACTTCAGTCGCTACTTCGTGCACAGGAAACACTGAACTATCAATTCAATTGGCTTTTTCATGGAAATAACTGAACTTCTGCTACAGGTTCCGTTTTTGTTAATTGTATGTTTGATTTCAAAGTTCTGATTGTTTCTACTCTACGGTACTGGTAAGCTGAAAATTCATTGAAATTAATTCAAAATTCAGTTGATTTCAACTGACCTGGAGCTCATTCTCCTTATTCTAACCAGCCTTTACACTGAGACTTCAGTTCCAGTTTCTCATATTTACTGTGTTGATTCACAAGCCTGTAAACTAATTACTGGAAGTAATTCACAGCCCCACCTTTTTTAACACTTATTTTCACAAGTCTAAATATTTATCATCAGCACACAGTTAAACATTTTGCAGCTGGAGCAAAACACAGTTTATTCTCCCAGCTTTCCTAAACACTGTGTAGTGTAAACAAGAGATCAGAATGGTAGAAAGAGAGAGAAGAGCAAAACAGTGGCTTTAGTTTAGGGAGCAAGTTTGAGTGAAAAGATGTTAAATCAGGATAGCATGTTAAATTCAAAGCAAGGTAAAATGTTGATTTCTGTAACTTTAACTGTTTTGTTTTGGGGTTGGTTTGTTTGATTTAAAGAAAATGTGGACAGGGGATGGAGGAAACTTTTTCTTTAAACAAGCTACCAAACAAATAACACTTGTTCAGATTACAAAATTGCTGGACTTCTGTTGTCTAAAACCAAGCAATCCTCCCCCCCAGCTACAAGAAAACCCCTTAAAATCTTTAACTGTTCCCAAATTCTGGCAGCATTTGGGGTTTGAAGTATCACTGACAATTTAAAGTGTGAATTTAAAAATATTTGTATGAAATACTGTTTTTTCCTCCCCTGCTCTTATAATGGAACAAGTTAAACACTATGGATTCGAGTAGAACACTTTTGTATTTTACTTTTAACAAAAGCCACCTGAATGGCTTTCTCAGTTAACAAGAGTAACTAGCTTGTGGATGCACTTCAGGCACTCCTTTTTTGATGAACAGTCAGATGAGTGCATTGCATTCCCTAAAATGCTTTGGTCTTGCTTCATCAAAAGTAGCTTGCGGTTATTCTTGGAAACTTTCTGTGGTTTTGTTGTGCACTGGAATTTTGTGGTCAGAAAGCTGACGCCCATCAGTTATTGCTTATTTGTTTTGATAATTAGGACATGTACACCTCTCACTGCCTTGCAACCCTGACCATTATCCCTCCCGCCTCCCACTTCTCTACTCTCTCGCCTGTACATGCTACTCTAGATTAAATTCAACTGAGATCTCTTCAGGGACCTCCAGAAAGATGCAATATCATAGCATGGTGAGTATTACTGATCAGGGGTTTGGAGACATTATTATAGTAGAGATAATTCAGGATTAAGCTCTACTTTTATAAAAATTTGTTAAAAAACGTAGAGCTTGTTTCTCAGTATAACTGCCTCCTAGTTGCCTCTTGGCTAGTCAGGATTTCTAGGAATGGAGATGTGTTTAGGGATCAGATTGTCCTGGACATGCCACGATTCATTCTGGTGCCATCGCTGCAGGTCTGTGCTGTCTACCTGCTTGGTTAGGTGGCCAAAAGAGACACATACCTCCCTGTAGTGTCCTGGCTGGTCAGCAGCTTCACAGAGATGTGAGTGTTCCAAGGAATATGAAAGGCTTTGAGTGCAAAGCCTGAGCCCGTCCTGGTCAAGGTAAAGTTATCCAAATCTTCCTGGGCTACTACAGGTAATGATTTGGCCATTTCTTGATGGCTGGCTTGGGGGAAAAAATGGCAGAAAAGAAAAAAAGTTTGAAGAACTACTTTATCTCATTACTGCCAAAGCACAGTGAAGTTGCACCACCCCTTGCTTCCCAAATAACTAATCCAACAGGCTTTCTTTTACCACTGTGTCAGACTTCCCTTATAAAACCAGGAAAAACACACTAATTGCAAAGGAGTGTCTGGACCATAACTTGCCATCTGAGGCTGCAAGGTGCTAATTAATTGCTCATTATTATTTCCATCTGATGACTTTGAAATACTGTACCAGTGTTTATAATATAAAATGTGATCTTAAAGGGATACTGAACTATGCAGACAACAAACCAGTATCTTACAGTTACATGCTAGGCAAATACATAGTTTCCCCGCTTCTCAAAAAAGGCAATTAATCAATAACTCATGTCAGTGTGTTCTGCATCATTCTTACATATCTTCTTTAATACAACAACACATATGAATGCGAAAGCAAGGTAAAAGGCAAGTTTCCTGCTGCTGTAAGCTGGCAGAACTCGGCTAAATGGAATTGTGTCTTTATAGCAGCCACTAATTTGGCCAATACTCTCTATACAGTACCTCTCTAGGGCCATCTGAATGTCTCAGACACATGGCGTGGCAATACACATGGATTAGAGATAACCTCTGCAAGTCATCACTGTGTTACTACATGATTAATGTTTTTAATTACATGTGTGAAGCTATGTTAGACTAGAGAGAACCAAAAGTCAGTAGTGAAAGAGGAAAACAAGCAAGCCAAGAAAACAGATGGGATAAAACCATGGGTAAGGATTACTGCAAGATCAGTGGTCAGTGAGTCAGAAGAACTCAAACTGGAATGCTCCCTTTAGGGTCCAGTAGACCAGGGCTAGAAAAAGAAACATGAGGGAACCGAAGTAACAGGGCCAAAAATCTGAAGTAACAAGTAAGGACTGCTGAGTGTGAATTGTGTCCTTCTAGAAGATGGGCTCTACAAAAAGAGCTCCTGGGATGCAAGAAGGCCTGAAAGTCTTCTGACTTTGAGCAGATCGCTTGTTCTCTACGAGTAAAATAGAAAAACAAAACCCACCCCAACAATAAATTAGCCTATGCTCATGGCTGAACTGCTTCTAGTTCATGACCAACTTATTTTTGGTTAATCGCAGTAGCTCAGCTGTGCCATGCAGGCACGGTCACAGTCAGAGGGTTACTAAGCTCAGTTTTGCATCTAACCACAATCAAAATGCAAATAAAAATTCAGGAGTTCAGCTTTAACAGTATTGGATTCTGATGGGAAAGCACAGTTGAACTTTTTGCTTTTTGTTAGATTATTGCAGTTTGAAAGCAATAGCTGCCTTAGGTGCTTCACTTAGAGTTTCCTTAAAGAATAAATCCAGTATGGTATGAGGCTCACGGACAGAGTAAGAGTTTCATAAAATTTGAAAAGATTCCTCTGAATGAGGATAAATTTCCAAATGAGCCATTTATCCTTTAGTTTAAAGGACAGACCACACAGATCTACCAATCCTAAATATAAAGGAGGTAATCAAAAGGCTGTCAGGAGAAAAATTATGTCTCATTTTTATTGTATACTATGATAAATAATCATTTAAATAGCCAAAAGAATTTACTCAACTCCAAGCATAATACAAGGAATATCAGACAACGAACATCTGATCTAAACCATTCCTGAAAGCATGTATTTTTATTTAATATTGAATCAAGTAAAGCTATAACAGCTTTTTAAACTCTTGCTAACTGGCTGCTGAGATAGAAATAAAAGCTAGCCATCAGCTCCTATTTTGGATTTGCAAAACCTAATTTAATGTTAGAGCTTTTAACTATAGATTTTCTAAAAAAAAAAAAATGAAAACCACTTCAATCTATTACAAACCATGACATGTCAAGCACCATTGTCCCTATGTCTGAGTTTGTACGTTTCCACACCTTGACTCAGAGTGATAATCTTTGCTGGTATCTTTTGCTGATAATCTCTGAAAGAGTTTAACCCTAAAATGAGAAATCTTTTATTTACCTATGGTGCTACCCAGATTCCTAAAAGAGCTAGAAGGACTAATCGTGGAATATGGGACTAGCATGGCATTACAGATAATAAAATCTCTCTCTGCCCCCTAGATTTCAAGATTGGTACCAAAGCCATTTTTTCAGTAGTTCTGCTCTTCTGAATGCTTTTACTCCTAGACCCTTTAAAAAACTATCAGACCACAAAGTCAATATTTCTTAGGCGATGTTTGCAATGAAGCGTTTTGTATTATTTTTTAGTAAGATACTAAAAGCCTCAGACAATTTTGTCATCATCCCTTAGTTGGGCAGGCAGGTACAGGAGGGAGACTGCTATAAACCCATTTATTTCAAATTTCTAATTATACAGCTGATTTCTAAAAGGTAATTAATAGCAAAGATGTTTTCCTTAGTACAAGAGAAACTCAACATTACGTTAACATTCAGATGTCTCAGTAAAAGAGATTGGAAACAAAAATCAACATACCTCTGGAAATACCAGCATAAAAACTATGGAACAACGAAGTGAAACTGCTGCAGATCCCAAGCGCAAGTGGGCTTTGAACTGCGTTCAAACCCAGCTCGAGCTTTCCTCTGTGAGTCAGCCGTTGTTGATCTCTCCTTTTATTGGCTGCCTGCAAACATGTAAAATTTCCTGGTCGGATATACAAGCTGTAACTCTTTAGTGACCGCAGGTGGGTTTTCACAGGCTGATTTGTTAACTGCCTGTGACTAATGAGAGCACTTACAGAAAAAGAGGTCGGAGAGCTACTTTTTGCCACAATGAGGAATGCCAAGAGGGAAAGCTATGTTAGAGCGAAAAACACCGCATTGGATACAGCCCAGATACGGAAGCAGGTAGAGCTCCTCGAGACTGTGCAGCTGATGCTTATCTCTGCAGTAGATCAAGCCAACAACACAAGTACAAAATCCCTTTAAACTTTTTAAGTCAAGTTGATTTTAAAACAGGATGAAAATTGCTGTTTTTTCTGGTTACAGCGTAGGTGTAACATTAGTTTGCAAAGAGGAACGAAGGTTCAATTTGCTGTCAAGTAGCCCTGCTGAAAAAAATGTAGGGGTTATGACGGAAGTTGAGTTGATCATGAGCCAATGGCGTGCTCTCATCCCAAGTAGAGAAAATTGCATACTGGGCTACATTAGAAATGCAGTCGGCAAAGTGAGAGAAGTCATTATGCCTCAGTACTCAGAAATGGTGAGGCTGCATCTGAAATACTGTAGTCAACTTTAGGGCCCTCAGTTCAAAGAAAAATTTTGAGAAAGTGGAGAGGATGCAGTAGGTGGCTACCAAGATGGGGCCCTAGAGCACATACCTTACAAGGACAGGTTGAGGGAGCCAGTCTTGTTTAGTCAGGTGAAGGAGGCTGGTGGTGGGGAGGTCTACTAGAAGCCTACAGCTACTTGAAGGTCAGTTATGAAGACAGAGCCAAATTCTTCTCTATAGTGGCAGATAACAAGTAGTGGCATAGGCAGAGGTTCAAGCCAGACGTTAGAAAAATGTTTTCACCAGGTGGCTAATGCAGTACTGGAATGGGCCACTCAGGTTGCAGAATCTCCATCCTTTAAGGTTTTCTAGACTCAGCTAGGCAAAGCCATGGCTGACCTGATCCAGCACTACTGGTAGTCCTGCTTTGAGCAGGAGGCTGGGCTAGAAAATGCCAAAAGTCCAGAATATCTTTAATTTTGTGAAAACTCTGTAAGGCCTAATTGTGTTGCTGCTAGGGCCCTGGCATATACATTCACACTGAAGGCTGATGGGACTGCTAGATGAAGGGTGGAGACTTTAGGAGAAAGCAGTCATTTCAGTTGATCACATTTATTCAAACTTTCCACTCCACGAAGACTGCCTTTATTTAGAGTCTGACTTTAAAATCAGTGTCAGTCAATGAGATTCTGTCCACAGACTTCTATTGGTTTTGGATCAAATCCTAAGCCCCCAACAGGGAGGGAACAAGCAGTAGGGCAGTTACCTAATCCTCCTGTGATCACAGGAAAGTCCCTTATATCTAAAAATCATGTGGCTACGGCTCTGTCGCCTGAGAGGAAGCACACTACAAGTAGGAAGTGTGGAGTATGCCTTCATGTACAATGTGTTACTTCCTGACAGCTGTAGCTATCCAAACAGCATCAGCTTTCTCTGCCCTGCACACCCCTCCAAAAGTGAAATTCGTACGAGGGAGCTGAAGTAGCAAAGGTGAAACAAATGGGTTTTAACAGTCCTGGAGAAGGCTGGAAGCATGTCAAGTTGCTGTGGCCACAGGATCCTCCTCTCTTTGGCTCTGATTTATCAACAACGCATTCATTTGTGTCCATTGTCTACATTTCTGTAAAAAGTACATTAAAAATGTTTTCCCTTGTTTAAAGTATTAGCTTGTCAGGCTTAGACTGTACTGCAGCAGAATCACAACTGTTCAAAATCCTTACAACTAATTAAAGAAACTTCTTAGGGGGAGCTTTGTAGACAGTTTGAAGGACTTAATTTTGCAGAAATTCTTTGACACAAAGTAGTCTTAGGTACTTCTGTATTTTTAGAATATCACGTGCTGGGGAAGTAGAGTACTAAAACAATCCTGCATTTGTTTACTCCTTTTGACTATTGTTTTCAGCTTAAAAAAGCTCAGTATAAAACTATAAAGCTTAATTTTAATCCATATTTGGAGAAACCAGAAACATACAGGCCAATTTGCAGTGCAGGTCTGAACTAAACATCATTATTACTGAACACGTTAAATAAAAAGAAACAGTTAATATTTTACCTACACATAACTTATCCAGAGAAATGTAAAGCCTTTCACATAATATGAAAGCTTATAAATAATAGGCAAGGAAAAAACCTCTATAAGCTCACACAAGGGCTGTCTTGTGCAGTAATTAGACAAAATAAAGAAAGTTTAGTTTGACTGTAAGTTGTTGGGGTTTTTTTGTTGGTTGTTTTTTTTTTTTCTAATTATGGAAAATACTTGGAATTTCCAGCAAGGAATAATGGGTAAGACAGACATTGAATCTTTCTAATCTCCTATAGATAGGATTCATTCATTGCCATACAGATACCTAAATACATAGATAACTGGAAAAGTGCAGACGAGACTTGCCAAAAACAGTAGCTGCTTGGTGCCTAGAGACTGCATGCTATCATCAAGGACAGGGAAAGACAGAGATCCTAACAGAAATACCATGGAGTGTACTTCCAACCATATGGAAAGGGAAACAACAAAGAACAGCAAGGTAATCTGAAGAGCACTTAAGATGACCATTATGTCTGCAGGATTCCTTATTTAGTGGGCAAATCCAGCCATCACAGCAGGATTGGAATTACACGTAGCAGTGTCTGACTATAACTGCAGGAAGATTTCAGAGACAGCATGGTATTTCTCATATGTACATTTGTTCATGCTAAATAACAACCCAAGTCTTTCAGAAGAGCCATGGGTCTCAGAAAACCCAAAGACCAGTTTTTGTTTCATTCAGAAGGCAAAGAAAACTCTGAGCCTTTGAGTGTCAGAGAATGAACAGTAAAAACCCACCATATTTAAACTTTTCAAAGTGTCCAAAGAAGGTCTTTTAAAACCTAACCATAACAACGCAAGAACTAGAACATTTGCTTTTTCAATCCAAACTTGCTTTTGTGGCTCACTCACAAGCTAAGACAGCATATAGGGAACACAAACATGTTCTTAACATCTTACCATCCTGAAAGTAGGAATAATAGGGATGCCTAAAGGATAACACAGTTTAAGACATGAGTGGTTTATAGGTCTCCCCCTCATAATAGTCATACAGAGTGAACCCAGTTACAATCAAATTTAAAACAAAATGGGAGCTTTACAAGAAGCAGCATTAAAGGACCGCAGCATAAGACAAAGCATTAATAGAGCGAGTATGCGCAATGAAAGAATGACACAGTACCAGAAGATCGAAGCATTAAGATGACCCAAATACCAAAGCCTCTGATGCATGTTCAGTAAATACTATACCTCAATATTTCAGAAGAGTTCCCATCATCATTTCTCAATCTGGTTATTCCAGTTGAGCATCTGTACAGGATAACTTTTGGCAAAGAGGTAGGTTCTAAGGTGCTGTTTCTTTGGCACCTTGTGTATTTCAGGAGGTCTTGCAAGAAGTGAGTATTAAAATATTGTTAAGCTTCATATTTGTGGGATTCAAATGCTCTGTATATCACCTTTATAAAACCTAAGCTGTAGCACACAAGCACAGCCAATGGTTTAATCATCTTGCTCTAGAAAACAGGACTCCAAACTGGCACGATATTTGCCCACTGTAATGGGATACTTCAAGATACAAAATTGTGGTGTCCATTTCATGGATTTGCAGTTGAACTAAGGCTTCGGGGTTTGTTTTTTTGTTTGTTTTGTTGTTGGTTTTGTTTTGTTTTAAAGAAAATTGTTTCCTCAACCATGCTATTTTGGAAAATAGTCATAACATTCACCTTGTCATTAAAGAGATGAATAAACAAGAGTATCACAGCTGCCAGCCTTAGGCAGTTTCTGTAAAACGAGCAGTGCCAAGCAGATCTGCTAATTGATTTGTAACAGAGAAATTCATTAATTCTTTACCCAACTGTTTTAAATAGTGGAATCTTAAAAAGGTATCACACAATTCATAATTCATGTAAATGTGAACAAGATTAAGAACTCCTAGACTGCAGAGAGCTTAGGGTATCATACCTTAACTTGTTAAATAGTTTGTAAAAAGTGCCCTAGTCCACATCCCAAGCATTTGCGATCTGTGTCGAACATGATGTACTAAACAGTATTAAGACAGGGTGGAGAAATGCTAAACCTCCTGGTCCATCAATTATGTACCTGCAGATGAATAGTTCCAGTCAGCTACTGGTGAAATGACAGGCCTAGACTGTATGACCTTGCTGTGAATGTATAGCATAGGTATGTTAAGAGAATATAAGCAGACTTTCAAAGCCTTTACACATACCAAGCAAAACTCAAGCTCTTCTAGGGAAAGGAACATAGTGAGCACTCCCTTCTTGCTCCCCTAAGGATACTTGTTCCAAGGACAGAGAAAGTACAGCCATATTCTTCAGGTCCCCAAATGAAGCCCATCCTGTAGAAGAGCACAGCACTAACATCTTTACCAATGCCATGCCTGCCTCCTGGATTTTCTACTGGAAAGTGGGCAAGATTTTTAATTGGCTTGATCTTACGTGTTGTGGTTTTTTCTACCTGACAATTCTGAAATATGAAAAGATGTAAGTGAGCACGAATAATCAACTGGAATTTTTAAGATCTAATCTAAACTAAATGTTGTTTTTCTATTGTGGGGCTGGTTTGGGATTTTTTGTGTTTTTTTTAAGTTGCAACAACGTGTACATTAAAGGCATCTGAAAGATACAGATTGCTGCTGACTTGGTTGGTATAATATATATGAATGTTGGTATAATCAAGTCTACTTGTAGGCCACTTGCATTTAGTGACATGGAGAAAGAATTCTGAATTGCTGCAGTAAACATCAGTGGACTTTCAGTCATCTAGGAAAATGCTCTGCTCATGGGGAAACTGTGCTCTATTGAAATTGACTTTGATTGAGTTCATATTCTTTGAATTTGGTCATGAACATACTAAAGTGGAATTAAGTCCAACACTGCTGGAGATGAGTACTTCCTTCTCTTCTGTGCAAAGCAGCCAACTAGCACAGAGGACGTGAAAAAAGAAGAATTTACCTTGGTTTCCCAACAGTCTTTCCAACCACAAGGGTCATTGCCCTTTGCAGATCAAAGAAGCCTTTGTCAACCTGCGAAATTTTAGCTGGGCTAGAATCCATGAATTGCATGAATGATGTGAAGAGATAGCACCTAAAAAGAAGAAAAAGCAGGTCTTCTTATACCAAAAAATCTACTTACAGAACTTCAATCCTTTATTCAAAGGATTTCAAAATTTATTAATAGTTTTAACAGATCTTGCAGTAATCAAGGGGCTAACTAAAAGTTTCAGCTTTCACTTGGAGGCTACCAAATCAAAACCCTCTGAAACTCTATTCATTACAGACCCAAGAGTTTGGAAGACAACTAAAAAGAACACCAGACATTGTTTTTTATTACACATAGTCTCATTGAAAACATATTAGTTTGAGAGGCTGAATTTTTGAATGTTTGAGATGGCAACATTGCATACAAACTCCTCAAAGGAGGCTACACATTTCAGTCTCTGGGTTTTGCTTAGCACTTTCTTCCAGTAGATTTTTAATTGCTTAGTCCATGGAGATCACTATCATTTCTCCTGTGAAAGTGAAGAGAGAACAGGGACACACAGCAAGAGACATGTAGGCAGCATCCAAACAGGCTAGAGAACCCAAGTGCTCTCTGTCCTCAGTAGCATGTTGCCTGTTTAGCTATCTTGCTGGCTTTCTTTGGAAGGCAGCATTTCATCTGTAGCAAAGACACTTGAGCCAAAAGTATAATAATTAATAGTCACATGATTTAAGAAAATGTTGCAATAATGCAGCGTAATCTTCTTTTGGGACTCATATTCTGGCTTTTTAACTTCTCAGTTATCTATCCATTTTAATACAGGCAAATGAACTTAACTGAAAAGTAAACTGTTCTTCTAATATCACCTTACGTACTTTTTTGCCTTTTGCTTTTTAAAGCTAAAAATAGCAGTGTGGCGTCAGTGGAAACAGGCCGTATGGGGTGGACCTTATTCTATTGTGTTCTTTCCAGGAAGTAACAACAAAAAGAAATGACCTATTGCAAATTCCCCCATTGTACTGTAAGAGACAAAAAACCACCAAGGCTTTTCCATGTCCTGAAGTGACATACACACCCACTTCCTCTTCAGTAGTATAGGAAAGCAGGTAGAAAACCAGACAGCTGTATGGAAAACATTAAAAAGGAAACATTTAGAAATTGTGCAAGAGAAGCCAATGACCCCGAACACTGGCAGGCTGAGGGAAAAGCTGTGGTCTTTCCAGCTTACGCAGCTGCTGGATGTAGGCTCAGGTTCATGACTGTGAGAAGCAGCTGGCATTAAGTATGTTTGCACAATGGTATGCACATCTCCAGAAAATATATTCCTCTTAAAGCACAATACAATGGCATATATTTGGCAGTGCGTACACCAATTTTAGTGACTGTCTGGATTCATATGCAATGGTTGTGCTGCACTCAGAGGCAACTCAACAGGATGAAAGAATGAGCAAACAGGAGTCCCATGAAGTTCAAGGGGAAATGCCAGGTTCCACACCTGGGAGGAATAACCCCAGGCACCAGTATATGCTGGGGACCAACCAGCTGGAAAGCAGTTCTGCAGAAGAGAACTTTGGGGTCCTTAGTAGATAAGCAGCTGAATGTGAGCCAGCAATATGCCTTTGTGGCAAAGATGGACAAAGAGCATCCGGGGCTGTGTTAGGAAGAACGTTACCAGTAGGTTGAAAGAGATCTTGCTCAGCAGAGAGAGATCTTGCTTGGCACTGGTGAGACCACATCTGGAGTTGCATCCCAGTTCTGGGCTTCCCAGTACAAGACAAATACGGACATACAAGAGTAAGCCTAGCAAAGGGGCAGCAAGGTGATTAGATAATTAAGCAACTGGAGCATCTGACATAGGAGGAGAGGCTGAGAGAATGAAGATTGTTTAGTTTAAGGATAAGGCTCAGAGGGATCTTGCCGATGTATATAAGCAGCTGATGGGAGGAAGTAAAGAAGATAGAGCAAGACTCTTAATATTGCCCACTGAATGGACAAAAGGCAACAGGCAGAAATTGAAATACAGGAAACTGTTTAAACATAGGAAAACACTATAAAGGTGATGGAACACTGGAACAGGTTGTCCAAAGACACTGAAGTCTCCATCCTTAAAGATGTTTAAAACCCAGATAGACATGGTCCTATAAGCACAGCTTGATTACAATTCTTATGGTTTTTTTTTAAAAAAAAAACTTCTGCAAAATAACTGTGAAATGTAGTTCTAAAAGTATGTGACATCAAACATTTTCAGTTGCTTAACATTATTAGCTTTGAACTGTTGAAAAAGGTCAGGTTGGACAGGGCTTTGAGCAACCTGATCTAGTCGAAGATGTCCCTGCTCATTGCAGGGGGGTTGAACTAGACGACCTTTAAAGGTCCCTTCCAGCCCCAGCCATTCTGTGATTCTATGGAAGTCTCCACTAAGAAGAGTAAACTGGGGAGATTTTTTAGCTCTTTTACTAGGGCTGCCACACAAAGGTGTCAAATATTTTAAATCTTGGTGCAGAAAATGCTACAATCTGGTGCATTTTATTATATGAGATAAGGGACTTCTAGTGAGTCTCATTAGCTATGTACACATTCAGGTAAGAAGGTTGGTGGAGGTGAAATTTATCTCAAGAGGCATCCAGAGGAAGGAGACCTATTTAAGATTATTTCTGTACAGGTAGTTTTATATGTGTAACATTCAAATCTAATAGCAAGAGAAACAGCACTGCTTAAATTGCTTGCTTTCACTCAGACTGCCTGTTTCTAGAAAGCTGTCTGTTGTTACCTCCTGAGTGAAAAGTGATACCTGCAAACAACTCTGTAATAAAAATAATTAAATAAATATGGGCATATTCATGGTTAAGCAACTAAGGCGGGGGGGGTTGTTGGTTTGTTTTTGTTCTTTTTTTTTTTTTATATATCTTTGCCTTCTAGTCTGGATTCTAAAGACTACTAGCATCATCTAAAAAGCTGATTTCCACAGTTGGCTCCAGTTTATATATGCACTTGCATCACTAGCTGCTGTCTTGCTTAAACTACATTAGAAAGTAGAGCCATCAGAAAGATTAAAATAAAAAATAATTTATAGGTAAAGTATTACATATTATGGCCATATATGTTTTTTTAAAGTATTATACTAGCATTTTGAATTTTATCTAGTCTTGTGCTTTTGACTTTCCTTTGATATGTTATTGTCTAGGAAAAAAAAAATATTATTTTCCTGTGCTTATTTTCTCCAGACTATAGAGTAGGATACAGACAGTTACCTTGGAAAGGTTCAGCTAAACTTTATCAGTTTCTAAATGCTTAAGTTTTAAATTACACATAATACCTGTTGTCATTAATACACAATAAATAGGTAAATTGGGCCTGTCATCTAATTTGAGTTGAGTTGTTTTATGTAGCTTCATTGGATAAGCTTTATTTTGGTTATGTAAGGGTTTTTTCATAGTTTTTTCCCCTCCCCACAGTGTCATGAGGTAGTTGGGGGTCAGAGGCTCATATAAGTTTCATCACTGCCTTTTCTTGCTTGCCGGCAGAGAGCAGTTGCTTAACTTCCCTGTCCTACATCTTTAACAGAATCAAAGATCACTGGAACTGTGTTGTTAAGTTGGATCAGGTATAGCACAACTAGCAACTTCACTATGCTCCTGTAACTGTAAAAACTCGATTCCTAATGCTTTCAAAAAGTGCAATAGAGTCTCTCTGCAGTGTCGTGTTGTGATATATAAGCATACCATAGATGGAAATAAAAGTGAATTAAGCAATCAGAAAGACTGACAACAACAGACAGAAATAAAGTCCTGCCATTATATGTCACAATTTATTTATAGCAATTCTAAGTATAATAGCATTCTCAGAATTCACAAGCAAGAGTTCACAAGCTTCCTAAAGCTTGGTCTACAAGGAACACAATGCTAAAGCCATCATAGCACATCTTAATCTATAGCCTTTTCATAGTATTGTAATAATCCAAAAGTCTGAACTATGTTTTACTCAGGAAGAAGATTCCTAAGATACTGACTTCCCAAAGTTGTTTGAAAATAAGGAGCTTGGTGGGAGAGAGAAAGAAAGAGAGCATTCATGAAGATGAATCAGCGGTGCTACAGCAAGAGGTAAGTTCTTACGAGATTTTAAAGACTCTGCTTGTCAGTAGGTTCATGCTGCAGCTTCAATATACCTGAATTAAAAAAATTATTAACCACAAGATGCAAGTCTTCAGAAAATCATGCCATATTAGTTTCAACACCAATGCAACTACTTACAATTCAAATAAGTTTTTGATTCTGTCCATCCCAGCTGCTCTTCATCTCACTTAAGTTCGCATGGGCTGGATTCTCCTTCTTTTGTTCACAGAGAAACAAAAACAAACTGTAAGAGAAAGGCTACCATAATGATTTATCCTATATTGACAGTATTTTATGTCCGTTAGAACGTTTGTTTAACCAAAAGAAAGTTACCGTGTTGCTCCTTTTAGCCAATGTTCATGATTATTAGTATCAGAGAGCTGCAAGAGCGGGCTGCTCTGCAAGGGAAGGTGAGCAGGAGCCACGGGGGACAGGTTGCAGGCAGGGACTGTGTCCTTACCAGCAAAGAGTACAGCACCCAAGCAAGTGGCACAGAATAGAGCGGGCCTAGTAGTCAACATGCAAGTCCTGAGCAAGAGGCAGGTCTGAGGGCAACTCCCAATCAGCAATGTACCAGGCTAAACCCAAACATACCAACAAGGTAACTCAGAGTAGAAATACTACCGAGGGCCTGAGCTTAAATGCAGTTCCTGGGCCAACAGGCAGACAGCATGGGGTAGAGGTCCCAGATGATGCTGATGAGGACAATTAGGGACTGTTGGTGCTCTCAGGGCCCTGACAGAAGATAAATTCTAGTTGTCATAGCCTATCTTCCCTTATAGGAAGGCCCTTTGAAAGCACTGAGTTTGTATTAAAGGGTTTAATGTGGATTTATTAGGCTATAAGGAATTTTTAATCTGTAATTGTTCAGTAGACTTTGGGAGGATCTGTTCCTGAATGTCTAACGCTAATCTTGAAAAGAGTAATTTTAATAGTATTGTATACCGTAGTACTAGTTTCATGCAGTTCTGATTAGCTATTGGCCATTTAATATTTTTATCTCTTCTGAAAAAGTCTCTTAATTTTAGTGCTCTAAGTGTTTTCTCCCTTCTCGTTTTGGTGATACTCCCAAAAAAGCATGTTTTGACAGACTGGTGAATAAGTTTTGATTCTTTTAGCACAGGGACTGTTTCACTGACATTGCAAGTTTCATGTCTGTGGTATCCTTCCAGAGAAAAACCAGTCGTGATTTATTTAGAGGAACTTCATCAGCAGGTGGAAAACCATGAGGGAAGTATCAGAAGAGAACAAGTTTCTCTGAGTAGTTTCTAACAGGCTTCATATGAGCTAGCTTCTTCCTAGACTAGGAGTTAACACACTGCAGTCTGCTAGAGACTGCTAGAGATGAAGGTTTTGTTCTTGTGCACGATAGTAGGTCTGGTCAGTATGTAAAATCGCAAAGGTCATGAGTAGAATCAGGTCTGCTGTGAGAATGGTGTTCAGGAAACACTGCATGTGATTTTTTTACAAAAGCTGTCTTCAGGCCTCAATGCTGCTTGGCAAACGGAGAAGGATTACCCTGTTCGTGAAGCTTTCTATGCAGTCATACAGTGACCACTTACAAGTGTCTGCTGACTACCACTTGGCTTGTGGCAGTAGAAGGTAAGTACTCCATGTACAGGATGAGTATAATGAAATGAGAAGAAATACTTAAAGGTGAACAAAGATGTTAAAAATTAAATTGTTCTTGTCACGCCAATATACTGTATTGATGTTGTGACACGTTATATACCATCTGAAAGCTTGCTGCTCTATTTTGTCTTCCAAGAAAATACCGTGCATACTTTGAAAAATCGGTGTATATGCTGAACTGCAAAGACATAGATGCTTTGGTTTCATGAGGTCACATGCGCTAGTTTGAGCATTCACATCTGAGAATTGAAAAACTTAGCTTATTTTTAAAGACACTGAGTTCACAACACTGTATCCACAAGAATAAAGAGGTATTAAAGAAAACCCATTTTTATTTTACTTTCTTGTACCTTGACATAATTTAATTTTGTCCAGCTACCACATTACCACTGCTTCTCTCTCCTATCCTTTCAGTATTGGGAAAAATGTGGTTGAGTTTTTTCCCGCTGTTTCGTCAGTGGGGTTTTCTGGTAAATTTTTGTAGCCTTACTTGCAAAACATCCACTTTCATTCTGAGAATCTGGGAGCTATTTTTAGATTCACTTCAGAGGGAAAACTGTCCCTTTCAGCATACAGTAACATAATTACTTTTCCTTTTTATAGGTTCTGCTTGCAAATTTAATCTCAAGTTGCTTAGCAGTGTTGCATATGTAAGGCAGAAAATAAGGAATACTACAGTTTAAAAAACTAGGGTGGAAAACTGTTGGTTTGTTCCTGGCCCTGAAACAGACAGTTTGTATGTAGAGCATATTGTCTCCCTTGCTGGGTTGTATTGTATAGCTGCTATTTTCTCTTGATGCCTTTTCCACAAGTTTGCTTTCTCTCCCCTTGTTTTACCTCATTGCTCAGGAGAATTGCAAGCTGTGCCTGAAGCAAGGCTGATGTGCATTTATAGTGCTTAGCACAAAAAAGTTCTGATCATAGATCAGAGAGTTGCTGTAGCAGTCCTGAACAAATAGCTATGAGGTGAAATCACTGAGATATGCAAATGATTGAGGTGGAAGAGACTACAAAAAATAGTGGTAAGAACGGTGAGATTTCTAGGGGAACAGGAGTTACATGGTAAACAAGAACATGGCATTTTCTAATATTATCTGTGGAGAGATTTAAGCAGAGAGGCACATGTGAACTGGATTTTGAGCTTATGGCAGAGCTGGTAAGTGAGGAAGAGAGCAGAAGCCTTCAATTCTAAGGTCAGAAGAGGTAATTTTTTAAGGCTGTAGGAGGCAGAAAGGTTAGAGGATTCAGGCATCTGGGAGGGTGGTGGGTGTGGACAAAGGGCTACACAAACAGTAGGAGCCTTAGGGGACTGTGAAAGTCCCGGACCAACATAGAGAAAGGTTCAGCTCTTTAGTTTGTGGAGGATTATGATGAGAATGTTTCTTTCCCTTCTCTGAATGTCACAACAGGCTTTTAATGCTCTCTCCAGCTTTCTGTCAGACATACCTTTTGCTCGTCTGTTTACGCAAATCTCACAAGTGCACTGTTCGGTGTAAGGATGGAAATGATCCTAGTGTGCCCACAACAGAGGTGATGATTGTCTTGAGAACTCAGCTATGCTTTGAACAGAAAGGACTACATTCAGGTTGATTAAAATAAACCCAGTGTTCTAAAGGGTTGGGTGGGACTGCTGGAGAGGGCAGCTTGAACCCGAATGGCTATGATGGAAACTGAGGATGAATTTGGTATATTACTTCATATGGTCCAGGGTGTAAAATAAGAAAATGTTAGGAGGAAAAGAACAGGCCTGTCTCATTTTAGCAATGGGACCAGCTCGTTCTTAGATGGTGGTGGTAAAATTATTTGTAACTAAAAACTCTGTATAA
This sequence comes from Sagittarius serpentarius, assembly GCA_034782735.1. NCBI lineage: Eukaryota > Metazoa > Chordata > Aves > Accipitriformes > Sagittariidae > Sagittarius > Sagittarius serpentarius. The sequence continues at coordinate 23,745,481 of JAVKLA010000088.1, read as the reverse complement.
ATCACTAATTGCATGTTGATGACAAAAGCAAGAATCTGATTGCTTGTATAAACTGAGGATTAAAAAACACTTTAATCCTAAAGTAACTATAGAGACTATTAAACAATGTCAGCTGTAAGAAATATTTTTCATTTGATTATGAATAATTTTCAATGAAAATTTCACAAAAAAAGCCGCTGAAGAGATCTCTTGTCTCCAGATACTTAGTTTTTCCAAAACTTGATGATAGTCCATTCTTTAGCTCCAGAAAGATTTAGTGTATTTTTTTTTGTTGTTTCAAAAGTCAAGCAGATAAAACTTACCGAGTTCATAGATGAAAGATATAATAAGCTGAAAAGGCACCAATTTATATATTACTCCCAGAGGAGGGATGGTGTCACAATTGCTGCTATGAACACACTGACACCCGTCACGATAGGAGATCATTCCATGATCTAACAAGCTTTGCAGGCACATTGGAATCTCATTTAGAGGACAACATTCAGGAATGCTAAGTGAATATATGTAGTTACTGGTACAGAGTATGTTTTTGCATGATAATCTATTTATCCCAGCTTTCTGGGATATTTTTACATGTAGGTCCAAGGACTGTTACAAATGTAGTGCCAATATGGCGGAGGTACAAAGCATTCTAAATGTATGAACCCAGATTATTACTTGGCTCAAACATGAAATATGTTGCAGGCATTAAATGTTTTGTAAACCTTGCAGAATTTTGTGAAACCAGAAGAGCACTGGTGCCAGGATTTACAAAAGGTCAATCCTGGTTGCCAGGATTCAAAGAAGAAATGAAGTAGTAACTGCAGATGAGTTTGCTTGACATAAGTTTTGAGCAAAATCATAGAAAAGCATAGAAAAGATTCAGCTGAGAAGTAATCAGAATATAATGTCAGCTAACATATTTTGATAGGAAATATTTATTTCCAAGAAAACTAACTTCTTCTTTGAGATTACAAGTTCAGAGGGTAGCTGCATAGATATAACAGTTTTGTTAAAAGTTTTAGTATGCCATGACATTTCAAATAAGAAGTTTTACAAAACTAAACAGGCATTTTACAAATGTTAAGCAGACGTGAAGTTGATGATGAGCTAGTTTACAGAAAAATCTAAGAAAGTAGCTGTTGGAGAGAACTACCATTTATTAGATTTATCACTAGTAGGGCTTCACAGTGGTTTGTAGAGGACCTAATACCCTTACCTAATCTGAGAGTAACTGTGAAATATGATAAACTTCTGTGATGGATGCAAAAAATGGTACAATATTAAAAAGCAATTTGGAAGAGAACTAGTTGTTTGCTTTTGCTGGGCTCATTCCAGCAAAATGCGTTTTTCATAGAAGTAGAGCTGAAGCTAATGCATCATGGAGCAAAAAGAAGCGAGCCAGCCAAGACAGTAAGACTTGTCCTGGAAAGCAGTACCTCCAAAACGGAAACGGGGGCAGGGGAGATAGAAACAGGGCAGTGGTGTTTGCGTAGAGGCACCAGCGAGGTGGAAATCCACACACAGCTCCAGCACGTCTCCGAAAAGAATGTTGAAAAACTGGAAAGAGCAAAGAATGATTTGCCAGAAAACTTGAAGATTGGCAGAAACACCTCACAGCAAGACACTAGAGCACGTTGTATGTTTCATTTATCAAAAAGACACTGAGAAATAACTTGTTTGTAGGTTTTAAGTTCTTCCATGAGGAGGGAAGATGGAGCAGAGATGCTTTTACAGAAAGAGCAAGGACACAATAATGAACAAATGGCTGGAGACAGAAACAGGCAGTGTGAAACAGAGGCACACCTTTTTAACACTGGGCGTGACTGGCCGTGGGAAAAAACCAAACAGGCACAGGAGTATAGTGTCTGTCATTTGATTTATTCAGACAATAATTAGATACTTTATAGAAGGTGTATGTTACTCAGGTGAAGTTTTCATATGCAATATAGGAGCTAGGGAACCAAGCTAGATCATATATAAGAAGTCTTACAATCTGAAACAGCGCAAATAGGTGTGTATGCATAGCACTAACAAAAATACAGCTGGATTATCCAAAACCATCTACTGGGATAGATGAGGGTTCATCTGCTTCTTTTTAAATTGTCATCACCGTGGCTGTTGTCTGTAGTCAAGCCCATATGATTAGATATATCTACATACCTTTTACCTCTGGGCAGGATGACTGGGGTCTTTTTGCATGTCACTCAGTATATTCTTTTTAAGGCCTGTGGTTTTTCTTCCTCTCAGCAAAGCCTGGCCTTAGGACAGAACAGTTTGCCATGTGCTTCTCAGCAGAACTTCTGGAATTTGCGTTAAGTATTTTGAGAAGAGCTGCATTTGGTCAGAAGTACAGTATATTGCACTTGCTTTCATTTTGTATTCTTTTAAAACCCTTGTATTTTTTCCATAACTTCCAGATACTGATGTATAAATAGGAATCTCTATAGCAGTCCAGGATGCTCAGTAGTCTAAGCTGAAAGTCAGAGCCCTCATACTTCATAAATCCCACCCTCCAGTACTCTCCTGAGGAAATGCATAGGTGCAATCTTGACCTGCAGCTGGCATCGGTGTTTCACTGCTACCACCACCAAGCCAGCTTGCCACACTTGCTCACTGTCCTTTGCCTTTGCACATCCGAGATTCAAATTTTGAAAAATCTTTTTACTCCTGTTATCAGCTGAATTGGATGTCGCTGGCAATAGTAAATGAGTAATAACTTCACAGCCTGCTAGGAAGCTTTCCACTCACGGCTGGGGGGTTTGAGTGAAAGTTTGCCACTTGCTCAGCCTTGTTTGACCACACAGAGGCAGCATGGGATCACACAGCTTTGCACCATGCCAGCCTTTTTTTTTTTGACTGGGTGGTATGCACTAATGCTGAACTGTTGCAGGGGCCAGACTCAAATTCCTTATGTATGCAATATAGGGACAGGTTGTGGTCCCTTGGAGGACTGAGTAGAGAGAAGAAGAGTTAGTGGTGGGACGAAAGGGGAAGGACAGAGCATTTTATATGTTGCTGTTGCTGACTTAGTGGAATTTATGGTTGCTTAGTACTTCATTACGATCAAATCAAGAGGCTTATGACTGCTTTATGGAATTTGTGCTCTCATATGATCAAATAGAGTCAAGAGCTGAAAACAAGAATCCTGTCTTTTTTCCAGTTTGTATTGCTTTTCCTTGTCACATGGGCAGTGTGGAGGGTAACGTATAGGCATGACTCATGCCATTTACAGTTGGCTGATATTCTGCTGATCCTGCACAGGAAAGGGAGAGGTGATCTTGTGATTAAAGAACAGGGCTTGAAGTCCTAATTTCCCCTGAACTTGATGCCTCTGCCATTGATTTTTGGGTGTGACTGCACGCAAGTCACCCAGTGGGTTGTGCCTCAGTTTCCTTCCCAGTAAAATTAACAGGAATATTTTTATGAGGGTAGTTCAAGGTTCATTTAATGCTAATATTGGTTTTGATAACCAGTGAAAACATTAAAACAGTTGTGGTATGTTCATGCCAGTAACTTGAAAAATAATCTTCTGTGGTTTGAAGCCCTCCTATTAATATAAAGAAGAAAGCTCTCACCTTGAGGCAAGAATACTTGCTTTTGAAAAAAATTTTGTTTTAACTTACCTGAAAGAGTATTAACAGCAGGTTTAATTTAGCAGAAGTAGTATGAAATAGCATCAGCCGTGCAGCAGAGGTCACTGCTGCATTATTTGTATAAATGTTGCCATGTGGCTGATGGGTCTGACCGAAAGGATTTCTAATTCACAAGAAATATTGGGATTTCAATGAAATAAACATTTCCCTGCAGTTTTTATTTATTAGAAACAGAGGAAAACGCCAGATGAGCTATATATATAGGACTTGTACTGCTGTACAAGGACTTGTACTCGGGATTCTGCAGCTATTTGAAAAACTTGGTCTTGACAGTTTCACAGGCTGATAGGAAACTCTCACAGACAGATATAATACAGGCAGCTATTTTCACATCATGTCTTTCACTCTTAACACCCAGAGAATTGACAAGAATCAGTTTTGCAGAGAAGTCAGCCCAGGTTTCTGTCTCATTGGAAACGGGGCACCCAAAAGGCTCAAGCTCTCAGTTCCACGGCAGAGATCCTCAAGCACATGCCCTGTGGGGCTGGTGATGTGCCCATAGTGGGTATGCCCATCCTGTGCAGGGCAAAGTCCTGGGGCTGCTTGGCCTGCTAAGGAGCCAGGGGAGTCATGCACATACCTGGTGCCTTATCCTGGAGCAGTTCAGGTCACAATGTTGGGGTGAGTCCACTTGGCAGGTCTGTTTTGGAGACACTGTTTTGGAGCACATCTAGAAGTGTACCCCAGAGGTGAGCAGTTCGGAGGGGAAAGGATGGGAAAGAGACCCAGTCCTGGAGTACTGGACCAGGATTGTAAGCAGAAATTCGGGTAGACCTGTCTTGGATTTGATGGAAATTCATCATACCTCAGGTGCTTGAATCATTTTAAGTTTAATACATTAGCATTTTCAGGTGTAGCCAAACTACATCTGCTACATAGAAAACTACATTTTGTGCAAAGAAAATATTAGGCCTAAAGTAGTTCTGCAAAATAGCAAATGTAACATGGAAGAGCATCAATCTTAATTTCCAGTGTTTCAGGCAAGTGTCACAAGTGGGTCCTTTCCGCACAGAAATTATTTGTTCTGCCTATTTATAAATGCACAACAGCAGTAAATGGGGTAAGTAAAGCAGTTCAGGATAAACTGGTGATATTCTTTTGAGCAATGTAAAAAATATTAAAGAAAAACTATCCACACAATATTTTACCTTTCAAATCAAACAATTCTGAATGTGAAAATTACTTATTATAAATAATGCAAAAGGACCTCTTTCTCAATGTACACATTAAGTGTCAGATAATGTGTTAATAAAGAACAGCTCCTGTGCCATAAATTTGTAAGTCAGTTATTCCTTATGTATTATGCCTTAATAATACTTAGTTGTTTAAGAATACTTACCCCTTTCACGCCACTGCTCACCTTATAAATCCCTGCAACATTTCAGCGCCATTCTGAAGTGAGGTAGGATAGAAGAGTCCAAGATGTGGTGTCCGATCTGGTGATGTTGACTCAATAGCATCAGGCATCTGAAAGTTTTTTCAGGATGCTTGTCAAAATAAGAAGTAATTCCACTCAATGTTTTACCCTGTGCTGACTATTGAACCTGGAAGAAAGATGAAGAAATGTGGTATTCTGCCAGGACTTTGTTTTTCCTTACTTAAGCAGAAAGGTTCATTAGGAACTTTGAATTCAAATCTGTAAATAAGCATTTTTATGCAGTCCTAAAAACAGTGAGCCCATTGTGCTTCCATAATTTTTGGAGTGTTATCAGGGGTTATTTATCAATTTAATCACGGTTCTAGAGAGTGTTTGGAAATGTGGTGAACTTCCTCAATAGAAAAGTGTAGTGAACGGCCTTTGTCTATTAAAAAGAACAAGAACTAAGCACAGCACCAGATCGCTCTGTTCCCAGGCATAATCCTGTAAGAACAGTGATCAAGGGATAAACAAAGAAAAAGAACAGAGACCCAGCAATCATGATTTTCAAAATATTAAAGACTACATTAAGGTTGGTCAGGATGCATAGACCTAGGGGAGACAGAGGGGGCAATGCAAGAGCCCACTGTTCTGAAGAAGCCTGGCAAAAACGTAGTGCAGATGCAAGGAAGAAGAGTTTTGTTACCATCCTTTGTTCCCAGATAGCAACGCAAAAAGGATTTAAAACCAGAATTTGGGTTGTGGGAAACATAAGTGGCAAAGCCTCACTGAAATGAAAGGGGTTGTGTAGAAAAAAGGGTTTAATCTCTGCCAAACATCTAGCAAGGTCAGTGTCCAAACCATTTCTGAACAGTGTTTACACAGAGACTATTTCCAATCACAACTGAGCCAGGTTAGTATTAAAGTAAATTTCTGGGCTTGATTACACAGTGCTGTACATTCTGGCTGCAGTCTAGTATGTTATTTAAGTGTGTCCTTAATCTGCCTAAGGAGGGCTGTAGAATTCAGGAGGTGCGTTGTGACTTCATGACCTGAGCTCCTGAGACTAAGCAATGCCAGAGCTACTCTGGGCCTTTCTGCGCCCCATGCTTAGTCCTCCAAGCAAGACACTCTTCACGTGACTGGTTATATTAACCACTGCTTCACATCTTTAGGCTGTATTTTCCAACAGGACCTCCTGGATTACTGGATCCTTAGCTCTTCTTTTCAAGAGTCACAAGCTCTCTCTTCTCTTAGTAACTAACAGTTTGCAGCTGCTTGGTGTTGTGAGTCCTCGGGCTCTCAGAAAAGCCAGTCCAAGCTATTTATCAAACTGAGCTACCGGCACAAATAGAGAAAGTATAAACATCAACCTCTAACAAACATGTGGATCTGCCCATACCAGTTGCAGTTCTGCAATGGATATGGAGGGTAACCCTCCAGTCATTGTGGATCCTGCTGAATTCAGTGCTAGCTGAACATTTTTAGAGCAGGACTGAGTATTTCCATCATCACTTTATGCAGGGAGCTTGTATAACTCTTTCCTGGAACTTTACCAGATTTTAGATAATAGGTTTTTACATATTATGATCACACATCAATGTTGGCATGAGGAAAAAATTTCTACGGTTAATAAATAAAACCAAACTGTCCCAGGAAATCTTAACATGAGCACTCCAGAGTGATTTTGGCACTTGTCCCTGGCATTAAAAGTCCTTTATATTGTTCCATTATAGTCTGTCCTGTTCCTAATTATTTAAGAAAGCAAGCACCTTGGATAAATTCCCACCTGATACTAGCAGGCAAGTGCTGTGGAGTCCCTTATGTAACTGTCCTTCATCTATGAAGGTCAGCAAACCATTAGCAGCACAGGCTGGAGAGCAGCAGTAACAGAGTAAGATTTAGTCAAAAATGAGAATAGGTGCAAAAACCTGTTGGTGTTTTCAAGTGACTTGCACCAGAGATGTGCTGCAATGATGCTTTCAGTTAGCCAGGAACGTCTGGACCAGATTAAGCGTTGAGCTCCCTGCAATACTGACAGCGCAAAGCAATGGAGATGGGCTTTTTTAGAAGCATCTAAGGGACTTACACACTTTAAGAAACTTCAAGCAGAAAATTTTGCATGTGGGAGTAATTTCAGCTATAAAAGATGATTAGTGATTTAAAAAAAAAACCAACAAACAACAAAGCATTGCTTTAGTATTTTAGTTAGCGCTTAAGTAAAGAAAAAATGTGAGCTATTTCCTGAGTCGATAGTTGTTCTTGCCAAAGTCTACAATGAACACTCAGTCAAGAGTGTTACTTCATCCTCATGATCCCTGACCATGCTGAAACACAGTTTTGAAACTTCCTGCTCCCTTGACTCCACTGATTTCCTAGTTATCTGCCCTTCCTCTGATCATTCCCCTTGGTGTAACTTTGGGAGTTTTTCCAAATCCTCTCTCCAGTTTTCTGTATGTGGGAGGCTCAAATCTTTTCTGCCACATTTTTTGCTATGATTCATTTACAAAATTGTCCACCATCACTTGTTGAGGACTAAGAAATCTACCTTTTTATTTCTGTTTTCTATCCAGAAGAGAGCCTTGGCTAAAATTTGTACTTGTGGATAATTTAACATGGTGTTAAATTCAGTGTGGCTGAACAGAATAGTTGAGGTTGAAAGGGACCTCTGGAGACCATCTAGTCCACCCCACCCCCACTTAAAGCAGGGTCAGCTAGAGCAGGTTGCCCAGGGCCATGTCCACTTAGGTTTTAAATACATCCATGAATGGAGGCTCCACAACTTCTCTGTGCAACCAATTCCAGTGTTCAGCCATCTTCACAGTAAAAGCAGGGCTCAACTTTCTCCCTCCTCCTAGAAGTCATTGTATCTAAGTCCCTGTGGAGATCATTGTCCTGCTTGTCAAAGAGTTCACTTCGGGTTTAGACTTACCTCTAGGTTCTCACTTAGAGTTTTAATTCTTGCTGCAGGACAAATACAATAGCTAAGCTACCAAGATTCATCCTGCAATTGAATTTTCAGCCTGAGATTTTCTTCCTTTTCCCTGATAAAAGCAGTCTTGGCAATAGAGACATTTATGGAAGGGTATATCTTTCGAAGTATTCCCTGCCTGCTATGTTGGCTTGTCCTTTTTTATGGTTCTCTCTCCTAACTCCTTCTTCTTTTCTGTCGGTTCCCAATCGTCTGCTTCAGTAAAAGTAGAAAGAGCAGGATGTAGAACCAAACCAAGAAGCCCTAGTAGATGTATACTGTCTGTGCTGTTTCTGCCACAGCAGTTGTCTTGGACTGATGTAGAGGTCGGCCCAACAAGGCACCTTCCCAATTTTCTTAAACCAGGTTTGTCTATAGGAAGGTCGGAAGAACTGCTTGTGTACATTTCCAGATCCATCTCTGCATGACATGTCATGAGTTACAGGCTGCTCTGGAAAGCTGTCAAACAAACAGTCTTATTTCTCTCTCAAGGTACACTCCCTGCTTGATAATAATTACCTCTATAACATTGTAGCGTTACTGGGAACGTGCCTTACCATTGACAAAAAATAGCAACACCAAAAGCATACAAAAACTGTCACTTCTTTCTGTTAAGATCTGTTAACCTCATATTCAGCAAATGCAATTGGTGTTGAAAGTGATGGTAAGGGACTGTTTTGTGTTCGGTAACTAAGACTCATAATTAATGTAAAGAATTGGTAATTTATTGAAACCTCTGAGACTTCTGTACCTATCTACAATTTTGAAAGCTGCTGTCACTTGGTTACTAAGATACTGTTATTACTCAACACAAAACATGATCACAAGGGTGAGATGATGGCTTCTTTGTAGAGAGTTACCAGGATACTGATGCCAGTGTCACCAGCGTAAAGGACAATACCTTGACTGAGAAGTTCAGAGAACCAGGTCTGCTATTAATGTAGCCATATAGTCACAGAGCAGAATCGGAAAATATCTGTTCCTCATTATTTAATCCCAGCATCTCACATTTCCCCCCACAAAGTAAGGCTTTAGAGCAGCAATCTGAAGGTTGATCCATCCACATATTCCAATACAGATCAATAGATATGTCTTCCATTGAAGATGTTTATACAACCGGTTTTCAAAAATCCTCTGTGACAGGGACTCCAAGGCCTCCTCAGGCAGTTTGTTCCAGGCCATCTATTACACAGGTGACTCTGCTTTCTGAGAAAGTTCTCCCAAATGCCCCACTTAGATCTTCTTTGCTCTAACTTTACAGCACTGTGTCCTGCCCTATCTGGTCTGCACAGAGCTCTGCAGCAGCCTTTTATGTTTTTAAATTCACTGTCATGTCTCAGCCCCTTCCTCTCTGCAATGAGCAATCCTAATTCTATCATTATGTGGGTCACAGTGTTCTCAGTTTCTCTTTTTTCCTATGGACAATGCTTTATTTTCTGTACATTGATTACCTAGAAACAGTACGTGGGTGGGTTCTTGGAACTGGGAATGAATCACTGATTCCTCTTCTGGTTTCTGGGTAGACTCTGGACAGGATCTGACGGCAACTTTCAAAAACCATAAGAAATTATGGTACAGAAATTCTTGAGGTAACATTTGATATATCATTACATTATTTTTCAATCTGCAGTAAGCATACTGTGACTGTTCTAACTTATCACTGATGTTATTTAGATTAGAACTGACCTTTTTATTCCTGTTGGGAGTTTGTGGTGTTTTACTTTGAAACCAGCATATACTTAAGTCTTTGTGGTATCCTGTGCATATCATATTGGATGGAAAAAGCCTGCACTGGCATGTGACTGAGATCACTTGTATATTTAACATGCTAAATTTGTGCCATGAGGTGTAAGCACCAGTAACAAAGTGCATCTGTGGGCAGGCTTATTTAAGCTTCTTTGGACAGGTTTGATTTTAGTTTGCCTGTTGTCTGCAAGACACTACATACTTAAAATATACAAACTAGAAGGATTTTTTAAGCCCAGGTAATGATTCTATGATACCTAGAACACATAACCCTAACCTGTTTCTGGGCCAAAGATCAGAGTGTGGGAGTTATTCGGATTACAAAACAATATTCCTTTATATCCTTTAGGTTCTGACTCACAGAAAGCAACTGAATTCTGATAAAACTTTAAGTGCTGGAAGGTGATTTTTTTCAGAATGCTCACAAGGATGAAAGTTAAAGAATGAGGTATGCAATGAAAGATAGCATGTTTCATGTTTGTAAGTGACTTTTTAGACATGGTTTAGGACACAGACTGGTAGTTCTGTACATATTACAAATAAGTAAACACAGTAACACTTAAAAACTTACATTGTGTGTGAATGAAAAAGGGCCAAACTGAGCAACGTAGACACATAGCAAAATAAAGGGTTTCCCAAAGGATCTAGAAACTCTGTCTACTGTCTAGATTCAACTTGTTTATTAAGTAACTACTTCCTCTCAAAAGCCATCAGCAGGCATGCACCTTGGGTAGCTGAAAATGTCATTACATAGAGCAGAGCCCACTGAAGGATTCCAGCTGTGGCTTTCGTTCCAGCAATAAGCAAATTGGAGACCCTGAGTAGGGTCTTCCTTCTCAGGTTACCTGGAGAGATTTGTCATTACAGCTTTCTTCAGCTCCCCTTCCTTTGAGAGAGTTTATTTTTCAGCTTGATCCCTTCACAACTTGCTTTTCTTGTACGTTACTCACCAAGCACGCTGTCAGGGAGAAGCAAGAAAGGGATGCTGTGCAAGGGAAGGTGAGCAGGCAGGGGCAGTGTCCTTCCCAGCAAAGGCTGCAGTCCTCCAGTACCTGAATAAGAGAGCAGAGCAGGTAGGGCAGGTCTGGTGGTCATTGCACAAGTCCCAGGTAGTAAGGTAGGTCTGAAAGCAAAACAGGAACAGTAAGGCATTAGGCTGTGTACAGCTCAGAGAAGGACTAGGAGCAAGGCCTGGAGGTTAAATGCAGTTCCTGGGCTGGTGGGACAACAGCGAGTGGGTGGAGGCTCAGATGATGTTGATGAGGGCAATTAGGACGTGTCGGTGCTCTCAGGGCCCTGACACATTCCAACAGGTATAAAAAACTTGCACAAATAAGATTTTGCTTTTGTAGATGGAAGTCATATGTTTAGCAATGTGAGGGGCTAAAAGAATGTGAGTGCAGCATTAGCTGAGAGAGTAGGAGCAGATCTGGACCAGGGTGCCAGAAAAGCTTTGTACAAGGGGGATTTGTTATTTGGACTGTTCCAAGGACGCATGCTTTTGGAATGCCTTGGAACAAAAAAACCAAGTTATTTTTCTGGGTGTTGTTTTTTTGTTGTTTTTTTTTTTCTTTTTCTCCTTGCCTCCAGTTATCTAACACTGTCTTGGGTAGGCAGACTTAAGTTACCTTTTCCACTATCTAAATTTCTGCAGGAAGATTTTTTTTTGTCTGCATTTCCTTCTTCCACATAACTACATTGTTATAAGTGTGTCTTCAACTTAACTCTGCAGTACTTTTATTTGGACACTGGTCTTTGAAAACAACAAGGATATTTAGCTGTTATCTAGTACAGCACACTAATTTAAGTGTATTTTAGCTTCCAGTACAGTAAATATGTATTGGACAGTAAATAAAATTCCTAAATACAGAAGTCCTTGCAACAAGGAGGATGGAGAAGGATAGAGGATCCAATCTGAGCTGAGACAAGAACATCAGTTAAAAGTTATTCAAATGGTTGCGTGTTGTGGGAAAATGGCTCCTTCATCTAATGGATTTTATTTCTCAAAATAACTTTGCATGCTCCTATCTCTTAAAAAATCCATGATTTCACCACTTATAGGAAGGTACAAATACGTCTCCATATAGTACTGTGCTCAAGTTAGTAGACTAGAAGTTAAAGAAGCTGGCTACCGATTTCCCCAAAACAAAAGGCAAATTTCATTTTAAAACTACTCTGTGAAGAAAAGTCACTTAAATGTATTTGAATGCAGAATAACACGGCCATTCTCAGGCTAATGTGTTTTCCATTTCTATTAAAACATGTGCCTGGCAGCAGTACTGTCCTATGAATCATGGTTAAAAAATCCAATGGAAAGAAGTTACCTACTTGAAGCGCTTTCTGCCTGTAACACTGGTGCTGGGATATAAATGATAGAGTGAAACTTTTTTTTTCTCTCTAATGAGATAAAGTGGATGTATAAATCTTGACTAACAAACCTTTCTATCTATTAAGGGAAAGTCTTTGGACTCTCTAGGAATGTAGTCTTCCTTACTGTCTTCCATTTCCTTTTTGAAGGTAGGCAGAGATCGTAGCTCTCTGAGGATGTTCTGTGGACCTGGAGGAGTATTCTCCTTGTGGGTACATTGTGCAACTGAGAGCAGAGAACTATGAACCAGTATTACACTGTATGTCTTCACAAATAGTCAAAGTTTTCACTCTGGCAGCTGACAGACACAGGATATAAACCCGTTACTGAAGCAGAAGCTAGGTAAGGGTGGGTAAAGTTCGTGTATGTTGAAAGATCTTTCAGTCAGGAAGGTTTTGCTTTATTTTTTCAAGTTAATTAAATTAAAGGCAAATAATACAGCAAGTAATTACATATACCTTGCTGTTAGGTATGGAAGCAAATGATGAGGTTGGAAAGAGACACATTCACACCAAATTGAACTAGGAAGCATTTCTTAACAATGGATTTCTAGCCTATTTAAGGCTTCAGAAGAGCAAAAGCTATTTTAAATGGGCAGAAAATTCCCAGAAGGAACAGAAATTCATCTAGGGCATTTTGAAACATTTGGGTTTGAGAGTCAATGCCTGTGAGACTTGCCTGGGACTCCAGGCTGTGCAAACTGCTTTCCACAGTTTGCTTCCCATGGCACGAGGCAGTATCCACTGCTGCTGCTTCCCCTAATTTTTGCACCCTGTGTATCGCAGCTGGAAGAAAGGGGATTGTCAGAGGTGCCAGTGGGATGAAGCAGCTGTAGGAATTCATGGTGCCAGAAGAAGTGTAGAGGATCAGACCAGGTGATAGGGAACAGCTCATCCCCATATGAGGCTTGAGGCATTTTCTCTCTCTTGAGAATAGTTGAGATCTTCTTAGTGTTTGGTAGCCTTGTCATGTGCTCTCTGCAACTGCTTTGCCTAGAGGACATATCAGTGAGAAACTCGTGGGAATTTAATTTTGTATGTTTTATTACAGGAAGCTACGCAGCTAAATTCAGTCTCCTCTTGCCCAGAGAATGATGAAATGATCTGCCATGCCAAAGAGGCTAGTTTTCTGCTTTTTTATTAGGAGAAAGATGTGATGAGGTAATGAATGCTAACCTGCTTCTGTGATTCAGGTAACTGTCTTACCTGTGTCCAGAATTCAGATTTCATAACTGCCAGTGTTGAATTCATGTTTTAAGTTTTTTAAATCCCAAATAACAGAGATCACATTGGTCCGAACACTGGCAGGAGAGCAGAAAGGACCAAATAGAGATTCTGTTTCATGCAGAAGAAAATTGGCTTTATGTTTGAGTGACATGGGATGAACATGAGATAAATTGATCTTTATGCATACTGTTGTAGAGAAATTTTTCTATTAGATCCAGAGCTGTTCTGGAGGCAGTTCAATCTGGTTGAGCTGAATAAAATATTAAAAATCTTAAGTTGTTCCTGAACCCACCTCCAGCATGCTCTAGTCTCTGCTGTAGTAATTCCTTTAATAACTCGTTACTCCTGAAAACCATGTTGTCTGCACTGCTTTTGAAGGACAACAATCAATACTCAATTCCACACTGTTAAAACCCAAATTTTTTATTTATCTCATACTAGGAAATTTTCAAGAACTGTTCCTCAAGAAGATCTTACACAACCTATCTTCCCTTTCTTCTATTCTTCCTTTTAGCTTCATTTAGTATATTGAGGCATGATTCTGACTATTGAAGTGAATGACAGACAGCTAGGAGTCTTGATGGGGCTTATTTTTACAGTTGTGAGAACCTGAGGGCAGGCTTTAATGGCCCTGGGCATCCTCACCTGGGATCTTTATACCTGCTAACTC
>JAVKLA010000088.1:23681344-23731234 GCA_034782735.1 Sagittarius serpentarius | reverse complement strand
TATTTAAGCTCAGTCCTGGGCCTCTAGGCCTTGCCTGAGCTGTGGATGTGCTAGTTTCTGTGTACTGGTTCTTGCTGCTTCTGACCTGTAGACTGATTTGTCACCTTGACTTTGTCACTATGGACACGTTTAGCAATCACTAGCCTGCATCTGACCTTGGTCATCCTCACTGGAGCTGGCCTGTATCTTGTATTCCTGGCTTGACTTTGAAAGCCTTGTTACACGAGCGTTTCTCACGATCTGGACTCTCGGCTGGCCCTGGCTGTCTTCTGTGGACCTGATCGTGGGAGCCTTGGACAAAGTTTCAAGGCATTTTTCCAGGTAGTTACTGACTTGCATGAACTACCTTGGTCTTTCACTGTTCTTAATCAGCTTGAAAGCAATGAAATAGTAATTGTGAGATGAAAAGCAAAGCAAGAACCTAGCTTGTGTTATGATGACTAATGCAGTGGTTGGAGCCACAAGGCAAAGTGGATTGGTGTTTACTGGCTTAGAGAAGATGAAAGCAAGTTTGTCTTTTTAAATAGAATTTTGCTCCTGATTCTAACTGACTGTCACAACAAACAGTGTGCTGATGCAACTGAGGGCAGAGAGTGGGTAGGATGAGAAACCACTGATGAGAAAGGTGGACAAATAGGATGACTTAGGTGTTTCTGTTGCTGATGGTTTGTATCATCAAACCAGGTCCTGAGAGTCCTTTTCTTAATTACAGCATGGCTTTGGGGGCTACAGTAGAACACAGCTTATAGAAGTGATTTTTGTGTTGAGATTTTAAGGTTGTTCAAAGTGGGTACAAACGTGTGCAATGAGATTAAATTCACTGAACAGGCACAAGGGGGTTGTTAAGATGGTTTCCCCTCTATGCCAAGGCTTCTTCACTTTAACTGCAATACTGTCTCAAATTTTAAATATAAGCATTAATTAAAAGCAAATTGCTTGACTATTTATTTAATTTGGGTTTGATAGGATTATAGTACAAGATCAAATGTGGGTTAAATAGTTCTTGAAACTCCTCTGGAGTTGTATAGTAGTTATATCATCTGTGACAGCTTAATTGGATCTGAATCTTCTGCTGAGTGTTCCCCTCTAGAAGTACGTTTTTATTTCGGATCTCTGGCTAGCGATGGACATCTTGCATACATAACTCTTTTCTGTGGAGCTGCCAAGGTGGGAACTCAGGAGCTGAAATCAAGCCTTAGATAACCCTGTTTGTGTTGCAATAACTTCTAGTTGTCAGTTGCGGTAAATGCACTGCTAATAATTTAGTGTGAGACAAACCCTTCCTGTCGATGTTAACACTTCAGTTAATCTTTAAAACAATGTTAGACAGCCATTGTGAACAAAGTTTTGATTTTCTTGGTGTTATCTTTCTGATAAAAAAACCTGGAAGTGTGAAGTGTTAGCAACTTGAAACTCTTGCCTGTATTTTTCACTGAGGATGCCTAATGGCAGGCACTTAGGTTTGCTTCTAGGCTGTTTTTGAAACTATTTTTTCAGTGGTTCTCAAAGTATAGATTCTACTGAAATCTATAATATCTGCCAGCGTGTAATCTCTGAAACTAGGTGTCATGGTTTAACCCCAGCTGGCAACTAAGCCCCATGCAGCTGCTTGCTCACTCCCTCCAGTGGGATGGGAGGAGAGAATCAGAAGGGTAGAAGTGGGAAAACTCGTGGGTTAAGATAAAGATGGTTTAAGTGGTAAAGCAAAAGCTGCGTGCACAAGCAAAGCAAAACAAGGAATTCGTTCACTACTTCCCATCGGCAGGCAGGTGTTCAGCCTTCTCCAGGACAGCACGGCTCCATCATGCCTAATGGTTACTTGGAAAAACAAATGTCTTTCTCTCTGAATGTCCCTCCCCTTCCTTCTTCTTCCCCCAACTTTATATGCTGAGCATGACATCATATGGTATGGAATATCCCTTGGGTCAGCTGGAGTTGGCTGTGCTGGCTGTGTCCCCTCCCAACTCCTTGTGCACCCCCAGCCTGCTCACTGGTGAGGTGGAGTGAGAGGCAGAAAAGGCCTTGGCTCTGTGTTAGCACTGCTCAGCAATAACGAAAACATCCCTGTATTATCAATGCTGTTTTCAGCACAAATCCAAAACATAGCCCCATGCTAGCTACTATGAAGAAAGTTAACTCTATCCCAGCTTTGTGATTTTAAGTCACCTAGCTGGGAAAACACTGGTCTTTAATTGTCTTTATGCACTTAGTAATGATAAAAAGCAAAGCATTTCTGGTAGGTGAGAAGTGGAAGGTGGAGCTAGTACGGAGATGCTATAATGTAAAACACGCTGATCTTTCTATTATTGCCGTAGTATCTGTAGTAAACCGGTTAGTTATCTTTGAAGTGGTTGGAGTGGCATGTATATGCGTGTGTATATATATGTTTGGGGATCAAAACAGTATGCCTTACTACTGTGCATAAACAATATTGATGTCACCTAAAAATGAACACTTATGATACTGGACTGGAATGTTATAAATTTTCTGTAATCTCAGTGTTGCAGTAGAGAAAAGTAGATGTGGTAAATAAAATGGAAAATTCTTTTTTTCTGGAAAATTATCGTCCTCTTTGTATAGCTTTTAGATTGTAAATTTAATTAACGTCTTCTTGAGATGCGAGTAGTTAAGGGTCTTCTCCCCATCTCAAAGCACATCTTACTGAATGTATGAAAATCTAAGCTTAGATAATGTTGCAGCTGTGCAATGCCTGCTAGTATTTATTAGCTATGTAATAATTTGTGTAGTGTACATTCCCCTCTACCTTCTGCAAGAGCAGCTGTGTTGGTTCAATGCAGCCAGTGATTAGAGGCACAGTGTGCTATTTTAAAGAATTTGTTGGTGTTTTCTTGCCTCTTTTTATTGAAAAGAAAATACTTAATCTTAAAATACACGTTTGCTCTTCTTGGAGTCTCATGAGGCAGATTTTATCTTAGCTTTTCTTGGCTTACGCTTATGCTGTATGGACTGGAGTTGAGTGTATTATTCACCTTGTAGTTATGGAGCTGGAACCTGCATTGTTACTTTCTTGGGAATGTGGTGGCGTGGTGTCAGCACAGGATTTGTTCTGTCTGCTGTAACTGACAGCTATATTATTTCAAAAGCAAAGTCTCCTACATAGTGCCTTTCATCCAGAAAGCACCTCATACCAGTCTAGAACCCTCTCTTCACACCATCTGTTGTTTTTTAGTTCTTTTGGCTGCAGTGGGATGGTTTCTGATCGAGCTGGACTGTGTAAACTATCTTCACAATATTTATGTATCTATAATGCAGATAATACTGGACTGAAAGCCAGCAGCTTGTTGAATGTTACTGTATTTTGCTAATTCCTCAGGCCATAACGATAAAATCTGAATTTGACTGTGATACTACATATGAATTTCTCTTGTAACTGGACTTAAAATGTCTTCAGTGGTTTTTTTTTGGTTGCTAATGTCGCTCAGTAGCTCAGACTGACCTTCCACAAGATGGCACTTCAAGTATCCTGATGGAATCTGTTCACAGAAAACAATACTGCATTATATATCTCAATTTGTAATATGCTGCCTTTGATTTTTCAGTGTCTTAGGGCTGGAATCAGAACGGACACCTGTATCCCCAGGTACAGACCCTCTGAATGCAGTCACATCATATAATCTCATTCAGACTGTCCCACTCAGCTTTTATGCTTGTTAAGCTTTTTTTCTTGGAAATCTCCATCTAAATATGGCTTGGTCAGTCCTGTTGTGAAGCTGTGTGAGATGAAAGCTTTAGGAGGTATGGCTGCAGGCCACTTAATACAGATATGTGGCCAGAAGTCATCTGAGTGTGTCAGCTGGAGTTCATAAGGACCATGCTGGGTTTAGAGACATGACAATGAAATACCACAAGAAGAGAGGCAGTATTTTTATGGAGAGTAATATATCTTATTGATTCAATACAAATGTAACTGTATATAACTGTAAAGGCCCTCAAGAAATGATGAATATGTAATTCTGGAATATGTTCAATTTCTGTTGCGGTGTTAATATACCAAGTGCTGAGATTTTCAGATTACTCATGCAGAGGCATGAAAAGTATACTTATATATTTGGAAGAAGCCTCTAATTATGTGGTAAAAAGATCAGATGTTAGTCATTATAGGTCTGTAGAAATGATCTGTTTAAACTGTTTGTATGAGCTTTTGAAGCTGTAAAAGAGATTGCAATCTCCTTTTTCTCAGTGCTGTACAAACATGCTTTGAAAAATATTCCCTGCCCATGCAATAGAGCTACAATCAGAGGACAGAAAAGTTCAGAGAGCTCAAGTGACTTACCAAATGCTACTCAAGTCTGGAGATAACCTTAATATCTGGATTGGTTTTATCTATTAGGTCATGCTTTTGGTAACTAACAATGTAAACTCTTCCTTTCACATAGATGTCTTCTGTTATTCCTCTGCGTCTTTCCCACTTGCTATAGAAAGAGATCAGGAAATAACTCTTTGTATGCTAGAGTGATTGTGTCAAGACACAGGACTTCTAAATCTTTCTACCCATTGCTTTTAAATTCATATTCTGAGTTGAAATTAACACTTTTAATATCTAGGCATAGCTGAAAAGTGTTCTGAAGCACAGGACAGACGGAAGTAAAGCCCCTTCTGCTTCTGTAAGGTGACTGTGATACTGCCACATCTTCCAACACTTTGAGTGTTGGACAGTGAACAGAGAACATCCAGGGAGCTGTAACAAGCTGTGTAACAGAGTTAATCCTTGACAAGGATGAAGAACTTTTTAGCCGTCTCATAGGACACATTACTTACTGCTGATCTTGCACAAGTCAGTAAGAGATCGTGTCCCTGAGCAGACCAGGTGCCAATGCTTTCTACTGTAATATAGTTCACTGTCTTAGGAAGCTGGATGCCTTTGCAAAGTAACAGGCTTCTCATTTCTCTGGGTGTGAGTCTTTATCTTTCACAGCATCTCAGACTTGTTCAGATTGAATACTTCTAGTACAGGAAAACATTGGAACCCTTTCTGGTTTTGAATTCTCAAATCTGAGTCTTTTATTCTTTGATTACATAGTAAAACTGAACTTGGAAGTGAGGGGAATGTGACTGCAAAACTGTGGGTGCTGTTGTCTTGAGTTCAGTACTACTTGCAGCTGAACTTCATATGTGAGCTGTCTTCAGCAAGTTTTTTCTGCCGACTGAATTGTAGGAAATAGCTGTTTGTTAATCACCGATGATGATGAGATTTCTATTTGCCCATTCCTTGTTTGCCCAGTTTGTGTGTGAGATGCAGGTAAAATCCAGCTTATAATATAAACAAGCCTTTTCAGACACAACTTGATTTTTTTTAATTTTTTTTTTTTTTGAGATCTAACGAAACACCCTGAATGGGGTAGTTAGAATAAGGGTAAAGGTAAAGTAAACTTGCCTGCAGTCATTTAATAAGATGAGTCAGGGAAAAGGAAGCTAAGAGACAAGTGATCAGTATGGTCTCATCAGTGTGGGTGAGGGCAACAGCCCAGCTTTCTCAGCATGAATAAAACCCTGGAGCTGGAAGGTTAAAAATCTACCTGTCAGTCTCAAACTGGCTCTTCAGCAGTTGCCTGCCCAGCTTTTGTAAGGGGCTAAAAATGTGGAGATGTTAGATTGGAGAAACTGGAGCCCATCTGTGCTGCCCTCAGCAGCAGTTAGGGAATTGAAAGAGCAGCTGAAGATGTTTCGAAAGCAAGAAAGGGATCTCTGAACTCCTGTTTTCACATAAATGGAAGCAGCATGTGGTGGACTGCAACAGACTGTTCAGAACAACTCTGAATAATTTGACAGGCTGCTGCTGTGAACCAGGGGAAGAAAAGACTTGCAGATATAACTTAAAAGAAACTGCTACCATAAATACAACTGCAAGCAGGTCAAGGTTTCTATAATCTATTTGTTTTTATTTATTAACTTGATGTTTTGCACAAACAATATTCTTCCATCATGTAGGGCTGTGTATTTACTGTGTAAGTAGTCATGTGCCTTCTTTCAGTTCTCTTGTCTTCTGAGAAAAGCCTGGATAAGTGTCTTTGGTAGAGGTTGTTCCAGAGACAGGTTAGGACCACATCCCTAAGAAATGGAGAGGGACTGGCAGCCCACAGAGCCATAGGCTGTACTTTTTTAACTGGTTACTGTGACTGTGTTTTACCTATGTACATGGACTTAGAAAACATGTTTATGGGTTTTCCTTTGATAGATGTAGGATAGAGGGAGACTGGTCCAGCTCAAAGCTCTAGAAAAGACTTTTGCTCATTTTTAATATTAATTTGTCTTTTTCCATGCTTAGAAATGCAAGTGTGTGTTCTAGGAAAATGCAAAGCCCTACTAGAAAAGGAGCAATCTGATCCTATTTTGGTTAATCTTCTCTTTACCAGGTTTCTTCCTAAGACTTTGAGATTGCTGCCTTGGTGTGTGGAAAAACATTGTACCTTTTCCTATGTTACAAAACCATCATAATATATCAATTATATAGGAAGGCTAATCCAAATGCCCTTGAAACTAATTGGAATGCTTACCTTTGCTTCAACAGGCCTTTCTATTTAATGTGGTGTGATTTGGCTCAGCCCCTCTTAAAAACAGAACACACAAGATGATGTTCCAAAACTTAGTTTTCAGTAACGTTGACAGGCCACTTCCCCCCGCCCCCCAACAGCCTTATGCTTGTTAGTGTTTCAAATGAGGGGATTGAAGTGAGTAATTAACATGTATGAGCTGCATTTACAAGCTGAAAAAATGTTTATTGTTTTATCACTTAGAGACTGACTGCCTTGCTCAACACTAAATTGAGTAAAACCAGGAGGAAAGTGATCCTAGTTTTTATGAAAAATGTACTACTGAAAGTAAGGAATTAACTGGCTAAGGTTTTATGCAATTCTGGCAGCGACGTTACGGTATCTCGGTTAACAAATTCCCTTTCATCCATCACTGATACTCAGCCAGAAAGAACTCCTTGATACCTTATACTAGGCTGTTACAACAAAACTCTATAAACCTGAAGTTCAGGCTTGTTTTAATGTGTTGCTCAGACACTTTTTGTATGACTTGGACTTCTTTCAAAACAGCTTTATGTTTAGGAGTTTGAATAAACAAACCAGCAAAGGGTTGGTTTGAGTTAGAGGGATGTGGGGTACCTGCTGGCCTCCCAACAGGTGATTTCCTCAGTAGACAAAGCATCTCTGGAGATGTGGGCTAGTATCATTCAAATGCAATACACTATGATCTGTATTTCCCAGTTTTTAGAGCAATTCTGTGGTGAGTGATGTCCTGTGAAATAGGATGTATTGCGTGACACCTCTCTCCACTGGTGGAAGCCAGTTGCTGCTAAAACTAGCAAGTTTCCTCCAAGGAGTTGTTGCGCCTAATCAGATAGAGATGGGTTTATTTCCCTTAAGGCTCTTTTTCTCCCTCTGCCAGCTGTAACTAGTGAACCTGCCTTCCTGTACTAGGCACATTCTTTTGAAGCACCAAGCACTCCTTCAGCAAGCTGCTGAAATATCTGCTCTGCTCCAGTGAATATGCCAGTATTATTCCCAAAGTGGTGTTGGGCAACTGATTTCCAAAGACTTTGGCAGAATCTTTAAAGGACTGGAGATGATATTAGGCAGAAGAGGTTTGGCACAGAGGCGCAGAGTTCTGCCTGACTCAATTGTTTCATTTCCCAACAGAGTCCCAAACACAAGCTCACTGCTTCATGGCATGTTGCTTTTGATGAGCTTATACCTGTACCAGGGCATGAAGCCATCTTTTGCAAGTTTTAGAAAAGTATGTTGCTTCTTGGCTGAAGAAATAAGGAACTGAAAAAAATAACTTGGTAATTTTCAGTACGGAATTTTTGTTGGGAAAAACCCTTGGAGGCAGCATAGTTGCAGTATATGAGTCATCTGAAACACATAACATGAACTGGGTAGTAAATTCACCATCCCCTTCTCAGAAAATTAAGTTAATTATTATTTCTAGAAGATTAGGAAAAATAGGGGAGAGTGGATAGATGTTTAACAAGTTGACCTTCCAAAGTTCATGGAAGTAATTTCTCAGTACAGGCTAAAGATAAGATCAGAACCTGTGGGACAAACATACCTCCAGGATAAATGCAGCACACATAGTTTTAACACAAAGTTCAACAAACTTGCTGTAATAGACCGCTTGTTTTAGTTATTAACATATATATTGGGAAATAAATGCTTGTATATTGGAAAATATGCAGTTTCTGTAGAAACTGCAATTCTGTAGAAAATTGCAACATCTTGGAGAGATGTGAAACTGAAAAATAATGTAGCTATAAAGGTGCAGGAATATCTAAATCATAGAGTGTTCCTATAGTGGCCTGTTACACAGGGATTGTTGGGGGTTTTCAGCAAGAATGACTGACATGAAATGCACTCTATCCTGGTGATGCTGAAGAATTTAGCAACTGTAGCAGAAGAGATGCCTGTTTACAGCAGAACATGCCCGAACAGTGGCTAGGTATGTTACAGGATGCTGCATGGCTGAGGAGACTGCACAGGCACCTCAGGCCAAAAAAATCTACTCAAAGTGTGCAAATGTGAATTCATTCCCGGGGGATCATATTCTAAAACTAAAAATGAACTTGTATGGTAAATAACTATTACAAATCACTTAGCACTTTTTAATGGGATGCTCAGTATTTATCAGGCACAGGAAGGTGTGACACAGGTTGTTCTTTTGTAGCATAGCAAGAAATCTGGATAATTTTTGTGCTAGAGTAGCCCTGTGGCTGAAGCACAGGCCAGGAGATCCGGGTTCACTCCTTGCCTCTGTTACAGCAATTACTAAGCAGACACTTAATCTCTGTGAACTGTTTCTGTGTCCTTAAATGACTGAAAGCATTTATTTGACACCCAGTCGCACCTATGTGATACTCATGTGACAGACTGACACACTGTTAAGATTAGAGATTTTGCTTTATATTATGAAATTCTCCTATGGTTTTGTAAGAGGATTTCTGCTATTATATGTTCATTTGTGTGCCACTCAGTTATTTGATTGGACTTTTTTCTTTTCTACTACACTTTTGTGTATTTGTGATGAACGGTGCACTCTCAGGACACAGCTTAGTAATGACACTCGGACTTTTAATGGTGTTCCAAGACTAACAGCAGTACTGTGACAGCAGGACAAGTTTGCTTACCCTTTTCCAAATGACAGAACAGGGAGAAAACCACCAAGACTTTATACTGAATGCACTTCACTTTCAAGATATGAAAGCATCCCAAAACTAAGCAGTACTCAGAATCCTATAGTTTTATGGGAAACGAAAAAAAAAAAAGGCATATTTTCTAAAATTATGTTCCATTGTAATAGTTTGTATTAATAACACAGGTGAAAAACTTAATAAAAATCAGAAGGATATATGGCAAGCTTGCATAATTCTATGGATGCATGTAACTAAAATTATTTTGCTAAAGCTACTTTTGTCTCATTCTATCTTAAGATCAAGGACTGCCATAACATTTCACCTGAAGAGGAAACTTTGATTCAGCAAAGAACTTGAGGATACTAAGTGTTGTAACAAATGCCTTCTTCAGCAAAAGTACTTGATCACATGTCTACCCTTAACCATGAGTGCAGCTGCTCTTTTATAATCACGTGTATGCTTAAATTCAAATTAAAATCCATGAAACAGAAAAGGAAAGTAATTCAAGATAATTGTTTGACAGTGATAGTTTTTTTTTTGTTTGTTTTTTTTTTACCTTGCAAAGTTTGTGTGAAGTACAATTTATTTCCCAAGATAGGTGTGCTCTTAGTTGAGCTTTTAGTCTTTCATTCACAGGCTGAGTTGAAGAGTTGAACAAAGTGTCAGGTGTACTCATGTATACTGATGGTAGTGGTTTTGGTAAGTGATGTGAGAAAATGAAAATTCCTTTTACAATGGAGTGAAGCATGTTACTTCCCTTAGCTTTTTTTAATCTTAAACTTAAATTTTTAGATATTTTTTTTTTTAAATCATGTAAGTAAGGAAATAAAATGTGCTTTCTTGGTGTTAAAAATTCATAATATTCAGATGCAACTGAAATTATTACATGTTTTTCACTGAACTTATAAATTCTCTCAACAGTACTTTCAGTGGAAAACATTTGTCCAGAAACTCAGTTCTCAATTCTGGAGTCTTGATCATTTGCAGTGCATTTTGCAGTGCTAGTCAGCACGCTGGAGCAATTCTGGGCCAGGAACCGAATACCTAAGTGCCACAAAACATGCCCATGGCAGGGTGTGTGACTTGATTTTTTCAGAGGCACTGGCTTTGCAATGCACTGAATGCTGAGTGCCAAAAATCTAGGAACTGATGTTTCTGTTACAGCTTACCATAGTGGGGACATCAAACATGAGCAAATTGACAGCTGGCATATGGCTTATTGTTGCTGCTGAGACATTTATGAACGCCTGTCTGGCTTTCTTCATGGTGACTAATGTAAAAGCTTTTAACATAACTTAGTGGGCCCAAGGGTGAGAAAAGGGTAGAGAGACTGCAGGAAGAGAAGAATTAAGATTATAAGGTAGGCCACAGTGGAAGATGGAGAATGATGTGGTACAACAGTGACTTAGTTGTATGCTGGGATTGTTGGCCTGAAGCGGAGAAGCAAAACCCAAAGGAAGGCCAACAGAATAGACTGCTTTTCTAGCAAGCCTGCATGCAAAAGGGGGTTTAACACTGCAGTGTGGGTAGCAGTCTCAGAAGACTTGGCTCTCCCACGCTCAACAGCCTCGTCTGTGTTTCCCAGTTGCAATAAGAGTAGGGAGTATTTTAGAAGTCCTGCATGTTACCTTGGTGCTTCTTAATATCCATTGTGTCTATTCCAGGTTAGCTAAGGTTTCAGTGCATTCACTGGCTGTGCATATACTTTGTCTCTTTCAAAAATGCATGAATAACAGCCATTCCTAAGGCAAACCTATGAGTGACTTTACATAAGCTCTTCATGTATGCTTTTTTTCCAGGTGAGAGAAAAAAAGCAGATCAAGATCAGGCCAGGGGATGGAGTGCAATATGAGCTCTTCGTGCTTCTCTACTGTGTTTACCTAAGGCCACCTCCCTCCTGAGGTACAAGGTGAGAACATGCTTCCTCCCACACGCTTGTCCTTCAGTTATTTTGTTGAGGTTTGTGAACAACAAGTATCCAGAAAGTCTCTAAGGCTTTCCACTTTGCTTTTTATCAGGCATGTGGGTGACTGCGTTGGTTTGAAGAACAAGCTGTGCAATGCTTCTGTACTGTCACATTACTTCGCACTTTTGCACAATTCCTGTGTGTTGTCTCACACTCGGCACAGGTCCAGGCAAGGAAGCCAAGGGACTAGCTTGAACTTGAATCTAAGGTCATGATAAATAGTCCTGTGGAACTGTCAGCTCAGTGCTTTCTAGTAATGAAGCAAATCAAGTGCTAGGAAAGGATGGAGGCCAAACCAGAGGGTTGCTGCATAAACCTATGGGTCATCTGTGCTTAGATTACTGGACGATGTGGTGTTTTTCTCATCTCAGCATATGAGACATCTGGAGAAACAAAACAGGTTGACATAAGGTATGGAACCGTTTCTGTATTGGGAATAAGTCAGAAGACTGAGAGGAATATAATAGAAGTATATAGAGCTGAGTGGTGTGGAGAGGGATCAGTTGTGTAATCTCCCTTCAATACAAGTACTGAAGGCCACATGTGAAATTACTAGGAACTAGATGAAAATAACTGGAAGGCGCTAGCAAGTGAACAGCCTTACCAGATTTCAGCCAGTTCCCTCATCTGCAAATAGCTGGAGGTAGGGGAAGACACAAGACACGCATCGCATGCTTGTCCTGTTCTCTTCTGTGGGTGTCTGCCAATGCCCACTGCTGAGGATGGCATACCAGGCTGGATGGACCCTTTGAGTCAGTCTGGCCTGTCTTACGTTTGTGCCCCTACAGGCAGTGCAGATACAGTGAGCTCTAGTTACCCAGGGTGACAACTCAGGCACGTGTTCAGGCACAGTGAGCTGCAACAGCAGAGACAAGGACATAAGCTCCCCGTGACATAGCAGAATAGCTCTGATCCCCAGTTGTTATTGATAGCCTTGAATGTTAACCTTCAGGGTGTCAAGAGTGCAAAAGAAGGCTTTAGATAACACCCTGGTCAGAGCTCCCAGGGAACTGATATCAGATAGCCCACATTTCTGATCACCTTGGTGCCACACCACTCTGCCCTGCTGAGCACATATCAGGCTGGACTGATAAACAGAGCAAGTCAGGTACTTCACTGTCACAGCTCTGCTGCGTGGCTTCAGCCTCGAGGTAAAGGGTCACTTAATAGTACAGTCCTCAGGCTCTTTGGTAGAGGTTTTGCTTGATGATTCAAACTTAGCATTTTCACAATCAAGACAAATATTGACCAGGGAACCAGAAACACCTCCTCCTTTTCATCCCTGCTTGGGACAATTTCTCTGTGGAAAAACAGAAAAATTGGGGCATGCTGCAGCTGGTCTGACAGCTGCCAAACATGCGAGTGCATTATAAATAAATTATTTCTCTCTATAGAATAATTATTGGCAAGGGCATAGGACTAATCTAGAGTCTCTCAGCTCTAGACTAGATATAGCTGCTTGATAGAAAAAAATAAAGCACACTAAAAAAAACCCCAAACCCAAACCAAAGTCATTCAAGCAAAAAATACACCTGAAACAGGAATAGTAAGCTTTTGGTAAAATAGCTGGGGAGCAGAAGCAAGGAAGACACCTTTAGTGAAATTTCTATGAAAAAAGCAACTAATTTGAGATCTTTAGGGGGCTTTGGTTTTTAATCTGTTAGATGCTGATATGAATTGAAAGATAATTCTTGCTACAGCAGCATTGCACACTTGTTTCATTGACCTATGCTCAGCTTTAAGCTTTGACATGTGCAAAAATGGATGACTGTCAGCTAAATGTGGAATTATAGAAATTGCTAGGTATTTCTAAAAGAAATGCACTGGGGAATTAGTTACTGAATGGTTTTATTCTTATGCAGAAATCCTGCCTCTTTCTTTCCTGTAAATTCACTGTGCCAAATCTTTTCAGAGTTCATAGTGAATATTTTGCATGTTCCTAAACCACAGATATGACCCCAGGATATATACATGTATTTCAAAATAGCACATTCTATTTTACAGCAAGTGGCAGCTCCTTTCATATGCCAGCCTCCTTAAACTAGTCTAGAAACAGAGCTGTCAATTACAGGTGAGAAACCTTGACCTATGAAATAATTTTGTTACACTTTAATGCATTGCTGTTATACTGTGACTAAGTGATAAGACTGGCTTTGAAAAGATACTGGTTTATCCAGTTTTATGCAGAACAGTTCCGAGGGACTTTACATTTCACTCCTGGCAGTCAATGTTGCAGCACATGGTGCTACTCTGAGGGGAAACTGGTGTCTAAGCAAAACTTACCTTTGAATATGTTACTTCAGCTGATCTTTCAATCTGCATGAAAGCCCTGTTAAGAGGAAGAGACTTGCATGCTTACATCTCTTAAAATTTCCCAGAGACTCTTAAAGTTACAACAGAAAGAAAGTGTTGCATGTCAAGAACATCAAAATTGGTAACCTTGATCTAAGCAGCATCTACCTCTGATAGTCAGTATCAGTTGCTTAAGAGGAAGATGAAAATAAACCCTGAGGGTAGGAAGTTGCAGGATAACTCTAGTACAGTCCTTTTCTAGACCCTCACAGCTAAAAACTATTGTGCTCTGCTGCAGAAATGCTTATTTTTCTTTGAAGAAATCAGTGATGCTGGCTGTATTAGCTCTGGATGCCCTTAGCTGTACATGTTTCTAAACCTTTCAGGAATGCTACTGAATCCTTTATCTTGATTAAGTGATTCTTGATCTTGATAAAATAAAGGAAAGAAAACTTTAAAGTTAGGCTAAAGAGCTGCAGAATGGCTTGAGCTGTGGCAAGGAAATGAATACAAGCATCTCCAAAGGCTTTCTGCAGCCCTCTATTACATTTTGTGTGATTGAGTTAAACAAGCTCATTGCATTACATGCTCCTTTTCCAGTTTTGGATTGCCCACTTGTATTTGAAAATTACTGCTTTGCCTTGAGGGAAAATAAGTACGGAAGAGATGCTCAGTGCTCACAGTTAGGCTGTACCTCCTACTTCAAAGTTTCTTCTCTGTTGGTTATTCTAGTCAAGAAACCATGAGCATTAGCGTTTGTGGGATATTTTCTGTTTTGGGGCGTATGCTTGCCAAGTTGCTCAGTCTGGCACATCATAATATGATACAGCAGTTTATTAAATTAAGCTATCAGTTGCTAAATGGCAGTAGAGATTAGAAGAGCATAACCAAACACTGACTGTAAGGTTGTAGAGGCTAAAGGCTGTGTCTTCAAATGATCCTGCTATCCTGAACTCATGTAAATATTTATGAATATATTGACATTAAGATAAGAGGAGGAAAATTCCCTACCAGCTTCATGTGCAGTTTAATCTTTGACTAGGTCATAGCTGCTGTTTGTTTGAAATGAAAGTGCATGTGTTTACTTTTTCCCCAAACCACATCAATGTTGAGATCATGATGGAAGTCTGAGTGCAGTGCATGTGAGCTGAGCTTTCCTCTGCGTGTTGCACTTGGGGAACAAAGAATCTGCAAAGGCCCAGTCCTTTGGGGAAACAAGCATGGCTGTAGTCCCTTGAGCCTAAGGACCGTACCTCTTTGCATCCCATGAGTTTTTGAAAGGAAGCATATGTGCTGTGAAGTAGAAAGCACATTGGATTTGGCTGTCATCTGAGGAGAGAACAGTGATCCTGGCCCGTTTTCTAAGGGGGACCAGGAGACATGCATGCACAGCCACTCAGCACTCTGCGCTACTTCTCTACGTGGACACTTCACATGTGAACTCAGAGTGACTGTATTTTTGCAAGATGTTCACTATTATATCACAGTATAGTGCGCTACTTTGTACTTGCTAGCAATGTGTTTCTCAGGTTGTGTTTATACAGACTAGCTGGATCTCTGCTAATGCTCTCCTTTATTGATCCCTTAGCCTGGATAGAGATGTGCAAGATCTCCCAGTAAGGCATTCTTAGTATGCACTAGAGTGCCCACACAAGTCTTTACTGCAGAATAGCCAAAGATATGGCTGCATTAATGCAGACAGTAGAGCTTCGTAGCTCTCCTGGGTAGTATGATTGATTCTCTCCTCCCCAAATTTATTTCTTAACAGATGTTTTCAAGACACAGTGGTGGAAGTGGCTGATGCCTCTGAACAGTGAAGAGTGGTGAAAATCTCTGGTTTGGTCTCATTGATTTAGGAAGACAGTCCTCTTAGAGAATGATTTCAAGGTAATGAGTTGAGAGCAGGGAAAAGCAAAATTCACTGTTTTAAAATAATTCCAGCAAAATGTAATGTTTTCCTTTTTACTTTCCTCAAACAATTTTCCAGGTTACTAGGACAAAACCATTTCAATCATTTATCTGACGGAGAGGTCAATGTTCCTTTGAATAACAAATGGGTGCGGTGAACCTTTACTTCTCTCCCCTTGTACCCAGCTGCCTAAACACTGCAAAAAAGTATGAACACAGGACAGATACGGCCTTGGCAGCGACACGGGAAAGTAGGACATGCACTCTGGGCCAAATCTTTCTTTAGAGGAAGCCATGTGAAAGCAAAAACACATGTAGGAAGTTGCAAGTATAGCTGGGAGCAGAACTGGGACTCACACTTGCAAAGTTGAGCTGCTTTTTCTGTCAAGCCTAGCAATTATCTGGGCTTCCCCGTTGCTTTTTTACCTCTGTTATTTGGCAGAGCAAGTAATGGTCTTCAGAGATCCATCTGCTGTCAGAAGTGGTGTGGCCACAGCTTGCTGCTTCTGATTCAGGAGATGCAAGGACATCTACAGGGAGCATCTTGCTGATGTGTGTCCAGATTATGGTGTTGGTGACAAATGTGGGGTTTATTAGCTGAAGCAAAAAGATACCAGGTAAAATGTTTCAGTATTGATGTCAAACCATTTATTGTCATTAAATATGTGGGTTCTAGTTTTGGTGCATAAGCTAACTTACAGTTTTGTCAAGTGGAAGTTTTCCTGTGTGAAAAAAGTGGAGATGCTTTAGGCAGGCACAGAGCAAAGCTGGATGTTAGGTACTGCACAGAGATCATATAGAACCAAAATACTTGGTCAGGTTTTCTAATGCTTGAATTTGAGTTTCTGCCTTAGATTAAATGATCTGCACTTAATGTTCTCTTAGGCAGAAAACATGCAGAATTTTATATTTGTGTTTTACTGTAATTGAAAGAAACGCCAAAGCATCGAAGCACTACTGTGGCCCATGGAGGATCACGCTGGGAGTGTTTCTCTAATTATGAAAAGCCCGCAGAACAGGAAGTTCTAGCATGTGAAACAAAGTAGTATGTCATGATAATTTGGCACAGAGTGATGGAACAACTGAAGTCTGGCTAGAGGGGAGGGTGGATGCTAGAGAGGTACCGTAAGAAGTGTTCCTCCATGAGTTGTCAGCAGCAGAGGTAACAGCAATGAACTCTGACACCAGAAAGCGGTTACTCTTTAAGCTCCCCCAAATCAGGAGACAGCAGAATCAAGGTTATCTGACACATTTCATGAGTAGAACTTCATGACCTGAGGTGAAAAGTCAATGGTACCAAGGAAATTTCTTGCAATAGGGGATGGTTCAGGTGCAAAATGTTCCCCCAGAATAGTGCTATGGCTCTGTCCATGCTTCCTGGCATATTGTTCAAGTTTTACCTTGGTAAAACATAGCATCAACTTGGTGGAGTTCTGAGAACTATATCATGGCTGACCTAAAGGGAAACAAACTGACCTTGGCAACAAACGCACCCAGGATTGCTGATACTGTGAACTGCAGAGTATGACTTGAAGGTGGAATGAATGACTACCGTGAAGTCTACCCCTCTTTTCTGCAGGCCAAAACCTTCTCAGGTGGGGACTGAAGAGTGGTGCAGTGTTTTGAATTCCTCCCTACGTCCCGATAGGGGATGATTTGCCTAGCTACCATTATATTATGTGCAAGTCTTATTCATATAAAAGCAAATGTTGTGCTTTACCCCTGTGCCCTGTGTTTTTGCAAGTACAAAGATGGAATTGATCCTTTACGTTATCTGAAGGCAGTCCTTAATGTTGTAGGTCCTATTTAAAAAAAAAACAAACAACTTTTAAAAGAAGGAATCTTTTCACAAGGTGCTGCATAAATATTATTTTGCTTTGGGTAGATCATTTGGTGGTGTCTTGCTAATCCAGCTTAGTATCTGTTTTCTCAATAATGTTCATTAAAGGCTAAGCTTTACTATTTTATTTTTAAAAGGAAAACATTTAAAGAACAGAGGAGAAACCCTTGCAAATAATTCATTTTACTGACAGTTTCCACTTAAGTCTGACAAATCTGTTTGTACCATGTGTGACAGAGATGTGGATTCTTCAGATCTCAGCTGGAGTATAATGCAGTACACCTCAATGAGACTACAGACTAGTAGTTCAGATGAGTTTTTTCTTTAAAAATCTGAAGCCCCCTAAAGACCCTTAAATCTGTGCACCGATAAAATGTTTTTGTCAGTTTGTGCAAAGGAAGAAGTCAGTATTGTTAGTCAACTGCGTACTCTGATAGCTATGAATAAAGATAGTGCAAAGTCATGCCGGAAGTATCTATTAAGCTTTTTACTTGGGCACTTAACTAATCTGAATATACTGCTTGCAATAAATCAGGAAGAAAATATAAGCAAATTGCATAAATTTGTAGGTCAAAGGCTGGCTGCCAGGCCAAGTGCAGATTGCACAATTACTTCCTCTTCTGGAAAGTTTGTGCAAAGTGTTGGGCTGAATTATTTGTTTCCAGAGGAGGTACACAAGGAGAAACAGTAACATTGATATATATTCCATGTGATGTGTTTGTTGGGATATCTATAAAAAAAAGCCCCCAAATTGCTGTATTCAATGGTCTTATTGTACAAGCAAATAAAGGACAGTGTCTTATTGTTGTACATGAACATTTTCCTGTAAAGAATTGTACTGTGTGCAAAAATATGATGAAGATTGTGGTTTTGGAAAGACATCCTGGCTGTATTTGGAAAGGTAATAGAGATTCTAGTTTTCCAAATTCTAGTGGAATGGAGAGGATCTCCTCCTCTTGTACATAGAGGACAACTTTATTTCTGCAGGTTTGCGCAGATAGGAAGTATTCCTGATTTTACTGCTTATAAAGTCTGCCAAACCATCATATGGTTTCCTCTTGTATCTATGCTATGAGCAAGTATGCACTTGAACATCTTTGTTCTAAAACATTTGACGTGCAACACTGCAATATATTGAAGACAGCTTTTGAAAAACCTTGTAACAGGACAGTCTTAAATCATCTAACCAAACAAATGCCTTAGTTTCTCTGGAAGCTTTATTTTTCCTTGACTGATACAGATACATTTGTTACCTGCCAGTAAATATCTGAATAATGCATATAAAAACCTTTGCTCCTGTCAAAAAATCGGTATGAGTTAGTTAAGAGCTCTGTGCAAATGCTGCCTTTGATAAAGGCCTGGACAACTTGAAAGACCTTAAAAAAAACCCAACAACCCTGAGTCTGACAAGTATTTACTGAGCTGGATTTTCAGAGGGATCATTGTTAGTTAAATTTTAAGTGAAACAATGGCTTCATATTTATTAAAACAACTTATTCTGATGGAATTAAAATAGATTATGAAGCATCCTACTTTGATGTGGGTTGTGAGAGTACAGAATTCCTTCTCATTAACTGTTTTTATCTTTTATGTCACATGGTTGAAAGTATGCATCTTAACTGGGTATCAGCAGTCCTCCTCATTCCCTGGAGATTGTAGTTTCAAAATAGATGGCCTCAGAGATAAAAATATGCTGTACTTACTACTTGAACTGAACACTTTGGCACAAATTTATTTCATTTGTTAAGGGCACTTTAAATTTAGCAAGCTTGATTGATTAGTCCACTGAATGGAGTAAGATACCTTGGATGAAAATCCTGGTATGTTTCAAGTTTTACAGGAAGTAGTCAGACTCATTTTACTACTATTGTGCAACAGGTTTGTAAGACTTTATCTCACTGAAGAAAAAAAGATAAACTGAAGTCTATGTTTTCAGACCCACTATATCTATGATACAATAATAAGGTGAAACTAAACCCACAAACTGTCCAAAGTAGGAAGAAAATAATCAAATTTTCTTGTCCTTTTGTGGCCAAAGAGATCACTAGTTTTAAAGCAGCATACAGTGCTATCCTATCACTTTTATTCCCACCTGTAATTATAACTAGTAGTTTTTCTTATAAATACAGAGGAAAAACCCAGTTCTGCCTCAGGAAGCATTGCATTTTATGAAGTCTGTTGTTAATTTGCCCTGAGGGATAAAAATGAAGATATTTGTTCAATGCAGGACTTCTGCCATGCACAGCTCCTATAAGCCTGTTTTTGCTGTAGTCATGTAGTCAGCTGAACATTACTAAGGAAGATCACTACACCATTCATTCACAAGCCTGGGAAGGGAAATATTCCTGCTGACTCATGCTTATAAGTATTTTCCTTGCTCCGCCTCCATTCATTTCAGCTCCTCCTCTCCTCTCTTAGTGCTGGTAGCCTACTCTATTTAAGCAGCTGTCTTAGAGCAGAGACAGGATTCAAGGCTTGTAGTTTGGTTGGCCTTCCTGACTACAGGCATTTTCATAAAGATCCTACTTCTCATCGGATCTGCTGCTAAAGGTAGGAAGGCTATATGTGACTCGAGAGCTCTGTCTGGCATACTGTATCATTGCTTTCTGAATATCACAGGGGTGTTTTTAGAAAGGTATTATTGTTATGTACCATAAAGTTGAATTTTTTCCACGTACTTTAATTGCGTTTGTGGGGTAACTGGCTTGGCATGTAAGAGTGGTAATGCAAGGGGTGGGGGGAAACAAACTTCTGAAACTTGTAGGAAAGTATAAAATGTAAAAGCTATTGAGACTTCTGCTTTATTTTTCTAAAGCACTAATGAATTAAATTTTCAAAACTGCTGGTGAAATGAATGGGTTGATGAAGAAATGAAGCTGAAGAAAACTGTTGCATTTGTGTTAAATTGTTCTTGTTTAAACTCGAGTGTCACAGTAGCTCTTTCAGTCTCTTCCATTATTTATATACTGACTGCACTGCTCTCTTAAACTCTCCCCATGTGCTGTACAAGCCACGCTTGGTGGTCCTTACTTGAGCAAAAGTCTCATTGATGTTACAGGGAGAGCTAATTGCATATGACTGATGTAACTTGGCTTTTTATTTCTGCTAAAGATCACTTAGTGTCATTGTCTTGCTAAATGCATCTTTGCTTTTTCTTTTACTCACTTAAAACCTGTTTCGGTTGTGCAGCCTGGAACTACTAGGGGCCACACTGACTGACTTTGAGAGTTACAGTCCCTCTAGGCTTAAGGCACTGTTGGGAAGGTATGCAGAGTTTGGCCCAGAATGAGCTGGGTGCTTTTCCAAGCCAGAACAATTATGTAACATCACATAGACACTGAAAGGCTCTGGAAGCAGCAAGGAGATAAATTGTGGAGCTTGCAGCATGCTCCCAAATGAAGAGGAGGAAAGAGACACCCATTTAAAGCAGGAAGCTTAAAGCAGGAGCCAAAACAGGGATCAGTGTCACTGAGCTGGCTGAGTAAGTGCCCAGCAGCCTACCCTACATAAAAGGAAGGCGAGAAGAGCAGTCTTGGGTTTCTTGCTAGCTCAGGCTTTCTCTTGCTGCTAACTGGTTCTGTATAGATTTGAAATGAACTTCAATGTCCTGTATGTTTTCCGGTAGCATCTGCAAGAAGAAGTTTTCATCTGCGGCACTGTACTAGCTGTACAGGTTATTGAGGTATATGTGGTCCCTTGATTCTAAGATTGAAAAAAAAAATAAATTTTTAAATAATCCACCTTTACTTCTAATGGCAGGAAAAGTGAACATTCAGCCTGAAACTGAAATGTCTGAAATACTCTGAGCTCAATTTTACCCTCAGAAGTCAAACATTTAGCCTGGAGGATGGGAATTGCTATAAACAGGGTTCAGCATCTGGTTCACTTTTTACTTAAAAAGAAGAATTATTAACTATGCGTTATAGAGATGGCAGCTATAGGACGTGGAAGGGACTTCTCCCATTCTTAGAGACATGCTAGGATAAACAGAAGCATCTTTGATAGTTAATCTTGCCTTGATAGAATTGTCCAGTGTCAAAACTTCAGGAAACAAAGTCCATAGCACTAAAATGGTCGTTATGGGGTTTTGTGAACCCAGATCCTGAATAAACCATGGCTAAAAATGATCATGTATGTGCGTGGATCTAGTAATTTCATCAGATTAACAATTGTGCTTCTCTAGCCATTAAGGTTTGGTTTAATTCCAGCAAATGCACCTTCTTCGTGTGTCAGAAGGTACAGAATAGAGGAGGCGGGTGAAATAAGGAGAGTATTATCACTGAGCCTGCAGCTGCTGGCTTTACTCTCGGTTAGGGTGGGGTAGGGTGGCACAGCGCGATGGCCAGGAGCCAAGGCAACCTTCCCCTAAGGCAAGCAGGACTGCCAGGCTGCCTTCTACTGTCTTGTGCTTTTTTTTGTCTCCTTCAGACTCCCCCAGGAAAATGCTGGCACACAATGGCATGACTTTGCACCCAAGTCTTACAAATGGGCTTGCAGGCTTGTTATTTGTATGCTGGCTTTGCTGCTCTGCTGGAACTGTTGCCATGTGCGGTATTCGGTTGGTTCTGCAGTCCTTGCTTCCAGCAAAAGTCCCACGGATGTTTCTGGGTTACCGCTGTCTACAGAGTGCGTACAGTCTTTCTGTGCATGCTGTTGCAGAGTGCTATGGAGCAGAAACCTGGAAGATCGCTTCCAGAGATCTTGCTTCCCTCTTCCAGACTCCCAATAGCTTCACAGGAATAAGACGTGCACTCTGCTGGGAAAAAATAGTAAGAATTTGTCTTCTTCTGTGGTGCAGCCATAAAGAGGGATTTATTTGTTACCATGGAGAAGAAACCTCTGCTAACCTTCAGATAGGTACTGTGGTTTAGCTGGTTTGAGGGGAATACCTTACTGGTCACACCACTGTCCTGTTCCTTTGGTGTCTCTGGCCATCCCAGGTGCTAGTACTGAATTCTACCAACTGCAACTCTGATGCTTTGTGGTAGGGAAATTATTTGGGAGTAAACTTACACAACAATCTGCTGAAGGTGGTGCAGGTTTTGGTTCATGTGGTAGAACCTACCCAGAAGGCTTGGGAAATACTTGGGCAGTTAGGCTGTGCTCCTGCAGCTACTAGGATTGGGTTAAATGTGCCTTAAGGAGTTGATGCATGCCTCGGTGTGGACACAACACACTGAAGTGCTCATCTTCTGTAGTGTATGCATCTGCCTTTGCGTCCCAATTAAACTGGGAACCTAAGTTTCCTTGAAATCCAACTCTCTTCAAAGCTAGGTGTTTGAAATTACTTAGATGAGAAAGCACAACTCTTATGTCTTGTAAGTGGTTCTTGCCCTGTCAGGCAAAATGCATGAGTGTCTTAGACAAATGCTTAGTTAAGTAGTAATAGGCAACCAGTAAGCATTACTAAACTGTGATCCAAACATTTGGACAAAGCTCCTAGTTTTGAATTCAGCTTGTAAGCCTTAAGTGCCTCTTTATTTGGATGAACCCAGTCCTCTTGGAATAGCTGTCTAGCCCAGCGATGGCCGTATATCGGTGTGTGAGAATTGTCACATCCTTGCAGGCAAATGCACTTGCAAGACTCCTCCTGAAGCCTGGGATTCTGCAAATCCTAAACTCACCTGTGGTTTTCTGGCTGCTCATTCAATTAGCAGGGTCTTACTGCATTACTGTAGTTGCTGGTGATGTGAATGTCAGGCTTAAAGTGGAGCATTACACTTGTAGGATGACATTTGCTGCAATACCTGTGTCAAAGGCAGTGATGTGCCAGGCCTTATGGAAGTGTGCAGTGCGCTTTCCAAAGATCTTTCCATGCTTGAAAAGGGTGTGGAGAGCACGCCCTACTGAACAAAGTCATGCCATTCAGTGGATTTTTACTTAGCTTTCCAAAATGAGAACAATATTTTTATAAAAGCCTATATTCCCTGTAAATACCTTAAAAGCTTATGCTGAATTTCAAAAATCTCATGTTTATTGTGGTAAAAATAACTTTTAACTTCTCTAGATTAGTGACAGTATAGTTGAATTCCCTGGAAAACTAAAGAAGCCCTTCTTTGACATGGTACGATTCCTGCAGGAAGAGCAAAATCTTTGATTCACTATTCATTGAATATCTGCATAATGACTAGATTTTTTTTTTTCACTCTAATGACACCTTAGTCTCCAAGATAATTATGATGTGTATTTTGTTTAAGACTTGTTGTTATTTACTTGTTCAGACCTAGAACTCTCTGTTTTCTGGAAAATTAAGAAAGATGGTTCAGGAACGAAACTAGCACTTCTCAAAAAAAACCCTGTGGTGATGAAATGGTACATATTTGAAAATGCAGCCGGGAGATTTTCGGCCTTTGGGCAGAAGTCTTGAGTGAGGTTTGCTCTACTTAGCCGTAAATGCACAAGTTGCTTTAAAAAGTACAAAGTGTTCATGATAATTATGACAATTTTCTACACAGTATGGGCAGAAGTAAAGTTTTCATTAACAAGCTGCAACACTTCAGTTACTCTAGTTGGAGGGTAACTGAAGTTGCCAGCTGTTCTGGAAGGGCTGGAATTCATGCATGGAAGAGAAAGATAAGGACTTTCTCCCCCTTTTTTTTTTTTTTTTTTTTTTGGTAGTATATTAGTGTATAATCAGGGAATCATCCTTCGGTTTGGAGGACATGAGGAGAAAAAGATAAGTAGTCCTGTCCTGAGTGTGGAAGTGTAATGTGATGGTCTGCAATGCAAGGATAATACTTTAGATTAACCTGGGTTTGTGGACTGTAGAAAGTCACCAGTTTTTTTGTCAAAAAAGCAAATAATACAAAACTTGTTTTAACAGGTAGACTCCAGGACCTAAATGCTTCCAGACAGGAAGATGTGTGCACTATTGACCAGACCCCAAAATAAGAGTGGGTTCAAGCCACTGCCTGTTGTGATCATAGGTGAGCTTTCTCCTGCCAGCATTACTATGTGCTCTTGTGCTGTTGTCACTTTGGACTTGCTGTCTTCAGCTTTTGTTCCAAGTGTTCTTACTCAAACCAGAAATGCCTGACCACTGTTTCCGCATTCTTTCCCTGACAGCCAAACTTTCTCTAGTACTAAGAGAAAGACCACTAGGAGTTGTGGGAAGTAGGGAACCAGGTATTTGACAAACTAAAACACATACTTCTTTTTTTAATAGGAAAATTGGTAACCTTTTGGGCATCAGTTCAGCCGGGCCTGGTTTTTCTCTGTTGGTTATTTAGAAGGGTTTGAAACCTTTTCACTACAGATAGTTAATCAACTTGCTGTGAAGTGATTATCTGTACTGTTTGGATGGAGGTGGGTTTGTGTGAATTTTTTTCCCCATTGTGTGTATTTAGAAAGTGCTCCAGATGCTGTTAAAGTTTCTAGAAATTTTTCACAGATTTCTTTTAAAATGCGAGTCAGCTACACTGATTTTGTACAGATTTAATAGAACGGTAAAAAGCTGTGGGTTTTCTACCAGCTTAGAAAACAGGTTATGTAGTAACTGTCTTGTCTCCTTTGCAGGAGGGAAGCTTTGTAATGTGAGGTGATTCTTGAAGCAAAGCACAAGTAGTGATGTCAGTGCCTTCCCCTCTGTGACTGATGATGAGCTGTGCTTGAGCGCAGGTGTTGGACCCTGTTCATCTGAGCATGTGTTTAAATGCCTTGTAGAGCTGGGTTCCTTCCTTATCTAATTTATAGCACCCGAGAGAGCTAGTCCAATGTTAGTGCACCGATAAATCACACTTAACCCTTGCTGACAGCGAGTTTGACAAGTACACTACTACCAGCAGGTTCTAGTCTGAGAGTCTTTGTACTGCCCAGTTGTACAAGTCTTTAGGTGGGAGGGAGGATATTTTGGTACATCCCTAGTGCACCTATACAGGGGTCCAGCGTGGAGGTGTCACTAAAGCCTCAGAAGCACCAGTGTGAAGATGTGCACTCTGAGGGGGCTGTTGGACTGAAACAGCTCAGCTGTTTCACTGCAGCTGGACACTGTGTGCAGGTTCCAGCTATTTCCCCAGGCTGTGCTCCAGGAAGGCTGTGAGCTCCCTCCGCTGTGCTGGCAGCCTCATGAAAGCGCTTGCTTTCTAGAATAGTTTGAGCCCCAGAGGCAGCTGTACTTATGACCATCCACATCAAACAGATGTGGTTCGGAGTAAATCCTCTGTGTGTGTTGCTGAGTGTTTTGCACTCAGGTGATTAAGTTTGGCTTAGGTACCTCCTTGTACTTCCTGAAGTGAAGAAGTAACCTGAAAAGTGTTATATTTTACAATAGCTGCAGTTTAGTTTGCTTTTAATTTTTGTTGCTGTTGGTTTTGGATAACTTTCCTGCAAGTGGAATATTCCAAACAGTGACCTGCAGATGCTGGTCGTTGCTGAGCACAGCGGAGTTTGGCCCCAGCTGTGGCACGTACTGCCCTTCACATAGCTCAGCTCACTGTTAGCTTTACAACCTGAGCCTCTCAAATCCCCAAGAAGTAGCCTTTGCTCCAGTCGCTCACACATGCAGTACGGGCACTGTGTCAGCACAGGCTGCTGTGTCACTTCAGCTCTGCTCCCCTACATCGTCACTGCATTATGTAATGGTGGCTGCTCGCATACTGGTGAGCGGCAAAGCCTAAGCAGCCAGAGAGGCTGACACCTAGTTATGCAGACACTGTAAAATGTTAAACGTGCTGGAGAACAGCCATGTGAAATCTTTCCACAGGCTACTCT
Organism: Sagittarius serpentarius; assembly: GCA_034782735.1. Lineage (NCBI taxonomy): Eukaryota > Metazoa > Chordata > Aves > Accipitriformes > Sagittariidae > Sagittarius > Sagittarius serpentarius. Next base: position 23,705,365 of record JAVKLA010000088.1, on the reverse strand, counting down.
CACTGGGCTTTGGAGTCACATGTGTCAAGTTTTTCCGCTGGCTATTGGGTGGTCAGCAGGAGTTCAGTCATCCAGCAATCTGTTCAAAGTGCTGTATTCTGCGGGGGTTGTCTTGGGATGGCAGAGAGACTTTTTTCTTCAACACACTGCCTGCAGTACCACGGTAGGGCCAGTTCCCATTTGAAAGTGTCCTCAAGAGCTGTTAGTCAAAACTGCTATTGCCAGATATCCCTCATTAGATGGCATTTCTTACTGAGCAGAGCTGTTTCCCTTCCTTTTCTGGACTTACTCTGTATCCTGTGCACAGTGAACTACTCTGCACTGGTGTGAAATGTGCATCCAAGGAGAGCTGAGGTCCCCAGTCAGTATGTGACCAGTCTCTAAACCTTTAAAGAAGTTAAAGAGCAATAACTCAATTCATCAGCGTGCTAGAGACTTCAAGCTTCAGGTGACATTGGCTTGTTTAACCCAATGTCTTTTCAGCAAGTTCTGAAGACCTTGCAATGCAAATAGATGCAACTGAGGAGGAGAAGGGGCATATGAGGGTAAAATGACTTCCCCAACTCCATCCAGTAAGTCAGTGGTCAGTGTGGAATAGAAAGTCCCCTGTATCCACAGCAGTTATGTATGCTTTGAGGTGGTCTGGATATTAGAAACACTCCTCAAAGGGCTGCTTTATCTGCAGGAGTATAAATTCTTCTCCATTGTGTCTTTTTAGGCAATGGACCTTCAGGAATCTGTCTCTCATATTTGCTGTCAGGCTACATCCCTTACTTTAAAAGAGACTCTCTTCATCCTCATCCTATTCTTCAGAGGAAACTGGAAGAGGCACCAGATGTCTCCATTTTGGACCAGGTTTGTGTAACAAGAAACAGTATAACATCACAGCAAAGCATCCTAGGGGTGTATTATAAGTGATAACCTCACTTGAATTTCCAAAGTAGACAGACAGAATGAGCCTTAAGCGAAGTACTTTTAGTTGTCCAGATCTCCCTTGTATGAAATGCCAGCATTGCTGCTAAGATCCTTGAGGTAGTCCTCGCGCAATAACAGGGTCTGTGTGCCAGTAAATGAGCTTCACACCAAAACCACTGATGGGAAATACTGGAGTGACAAGCATTCTGCTGCCTGGCGGGACATGTATTCTGAGCATCTGATCTACCTCTCTCTAGGATTTGGAGTATCTGTCTGAAGGCTTGGAGGGACGATCCCACAGCCCTGTGGCTCTTCTGTTTGATACTCTTCAGCGTCCAGACACAGACTTCGGTGGAACAGCAGAATCTGTCCTCACTTGGTGGCATGAGACCAACAGAGCCATCCCCCACCTGGTCCTTGGCAGAAACCCTCCTGGAGGTGCTTGGCATGTATGTGAATTGAAGCCTAGCTGCTTAGATCTGCATGTTGTAAGATAGCCAAATGTGTTGACTGGAGAGGCAAAAGCTCCTCTAATACATGCCAACCAGCCACGTTTGGTTTTTTATATATATATAGACAAGCAAAAGTTTAAAAGGGAAAAAAGCGTGAGAGGCATTTATACTTCCAGTCCGCTGTTCTTTTTGGAGAACGTGGATGGTTTCGTGCATGACAGCAGATCAGAGGAAATCATTGATTTCATGATCTGTGTGATATTGAAACGTGACAAAATTGCATTTCACTTCTCACATTAAATAACTGAAAGTCATTGTACTGCATTTCTTATTCCAGTCTATTGAGGGCTCTATGGTTACCCTGAGCAGAGGGGAATGGATGGGACTCCCAGATCTCCCATTCAAAGACTGGCTAAAGCAAAAGAGAAGGTAAGATACCTGTGGTGTGATTATTTGCAAACATCTGAATGTTATTGGGGAACCTGGACTGGAGTGGACTTCTTGAATGCACCTACCTAGCTGTTATGGGTAATTCTAGCGAGAGAAAGGACACACTCCCACGCCCCAGTAGAAGTCCATTCTGCATTCAGTGACTCAGGTAAAGTTGCAGTGCTGCTTGGAATGCGTCCTCCTCAACACCCACTGGGGAGATGGATCACAGGGACCATGAGTTCTGAATAAAGCTTGGAAAAGGCTTGATCATCTGACTTCTGTGTCTACTGCTGCTGTCCCTAATGACAAGTATAATCAGCTCAGCTACTGTGCTGTCTCTGAGGTGCTTCTGCTCTTGAGATGTGTAACAATTCATCTCAGAAATTCCAGGAGTTAACAGTGGAATGGAAGCAAGATGCGAGAGGAAGGCATAAATGAGCAACCACGTTCTTAGGGGCTGGATTCATGAGAGAGAAAGCTGCCTCTGTCCAACAGCTTGTGGACCTGAGTGTTAGCTCTCTATATCAGGAATAACTTTGCTGAAGTCAGGGAAACTAGATAAGTCTTCTCTGGCAGTGCCAGGATAGATGGCTCTAGGATACATCCAGTGGAAGAGGGGAGAAATTCCTGTCTCTTACTTAACTGCTGGTTGACCTTTGTTTGTACTATATTACAGAGGCCTCAGAAACAATAGAGCCACAGCAGAAGACATTGCTCAATATTACCAACACTATGTGATGAAGAAAGGACTGCAGAAGAATTTCAGATGTGGTACTGTTGTGACCTCTGTGAGGAAAGTGAGCGCAGAGAGCATCTCCAGCCACGCACAGAAAGATCTGCAGGAGAGTAGTGACTCACTCTGGTACTTCAATGAGAAAAGTGCGGAGGTCTTTCAGGTGGATGGATTTTTCAAAACTGTGAAAGGTGATAAAGAGCCCTTCTCCATCTATGCAGAGAATGTGGTCTTAGCTACAGGAACATACGATAGTCCTACTTGGCTTGGAGTCAAGGGGGAGAACCTTTCCTATGTCCATCACCAGCTGTCTGCCCTAGAAGAAGCAGTGAAGAACAACAGCATTGGCATCATGTCAGATCCAGTCTTGATTGTAGGTGCTGGCCTGACAGCTGCTGATGCGATTCTCTTTGCTCACCATTGCAATATTCCAGTCATCCATGTTTTTCGGAGACGAGTCAGTGATCCGGGTCTTATTTTTAACCAGCTCCCCAAAATGATGTACCCTGAATACCACAAAGTCCATCAGATGATGAAAGAACAGTCAGCTGCTTGTGCTGGGCCCTATGAGTATTACATTAGCCTTCCTGAACATCATGTGCTATCCTTCAGCAAGGACAAGAAATGTATCTTGCAAGACAAGAATGGCTACCAGAAAGTTTATAAAATTTCCATGGCTCTTGTTCTAACTGGCTCAAACCCCAACCTCTCCTTTCTGCCAAATAATGCCATTGACTTGGCAATGGACAGTGACCAACCAGTCAATCCAAAGAGGAATCCCATAGATGTTGACCCATTCACCTATGAATGCACTCGGGAGAAAGGGCTTTATGCTCTAGGACCTCTAGCTGGAGATAACTTTGTACGCTTTGTACAGGGAGGGGCTCTGGCTGTTGCCAGCTCTCTGTTAAAGAAAGCGAACAAAAATCCCCCCTAACAAAAAAAAAAATCCTTATGCTAACTGTGTCTGAATGGGCTACTGCTGTTTTCTTAGAGGAGCAAGTAATCTGATTTGCACATCCTCAAATGTAAAGCCCACTCCTGGTATTCTCCAGGGTTATGCAGAGAGTAACAAAGTTCTTGCTGAGTTACTTGAGAAGATTAAGTGGGTTTCACACACGGCAGTACCTTCAATCCCTGGGGATTCAGTGCCTTTCCTGCATAGCTGTGCATGAAGGCTGCAGGGGCTTTGAATCTTGTGCCTGGAAAAGTAGGGGGCAAGATAGTGATTGCTCTTCTATGTAACATCTTCCAGGTTGCCGAAAACTGAATTGGGGCACAATCAATGTTCATAATTTCCAGACAGCAGGTTGACAGCCCTGTGTCTGTCAGTGTTTTACAGTGTTTTTTCATGAAATGAAGTAAGCCGACGTGGTTTTATTTGCTCCTGTGGCTTGGCTGTATGCTCTTATTAGAGCAGAAATCACTGAAAGATGCTGCAAGTACCTCTCTGGCACGTGTAGTACTTCGCAAATAAAAACCGATACAGAAACAGTCAAGACTGTATTGTCTCACTGACACCAGCAACAAGTAATGTGTAATATCTTTTTAACCAAGAGATTCCTGTGATGTGGCTTTTTTTTTTCTCCTTCCTGAGGAGGAATGGTACTGATTTACAAACACTTGGTTTGCCACCTTGCAGCTTTCTGCTTTCTAAATCCTAAAACTGCAGTAGCCAAATTCTTGGCAGCTGCTGTAGAGACAGCAGAGCTGAAGGGGAGCTACCTGTCTGTCTTGTAACTAACTGCCCAGATACTGTATGGGGCTTCTGCTGCACAGAGTATTTCAGAAAGATGCAATATGTTATAATTTTGTGAATTTCTAATGTAATGTGATTTCTTTTTTTTTTTTTTTTTTTAAGAATACTGTTTGTGTAAAGGGGAAATTGGCACAGTCACTTTTTGATAGTTTTATGCCATACACAGTTGTTTTTTTATAGTAGTTTTCTAAAAGATTTTCATTGGCAAAATATTTTGTTACAGGCTTTCAGTCAGTGTTTTGAATGAGCTGGGGTGGGTGGGAATGATACCTTATGCTGCAAATAGCATTCTTAACAGACCTACAGGGCCTTTCCTATCTCTCACAGGAAAAATCAGAGTCATAGCTAATCTCATTTGATGTAAAGACAGACTCTGCTGCCTGTGCTGCACTGAAACTCACTGACATGACAGGATGCTGCACATGCCTCTGGAAAGCTGAGTATGTGGAGACGGGCTGTTCGTAAATGAATCGGTCTCAAATTGAGATGTGCAAGGAGCTTATTTGTGGTGTTGCTGTATCACACTTGAATATTTTTGCCACTGACTGTTCTTGTATGAAATTTTTCAATAAAGTGATTTCAGACTTAGTCTGTGTTTGTTTGTTAACTCTGACTTTGAATCTGTGACCCAGTGAAGATCTAATGAACTGTTCATCAGCTTCCTGCCAAGCACCAGGGCGTAGTTTGTGCCTGCTAAATCCTGCATCTTTCTTCTCCCTATGAGCACAACACTATGGATTTGTTTTCTGTGTATCTTCTCTCCAGTAGGATGGAGAACCCTTGTAGAGTGCTTTGGCAGCGTTTTATCTCTTGTGAGGCTAAACCACAATACCAAATCAAGCTATTTGCCAAGCATGTTCTTGCCTAGGGGATCTCGGATCCCTTTCCTGTTACCTACTGTTTCCTCCTGTCTGGAAAAATCCCAAATCAGGGCCTAGTCCAGTAAGTCAGTAAGACAGTTTAGATCAAAAGGGACATTTGAAGGTCTCTGGTCCAATCCCACTAAAACAGGGCAAGCTTTGAAGTCAGACCTGGTTGCTCAATGCCATGTTGGGGAAAGCTTTGAGTATCTCCCAGCATGGAGATTGCACTATCAACACTTGATTGCCCCGTTCAGCTTTTGACCACCTTTGTTGCTGAGAATTGTGGGGTATTTTCTTAACTGGTTGAAGTGTCCCTATTGCTTATCTACTGCTTCTTGGTTTGTGTTGGTGGATTTTTTTTTTTTTTAATGCACAGCTCTGAGAAGAGTCTGGCTCAACGTGTTAAAACACCTCTGAAGGCTGAGACTGGAGGGCCCTCAGGATTTTGTGGGCATGGAAGTGTGGTGTGAATGAATTTCCTGGTCTGTGTAATTGCTCGCTGGCCAGAGGGGTGGCAATGCCCCCAGGGCTCTCTTTGGCAGCACTGGTCTAAATGAGGTGGTAGTTGTTCCCCTGAATCCGTTATCCTGGCAGTATGGGGATTCCCAAGTATGGATAATGTGGTCCTATGCCATCTTACATGTTTTTGGTACTCCCCAGGAGAGACGAGCTGATACTCCTTTCACCTTGTCTTATGCTCCTCATAGGAGCTTAGGTCCCAAGCAGTGCAGGATTGTGCTGTTCCTCTCCTGCAGCTGACCTTTGTTAGGAAAAAAAAAATCAATGATCAATGTTCACCTTTCTAAAAATACCATTTTGGCTAGCTCTCAAATTCCTGCATCAAAAGCAAATGAAGCAGAGAACAAAAGCCAAAGGGCATCTTAAATTAAAAAAAAAAAAAAAAAAGAAAAAAAAAAAAGAAGGGGGCATCAGAGTGTGCTGGGAATAAGGGCACAGGACTGGTGTCAAGTGAAATGCTCCTCTTCCCATCACTGAGGTCAAAGTCACAGTGTTCGTGCTGATCATTCCTGTATCCCGTATTGCATTACGGTGATCTAATTTGCTCTGCACCGGAGAGCTCCTAACTAGGGCAGCGGCCTGTGCCTGCGTTGGGGGAGCTTGGGTGACTGTGTTTTAACTAGCCGGCTTTCTTGCCCAAGAGGGGTGAGCTGATTGCCTGCTCTGTGTAGCACCGGAAAGGGAAGTGTTTTTTCCCAACTGGAGCTTAAAAAGTATCCTACATTCTGCCTCAGAGGGATGTCAAAGCAAAGGGCCTCAATAGTAGAGGTGGTGGTTTACTCACCACCACCACCAAGTCCTCAGGGCAAGGCTGCGCAGTGCTAATCCAAGTTGTCATTCAGGTCTCTGTATCCAGGCAGGCAAATATGAATTACTGTTCCAAAACAATCAGCTGTGAGAGTCAACAGATACCGGCTTCATTATGTGTGGGGTTCACCCGTGCATTGTAACCTTGACCTACAGCATGTGACGGGACCAGGAAAAAAAATAGCCTCCTCCTGGGCCTTCTGCACATCACGCTCCGCCCGTGGCAGTCACGCAGCTTCGTCAGGTGAGGTGCTAAATGCTTTCACCACCGTTTCCATTGCTGCACGTGAGGCCGAGCCAGGAGGTTACCTTGGTGAGTTAGCTGGCTACTGAAAATCGGAGAACACTCTGCTTCGTTTCTCTATCCCCTGCAAGTCCTTCAGTGTCCTCGCCATGCTGCCCAGTGGGAAACTTCTGCAGACATAGTGACTGGAGCAGGTCGGTCTGAGAAGCCTCAAGCAACTCCCTTGGGCTGCTGAATTTGGACAGAGCAGGGTTTGGTTTTTTTTGTTCAAACCTCTGGCTGCTGCTAAGAGGTGATGTTCGTCGCTCCACATCAGGCACTCATTTTCTGTCCTTCAGAGCTCCTCAGCCTCCTTTGGTTTCCTCCCTGGACCGGTCAGTCCCCAGTTTGTGTCTTTGCAGTTCAAGCTCCTGAGACCTGCTGACACTTGCCAGGCGCAGTGGAAAATTATGCACCAAGAACAGAAACAAGGGTTTGAAGTTTACAAACAAGACAAAAAAGGAGAATTGCCTTTTTTTATTTTATTGTGCTAGTAAGTCCTTGTAGTCAAGGCTGACGTGTTTTAAACAAACACACTTGCGGGTGTGGCAAAATTGACTGTACAAGTCTAAACTCAGGTGCCTTTTATTATGCAGTTGATGTACAAACTTACTGCTTCTACTTTTTCTTTGGTGAAGGACTTAAGGAGACGTCAGAGCATGTTTGTTGTGAGCTTTCGCTTCTTAAATGAAGGGAAGGGTACTCTTTTTAAAAACAGCCATCTTTTACCTATCACCTGGGTTGAAATTATCACAGTAAAATAGTCTTGGGAACCCCTTTGATTGTTCAGCATTCACTTGTTTTGGCCATACTTCTGTCTTTGAGCACAGGACTAAATCCAGCCACATCTTGGCCAGACCACTCTATTTAAAAGATCTACAGAGCATTACGGTATATTACGAGTCCAGTGGTTGCCTAAGTCTTAGCTTTGTAAGGACCCTCAGGGAGCTGTCAAGAGTGTTGCAGACTGTGCTGCCTTAAACTGACCTGCTTTATTTGTGAAATACAGATATTTGCGGGCAGGCCAGCAGGCAGCACGTCACTGCTAACCGACAGCTCCTGGGGTTGTGCTGAGCAGCTTGTAATTGGGGGGCACTCGGGGGGTGGACGGTGGGGGTGGGGGGGGTGTGTCTTCTAGCAGAAGGGGTTTCAAGCTGGAACCAAGCCTGGAGGCTCCAGGGAAAACCATCTGACTTCCAGGGCTCTGAAGCAAGCCACAAGGGTCAAAGCAAGCTCCTGCCTAGAGAGTAGCTAAGTGGGGAGTAAGAAAAGACAGCACAAATTTTGTTGCTGTTGTCGGCTGGATCCTGCCTTCTGCCAGAGCCTGGGAAGCTGCATGGATCCGCTGTCCATTGCCGTCCCTGGGGAGCAAGCCTTGAGGGCCAGGACAAAACCATGATCCTCTGCTGTGCAGCTCCGAGACAGAGAGATTCTGCTCTAGTGTGGGAAGGAATATGTCTCACGGCATTTCTACCTTTGGCTGTGTGAATGTGCTCTTCTGCTCTGTATAGGCACCCATGTACGACTTGGCCTGGAGGAGCAGGACTTACTAATATACCGATTTACAGGAGCCTATCTGAGAAGGGGCAGAGCAGGCAGCTCCTGCGAACTTTCTGCGAAGGAAGCAGAATAGGTTTCGTTTTCTAGCCCAATTTTTTGCTGGTTACATTCATTTCTTGGAAACGCTGTTGATGGTTCTGCCTGATTTTATGGCTACACCGCAGCAAGCTGGAAACGAGGGAAAGGAGGGGAATCCCGAGCCAGGCAGCACACATGCACAGGCAGCACAGCCCTGCTCTGTAACCGGCATCACCGCCAGCCGGGAAACCCTGTTGGAAAGGTGCAAGCACTATTTATTTATTTACCCCGCAGGTGAATTTCCACATCTCAGTCTCACTGGAAGTGAAGGGGCTGGTGAAATAACCGCAGGAACCACTTTTACGAGGGGGGACGCAGCTGCAAAGTGCTGCGGTCCCCACGGCGGCTGGCCGAGCTGGGGTGTTTGATTACAGCCCAGCTCTCTCCAGGGGTAAACAGAGCTGGTTTGGCTGCGGTGTTAGGCAGGAGCCAGGTCCAGAGGGGTTTGCTCAGTGAAATAGCGGCTAACTGCGAGCCGGGAATGAAGAGGCAGTTCAACAGGGGTTGTGAGCGTGTAAAGTTACGGCTGATGACAAAGTGCGGATTTTGGGATATTATATTGGGTAAGTCTCCAAATTTGAGCTGTGCTTTTATAGGCCACTGAACCTTTTGCCAGGGAGGCAAATTTGAACCAGAGGACAAGCAAAGGGCAGGATGAAATCATTCCTTTAATGGCAAAGAACTAGAAAACCAGGAGAGCTGTGCTTTTTTATGAGACCACAGACACAGTTTCAGGCCTAAAACATTCATTCTTTTTGAGAGGCGGCCCAGCAGAGCAAAACCCGTTTGCAACTTGGCATTAATACCTGAGTTATCCAGTATTACCGTAACTCCGAGTCAGCAGAGGTCTCAGAGCCTTTCAAAGCTAATAAACCAACTGATAGGCCTTTCAGCTGAAAAAGGCAGGGAATTTGTATGTCAGAAAAAAATTCCTTGTTTTTTTTTTTTCTGGCTTAATAAAAGGAATTTTCAGTTTAAACATAAAGGTCTAGCAAAACCAAGCAAATGACAAAGTGGTAGGACGCTGAATGTGGATGCCCCAGTGGCTGCAGTGCTGGGAGCACCACTGGCTGTGCCGGGTTTAGCCCACCCCTCGCAGGGCATCCTGCCTGGGGACCAAAGGGGACACAGGGGCTGTACGGCCTCGCCTAGCCGGGAGGAAAGGGGTATGTGTGATGGGCATTGTGACATGGAAGGGTGTGAGAAGTTTGTCTTCCCAAGCTGTAACGGCGGCTGCAAAAAAGATGAACGATGAGTCAAGTTGCACAAAGTTAACTTAGCAGTGTTGTTTCTAAGCAAATTTGAACTGGTGGAAAGTTTATGCCACGTGAATCCCTTGTGCCTTGCAGTTGAGTTTTCTTTTTCTTCTCCTTTTTCTTTTTTTTTTTTTTTTTAATCTCCTTGCTGGGAGGCCAGTGCTGGATTTACTGTTTTATTGAACCGCAGCCTGGGAAAAGAAGCAGCGGCAGCAGATGCTGACATGTTGCGGCTCGGGGCTAGAGGGATTTCACAGCTGATGCTTCTGAGCAGCTTTGCGGGCGGGATGTGCTGTGGGCTTGCTCCCACGAGGGTGGTGGGTGGCAGCCCTGCCCGGAGCTGCCAGCCTTCCCGAGGGCACGTGTGGGTGTCTGCGTGGGTCTGGGGGCCGTGAGGACAGGAGAGGTTTGGCAGGGTCTGACCTTGCACGTGGAAAATGCAAGGAAAGGGAAACTGGAGGTACAGGGCGACCGCTCCTCAGTAGTTTTCCTGCAGCGGGTTGGGAAGGACGGTGTCGGCACGGCCAGAAAGGCAAGAGCCCGTCCTGGGCGCTGCAGCGGGAGCACTGATTCCAAGCTCGGATGTTGCAATCAAAGTTTTCCCTGAGCCCTTTCCAGCACCTCTTTGCCAAACTCCCTTTCACAGGGGTTGCTGGAGCAGCTTTCCTGTAAATGCTGCTCTTGTCACGGCATCTCTGGCAGCTGCCCAGGAAATTAAGGCGATTAATGAGCAATAAGACACATGAGAGGGAAGGGCGGCATTTCGTATGAATGAATTACGCATGACTAACAGGGCCTGAAGTAACCTATTTGCAAAACCATACCTCATCCCCCGTATTGCACTTTCAAGAAGTTTAAGCAAAAGACGTTCTCAGGAGTGTGAATAATTGGCAGTACTTTTGCTGGCGGGAGCATAACTAGGATAGCTTAAGGCAGTGTGTTCAAGCAGGCAGCACGCAACCCCTGCGATATATTGACCTGATCAAATGTGTAATAGTAAGAAGGTTTTCTCCTCTGAAAATGAAAGCTTTAAAATCCTCCCTCTGTTTCACATAGAGGTGGTCTTTGGAAATTTTTCATTAGAAACGGAGACAGAAACCAGTGTTTGATTGGGGATTTACAGCAGAACTTCAGATGCAGCGCTCTGACATTGAGGTGAACGCAGTAACCTCTGGGATTTTGGGGTGGATTTCTGGTTCCCTTTTTGGCTAGCACTTGCATCTCAAGGCTGAAAGAAATTTCCAGATTTGTGTTCCACCAGAACTGGTTTTACTTCCCTGTATAATTCTGGTTTTGGTAAACTGGTGTTTGTACGAAGCAAAAAGAAGTCCCAGGCAATGCTGCGGAGGTCTGCAGCAACCCCTTGAACCATTTTATAGTTAAGGTGACTGTCATCCTGAGGCTGATAAACTAAGTTCACATTGCTGAAAATATAAATATTTCTATAAATGTTTTTCAGGAAGATAGAGAAGCAAGTGTCTGAGAAAAAGATAAAGTTATATAAACAGATGTTATCTGTCTGATGTAACACTCCAAATACCTCATCCACTGAGTAATCTGGATATGACATAATGGGGGAGCTGGCCGAGAGCTGGCCGAGTGAAATGTTCTCACCCCAAAACAAAGGAAAGCAAATCAAAGGGAGGAGGAATTGCCCGTTCCCAAGCTGCCTGTCCCCTGCGACCTTCCTTGCGCTCTGTTACATCCATTTCCAACAAAAGGCGCTTTTTTTTCCCCCCCTTCCTTTAAACAATGTCATGGATACCCCTCCGTCCGTGTGCTGGGAAACGGCTCACTGCAGAGGAAGCAATGCGGCTCCGCTGGAGCAGATCCCTGTCTGCAAGCAGAGCGTGTGCCGCTTTCCCAGCGTTAGCTGAAGAAAATTACAGGGCCTTGAAAGCAATCCTGCAGCTGAAACAGTAAAGTCTTACTCTGGTTGAATATCATTATAGATGAACCATCTTTCCCCCTTTCCTCGTGTGAGCAGTCCCAACAGGCTTTGAATACTGCACTGATAAGGGAAGCGGAAATGCACGGGATAGAAGTCGCTATTCTGTTAAGGGCTGAATGCCTGAGCCCCAAATCCTCACTGTTTCCGAGGCTAGAAGGTCCCAATGGCCCCTGCTTGGTGAAAGAACTAATACTTAGCCTTTTCCATACGGAAATATAATTTCCGTATCCCTCTGATTCCCTAATACTCAGATTTGCCGGGATGATATTTCGTGAAGTATTTACTACTTGGAAGCTTATACTGCCTGGAAAAAGCTCAGCAAGCAGGATGGTCCGTTTGATCACACCTTGAAACTGCCACCTGAATGTATTTTTTTTTTTTTCTTCCTTTCTGACAGCCCTTCCAATAACAAATGGGAATGACATTCTCAATAAACAGTCCACCCTAGGAAAACTCACTGCCGGCCAAGTTTGGCTTCAAAATCCTTACAGCGGCCGCAGGTAGGCAGCCACCCCATCTACAAGAAGGATTTTACGTGTCCTAGTGATGGACAGTGGCCAGTTCAGCAAACAGGGCTGTCCGGAACAGGGAGCCGAAGGAAAGCCTTTAACAGGGCAGCAAAGACGTACAAGGCCAAAAGACAACAAGCCTGAAGAAAACGAGCTATTTGAGGAAACTTTCTTGGATTTGTTCGGGAGGATCTGAAGGTGGCAACCGTGGTGGTGTGCGGGGTGCTGGCGTGCCCGGCCCGGCAGCCGCTGGTGGCTCTTCGGAGGCAGCTTCCACGCCCAGCTCTGCTGGTGCCGAGGCAGAAAGTAGCTGGGCATGGGCTGCGCATTTCTTGCTCTCCTTTAGATGAGAAACGCAGCACATCCGTGGGGGAGTAGTCAGATTATTACAGGGAGCTGGGAAATGATGTTGCTCTTTATTAAGAGAGGACATTTTCCAGGGATGCTGAACTGCCCTTCACCCACGCCAGGCGGGCTTTGGATGAAGCTGGTCCCTGCTGCATTTTTAGGCTGGGAAGGGCAGATAGTTTGCTGTGCTTCGGTGTCACGTAAAGGTGATGTCTTCAAACTGGCCTTCGTGGGAGCCACAGGTGCCTTTTTCTTTCTAGTTCTTCCCTCCGTTTTCAGCTATCCCAAGCCTTAGTTACATCACGAACCCCTTCAACGCAGGGCGCAGGCGAACATCCTCCTGCTGGTTTAGGAAGTGCAGTATTGTATTTATTGCAGCCTGCTTACTTCCTAGTGTAACTGCAAACATAAAAACTTCCCGGTGCAAGCTGGTGCTTCTATTTCAGTAAATATTAAAAGAAATCATTGTTTATTTGTCGAAGGAACGGCCCCAGATATGGCTTCCTGGCAGTATCTAATGTGGCTGTCAGAGCTGGAGGGCACTGCCCGTACTTCTAGACGTTCTGCGGTTGACACTGGGCCAGGCTGTTACCCAAGCGTATTGTATCGTGAGGGTTGCTTATAACATTGGCACGCGAACCACCATGAGAGATCGAGCCTGGGCAGCGAGTCATTGAGGAGGAGGATGAATACATGATGGTGTTATGTTGTCATAACTCCATCCCCAAAAGTCATCGAGCAAACATCCTCTTGGCAGGTGGACTCAGAAACATATGGGACTATTCTGTTAGCTGAAGCTTTCGTATTTTGCCTTAAAAATGGAAGATCCAGCACTTTTCTGGAGCCTGCCAGGGCAGGAGAGTGTTGGGGTCTGTGGCGGGGGGTGTAGGAGGCAGCTCTGCTGTCAGGAATGTCGTGATTGCCAGCACAGAGCTTGCCAGCATGACAGAATGGGGGTGAGAGCCATAAGCTAGGGCTAGGGGAGGGGATGGGTTAGTAAGCCAGCATCACCCATATGGCCATTTTCCAAAATCCCAGATGGCTGCCTGGAGGGACTTTTTCCCCAGCTGGTTCAGGACCATGATGCGCAGCAAGCTGTAATTCCAACCAAATGCCTCCGGCACCCATTGATAGTTGATTTCCCCGATCCCTGAATTTCCTAGCAACGAGATCGGTCCCAGCAATACGTGGTCGGTGCAGCCACACCAGCCCGGCTGGCCCCGCTCAGGGGCCCTGCAGGTGCCGGGGTGCTTTTCACCGGGCTTCGTGGCCTCTCCCGGTCCTGTTCCACTGCTCCCCAAGCCGACAGCCCCGGTGTCCTCCAGCCTACTGGCTCTTTGGGACCGAACTGTGCCTGCTTCTCTCAGGACCGGTTGTTGGAAGTCTCACATCTCCCTGCTGCAATCAAAATCTTTATGTAATTTATATTTGCAATGGGCCATTAAGGTATGCCCTGTAATGCTATAAAATAAATGACTCTGGGTTACTTTTTTTTACAAGTTTGAGACTAATAGCTAGAAATGCTTCATAGCCGTAAAGAATATACAGCAGGACAGGAGCGTTGCACTGAGAATCTGTCTGCTGGAGGTGGAACGGTTTTCAGGTCTATAATGGGCTTCTGGAGTCACTTGCCATAATCCTGGAGGCAAAGGTGAAGCAGTAAATCTGCTGTCGCTCAGTGTGCACCTGGTAGAGAGACCCTCAGAAACATTACTGCAAGGCACCACATTTATTCTGGAGACAGCAGGTGAGGCACATTGGAGGAAACCCTCTAAAATTGCCCAGAAATGAAGGGAACCCAGACAAGGATCTGAAACAGCCCATGGATGCGACCCATAAGCACTGTTTTCTCTGCCAGGAAGAAAACCAGAGATTCAGGTAGTTTATCTAGTTGGGATTTAAAATTTCTGTATTTCTGCAGTCGTGAGCACAAGCTTTATTCTGCTATTTAATATAGCCAGTCTTCACAAATCTGAAGTGACAGGTGAAGAAAACTGCTGGTAGATCTGTCAGCTGGGAGCCTTTTGTCCCGGTACCCGACATCCCACCCAAGGCTTGCGCTTCCTGGATGCCCATCGTAAGAAATGGGCTTCTACCATGTGAGAGTCGGTGCTAAGGAACCTGAGAAAGAAACCTCTCCTTTTGAGACAGAGCTTGCTGCAATGAACTCAGACAATCTGGGTGGCTTAGGAGTCCTTTGCAGTTATAAGTATAGCACGGTTTCATTTAATAGCTCTATTTCTGCCGTTTGCATGGGAAAAATCATGTGGTAAATAATTAGCTTCATATTTTTGCCGATGTGTCTCATACTGCATTGTCTCCTACTGAAATATAGGGACCATCAGGTGCACCTAGCAATTGCGAATGAAGGCATCACTGAAAAAGACAACACGTCTTTTACCGCTTAAATTTGTGGTTTGCTTTGGATCTTTTTTCCATCATCTTCCAGAAGTTGCAAAGTCGGAGTTTAATTGCCACCCTGTGTCTTGCTCTCTGAAATGACTAAGTAGCAGACAGAGGAAGGGTAAACCCCTTCGGATATCTGTTGCTTGTGCTGGAAGAGGGGTTTCTCTGGAAATGTGTGCCTGGGAGCCCCCAAAAGCTGCTGTTCTCTGCTGGGCTGAGGGCTCTGCATATTGGCCTGGCAGCAGGAGCAGACAGCCCGGGCTTTGCCAGCGACGCTCAGGGCGTTTGCACAGAAACGACGTGGAGATCTTCTCCATCATGATATTTTGGACATCATGTTATGTAATTACCTGGGTACGGACTGTACAGACATGTTTTCAAGGAGGTGATTATCTGTCTTGCCAAACCCAAAGCACTGATCTGGACTTGCACGGGGCAGCAAAGCTGTTGGGACAGGTTTTGCTAGGAAACAGTTTTGGGCTTCTGGAGGTGTGAGTCAAACCCCGATTAAGAGGATAAGACCTGTGTGCATGTGACTCGGGGTGCAGTTGGCGGTGGGCAAGTCAGAGCTGGGATCTTTCATTTTGGTAAAGAGAAGGTGGGAGGGATGGGTGGGTGCTCAGGGGTGCCGGGGTGTCGCGCAGAGGCTTTGTGCAAGCAGGGCAGCACCGAGATGGGGAGGCGGGGAGCAAGGTAGGGTGATTATCAGGGGGGCCCGAAGTTATTCATAAACTTGCACCAGTTTTGTGACTAGCTACGTTTTTTTTTAAATTTGCAAGGAGAGAGGGGAAGACAACTGGAAAAAACGTTGACGCATTTAATTGGAACCTCTTTAAATGGGTATTTTGTCTAGGGAACACCAGCATCTTCTGCGGCAAGGCCCGGTGCCCGTCAGGCTCGCAGCCCTCCCCGCGGCGCAGCAGCACAGCTCCCTCTCCCCACCGCTCCGGCAAAGCCCCCCCGCCCCGAGGCGCTGGGGGTGGGAAGCTCCCCAGAAGAGGGAGGGGTTCGTGGGAGAGGGGTTCATCTGGGCAGAGCAAAGGCCCTTTAAAGCGCGAAGGGATGCGCCCCTGCCTGCGGGGATGGGCTGGATTAAGCCATCCCAAATCCGTGGCGTGGCCCTGTGGGTCCTTCCCTATCTCCGACCATCTTCTCCGAGTCTCGTTTAAAGAAAAAAATCTCTATTTTTATGGAGTGAGGGCCGCTGCTCAAGGAGGAGGCGGTGGGCAGGGGCATCTGCTGGCAGCACCTCGGTGCAATGAGTTTCTGGCCTCAGCCGCGGAGGGCCGCGGCGCTCGGCCGGGCGACTGCCCTCCCTGCTGCCGTCCCGTCTCCCGGGGCTCTGCAGGGACATGGCCAATACCGGTACGACGCCAACATGCTTTGTGCCTAAACCCCGGATACACCCGTGTGTCAATCTGCGATGCTCTGACCTCTTAGCCCCCTGAGATGGTTTTGAAATCTTGACTGTCCACCTTCCTCAGCTGTGGATAGCTTAGATGACCCTCAGAAATACAGTATTTCTGCTTGTGCAGGGGCTCGGCAGGCCCTGGTGGTGTTGCCCAAGCAGCTTTAATGCACCAGCTTGGCTACGGACGGCTTGGATGGGAGTATGTCCTCTGAAAACAAGATTGGTTTCTTACGCTGCAAACCGTGTGGTCAGCTCTATCCCCAGATGCAGCGTTCAGTTAGGCTGCTGGGTCTCTGCTGGACTTTGAGAAGCTCACAAAACAGACAGGGGAATAGAAAGGTGGGCACTGCAAGTGGATGAAGACACAAATATCACATTCTCATCAGCCGTGCTGCGTTACCTGCATTACCCGTGAGCTGTGCGGGATGTGTCGAAGCCCAGCCGGGGAAAACGGCCCAAAGCTGCCCAAACTGGACTTGTCCGGGGAGCTCTGTTTCGGGCAAGGGGCCACGAGCTGTTGGGGAGCTCCAGCTCAGGAGACAAAGCCCCAGATGTCGCAGACAGCTGCAACGCGTGTCAGAGCCTTGCAGCGACCCTCCCGCTGGGACCCCGCTCTCCGGAGCTCCGCTGGTGCTGGGCCCGCGGGGACTTTTTGCTGCTGCGGGGAGATAATCTGCCAGAAAAACACACTTTGCCATGGCGAAGTCCCTCCTTGCAGCCTCAGCATCAGGCACTAGATGTCCTTGCACGCTGTGCCGCGGGCGTGCAGCCCTCCGGTGCTGCACAGGCTGCGGGCATGACATTTCCATCAGGGTGACGACCACGGGACGAAGGTGGCCCTTTTCCAGCTCCAGCCTTGCAGGATGGAGGGGACTTCGTGGGGGGAAGGCACTTGCTGCTCCACTCACCTTCACGCTCCCCTGGGGATGCCGGATCAGGAGCTGCCTTGCTCGGGGGGACATTTTCCATGAGATCCCAGCGAGCTCTCGTCCATGCGCACCCCAGCACCTGCAGCTCGATGTCACTTAATGGTGATCCCGTTAAATTATTCCAAGAGCTGCCCTTTGTTGTGGGAAATCGATAGCTGCCTTGCAGAAAACCTGTTAAATTACATGAGTTCGATAGCAAAGTGGCAAGCACAGCAGTACTTTAAAATAGCTTCACAGCCAGGAAAACCCAATAACTTAAAGTGATTTTTTTGTGTGTGTGTGTCCGGTGGTGAGCAGGACTGGAGAAATGGAAGATGTTACTCACCCAAACTCTTGGTGAATAATTACTGGAGCACTGTAAGATATAAATGATTTTCCCACTTCTGTCACCTTGAGGGCAGCAAATAAGGACAAATAAAATGCTGCAGGAAAAATGAATGTGCCTGGTCCTTGAGCCGTAAGGAGCAGCCTTGAGTATGCTACTAAATTGATGGTCTGTACATGAAAGCCCGGTTCACGCCTGGGAGCTGCGGTGCGTATTCTTTGGGGAGCACCTGACAGACCTCTCCTCCTCGCCGGCCGTGCTTGCTGCCGTGCCACGCGCTTACCCTGAACCTCATTTGCTGCGCCTGCTTGTGGCAGTGATCCCTCGCCCGTGGGGATCCCCTCTAGGAGCACGGCATAAATACAGCAGTGAACCTGGGAGCTACGTGAAACTTTTGGACCCGGGTGTCCCCAGAGTGGCTGAGGGCAAATTACAGCCACCTGGCAGCTGCCCGAGTGGTCCCCGAGCGTTAGCACAACGTGCCAGACTCCGCTGGCATTTTCACGTCCAGCTCGACCTCCGGCCGCTCCATTCCCGCAGAGCAGGTCGGGGGGTGCTCCCACCCTCGGCCTCCAGCGTGGTGCTGGGGCTGTGTGAAGAAGCAAGCCTGGCTTGCAGGTTCGGCCTCTCTTGGCGCAGGTTTTGTGCCAAAATCCCTCCTGTCCAGCAGTTTCAGCGGCGCTTTGAGGACAGAGAAAAATGCTGCAGGCAAAGGGATACTCAGGCAAATTTTATGCCCTTCTGAATAACCTCCTTGCATTCAAAGCTTTAGCCACAGGCTAAATACGTTAAGAACAAGAAAGGTTTCTCTTTTATTTCTTTAAACCGAGCATCCCCTCGAGCAGCTCTTGGCCAGCATCCTGCCCGTGCCCTGGCTGCGCCCTGCAGCCCTGCCCGGGCTCTCACCGGGAGGGGCTTTGGCATCGTGCCTATATTGGGTACCCCAGAGGGGGTCCTTCTCACATTGAAAGCTGTCGGATTTTACCCTCTGAGCAGTAATTAATGGTATTTATTGTTCCAGATAAATTGGGGAAATCTTCTTGTCCTCCCACAAATGTGGCCAGAGGTGGTATCTGCTGGGCAAAGGAAGAAATACCTTTAGAAATTAATTATGAAGGGCATGAGCAAAGGGAAAAATGCCAGTCCCTCTCTCCCCGCTTTTGCTATGAAGAAATTTGATAGCTCTATTTTCAATACATTTACAGACACATTTTGTCCATTAAAATCATGTAAATTAATAGTTTTATGTTGCAGTTGGGGAGAACACGAGGTCAATTACAAAGAGGCATTAATTTATTTAGGTGCAATAACTCAACAGCTTTTTTAATTGGTGGTCATGCCCACACACAGGCTTATGAATCTGAAAGTCTGCAATTCCCCATTTCTGTGCTTTTTATACTGTTACATGTGACCCGATACGAGGTGTACCAGGCACGAGAAACAAAGGGTAATTTTGAAAGGTCACTAGAAATGGATTAGCTTATTCCAAGGGTTCTTAATAGTTCTGACCTAAATTACATGTTGAAAGGAAAAATATTTTGGTCTGCTTTAAGTAATAAACATGCAAGAAAAATGTTACAATATCTCTTGCCTACAGCTACACAATCACAAGCTCTATCAAGTCACTGGCCTGTAACTTTAAGGAAGGGGGGGCTTGGTTTTGGTGTTAAATGCTCATTTTCTCAATTGCCAGAACAACAGAGCTGCATAGTGCCTCCTTAATACCCAAACAAACAGGCTAAAAACCACCAAAACAAATCCAGTCACCACTCTCTGAATATATTTAGCAGCCATCGGCAGAAGGGTTTTACCTGCCTGCATCCCTACACCTCGGAATAACAAAAATTTGATATTCTTTGGTTTTTAAGGTTTCCACTAAATGGTGGCAGCTTGCCTGGGGAGGAAAGGCCATGCCTGGGGCTGGCGTGGAGCCCCCAGCCCAGGTGTCCTGAATTTCACAGGGTACCCGGAGCCCAGGAGCTGGGCTGCTGCTGCTGCTGCTGCTGCGGGCTTGGGAGAAACTGCACAGCTCCCGGGTCCTCTCTGGGACGAGCCTGTGTTTGTCTTGAAAGGTGAGTCTCTTATGATTTGGAGCTTTGATTTTTTTTTTTTTTTTCCTTATGATGGTAATTCCTCATACTGCTTTGGAGAACCAGCTCAGAGGTCTAGGAAAGTCCGGGCATCTCAGGGCTGTGATCTCCTAGTGCTGCAGGACTTTTATTTGACAGTGAGTTTAGTCCAGGTAATTCCTCTTTACAAGGTTTCCCAGATATCTAGGGCTTGACTTTAGCATTAGAACCAGGAATAACCTGAACTCCCACACTGGTCCCGCTCTCCATTTGCAGCAACCGGGTGCATAGGGGGGGGCTGAGTAATTCCTCAGAAACCCCCTTTTGGTCACCTGCTTTCCCGCAGGGGCTCTCCCACCCCCGGGCTGAACCCGCCTGTTTCCCCCCAGGGCTGCAGCCCTGGTCCTGTAGCGGGAGGGGATGTTTGGATGCAAGCAGAAGTGTTTTAAAAGAGGGGGGGTTTTTTTGCTCATTGGCGCAGGCGTTGGAAGAGGCTTTCGAGGTATTTAAAGTCAAAGCCTACATTTTGTCTTAAAGCAAGACCCAGTGTAGCACTCTAAGATCAACGTGACATAAAACGGTGCACCTGAAGCTCCATACCGGCTTCAGTTCCTGCCCTGATGGAAGGGCCTGGATCAGAAACCCCCAATCCCAGTGACTGGGGTGGACTCGATGCTTTACCAGCAGCGTGGGCGAGCTGTGCTTGCCCCAAACCGTGAGCTCTGCACCCCTCAACTTGCAGAGAGGAGGGGGTTTGTTGCGGTTTTAGGGGTTAACACGCCTTGCACGTGTACGTGGTCTCCCTGGGTCTTCTCCGGTTCAGACTGGAGCGTTACCTTGGTGCTGTTGGTGGTGTGGCGTTTTCAAGCCGGGGTATAAATTTGTTATAAAATCACCTGGTGATTAGTGCAGGGACTAAAGCGGCGTTTCAGCCTCCGGGCTGGGCAGGCAAGGTTGCTCTGCCTAATTCCCATCTCTGTAACTGCGTCGCCATTTCTTCTTCCTGCCATCGAGCTGTTGGATTAACCTCAGTCCCTCAGTCATTAGTAAATACTAGTAAGTCATATGTGACATTTTGCACTAAGTGAGGCTGCAGGTCCTGCCTGTTGGAAGTTTTTAATTAAATAAAGCTCCCCGCCGTGCACAGAGGGGCAGGGGGGAGAAGGCAGAATTCAAAGACGAGATGAAAGCCACTGTCCCTGCCTGTCACGCCAAGGTGCAGGCAGGGCTTCTGCTCTGTCTCGGACCTTTCTTTCAGAGAAGCCCTTGGGTTCTTCAGGTGGCCTCTCATCTGAAATTACAGGACATGGTTTGAGCTCCTGCTCCAACAGCCTTTCGAGAAGCTGCTGGAAAATACTGGGCATAGCGCCTGAATAAGCGCCCTACGAAAGCTTGTAGAGCAAACATTGCCAGTGACAGGAGAAAACCAATGCTTTGTGCTGAGCACCACGTGCGCCGGGGAAGAAAAACTGTTGGGCCGAGATCAGACTTGAGACTGGAATGGCAATAGCCTTTTCTTGAGGTCTCTGAGTTTCCGAACTTGAAGCGGGAGGTGAGGGAGAAAAGGTCTGATCCCTCAGCCTTCAACAGCCTTCCCCTCCTTACTGTATCCTTCATTTATAAGGCTGTAGCGGCCGGGGACCACGAGCGTGCCTGGCTAGCGCAGCAGTGGGGAAGCTCAGCGTTAAACATCAGGGAAGAGAAGGTGGAGCTGCAGCTGCTGCCTTTCCCCCTGCAGCTCGCCCTTGCTGCCGTCGGGCAGGGTTTGAGCTCTCTGCCCGCAGAGCAGTGTGGAAAGCAAAATGCCCCCGGGTCAGCAGTGGAGACAGTGGGCTGTGCTGCGTGCTGGGCTCTGCTTGCCGTCGGGCACTGCGTGGCCTGACCACTCCGAGTCTATCGAGACCTGTAATTAATGCTTTCTCCTTTCACTGGGATGCGCTTTGCCTGGATTTAACTGTGCTTTCTTGTTGTCGCCTCTCCATTCTCTCCTATTTATTCCTATGCCACTCGGCATCTGCATAATACATATGCATAAAGCTTTCAAGGCAACCAGTGGCTGCTGGTGGTCCTGCTCTCTCCACCTTTAATGAAAGAGCAAAAAGTGTGCTGGACGCCAGGGAGCTGCAGCTAAAGAGGCAGGCAGGCATGTGTCCTACAGCAAGCAAAACCCTATTGTCTCCACCTGTCCATCACTTGTTTGGTTTCTTCTTCTGGCCCTGGTTGACGGCTCCTTGCCGGGGACCTGGGCAGGGCTGTGACCTCTAGCGCAGGGCAAAGCCCCGACGCCTTGGCTGTAGTCGTGTTTATTTGCACAGGACAGTGTCCCGTCTCCCTTGGCAAGCAGCAGGGGATGAGTTTTGGCACACGGAGCCCCCGCTGAGGTCCGTGCCTTTGCCCTCTCCCTTGGCTGTGATGTGACACATGCGCTGGGACCAGTCTGAGCACACGCCTGTGCTTTTCCTGTGCTTTCTCAGCTGGCTCAGGTAAGTACAGAGTTGTCTTTTCCATTTATCCCTCAAAGGGAGACTTCAGCCTCATGAAAACCTGGGAATAACGGGGCCCACAGCAATACGGCTGGTTAACTTCCCGGTGCGAACGGCTAGCTTCTTCTTAATGCCTGAGTGGCTGAAACTCTTCCTGTCTAGATCCATCTAGGAAAAAAAAAAAAGAGTATTTAAATGCCATAGAGCTGGTTTTGACATTAACAAGAACTCATTTTTGACAAAAGCACAGAAATAGCCCCAGACTTCCAAGCCAGGTAATGAATCTTCACGGCACACAGAAAGGAAAACTCAAAGAACCTTATTTATAACTTATTCAGTAAATAGTTTAAAATAATGAGCACATAGTAATCCTAAACTGGGTGTGATTAAAACAGCCTGAACCAGCCATTTAGCCATGCCTGAAGGGGAGAGAAACATATGAATAATCTGAGGATTGTACAAAAGAGCGCAGTAATTCAGGCCATGAGGAGTACGGGCCGATTGGCACCAGCGGCTGGTGCGTAGGGATCCAGCCCACCTAAGCCTGTGGCAAGGAGGATAGGATGTGTCTTGCCTTAGATTATCTTTGCTGTGAGACGTAAGCGGGGATTGAGTGATGGCTGGGTTGTACACCAGCCAGCTCTGAGCATCCCTGTAAATGAACACGGAGCCATTAAAGCACTCCACAGAGCTCCCATGAGCCACCATAACCCCCCTGAAGTTCCTCCATGCCCCCATTAATTTTGCATTGCCGAAGAAGAAAGAAAGCGTGAAAGGCAAGGGCTCGGTGAAAGAGGGGCTCAGCCCACGGGCGTCCTGGCCTACTGCCGCACTTCTCTCTGCCCCATCTATTTAAAAGCCTTTCAAGAGCCTCCAGCCATTATCCATGTACTCCAGCAGAGAGAACCGGGCTCCCACTCACTTTTCTTTGAGCAGCAGCTGAGAGGAAAATGTGCATTCCCCCGCCCGTCACCTCAAACACAGAAGTTTCACCCTAATTTACCTGAATAAAGGTGGGTGGTTAGAAGAAGAGGCTAAATAATACCTCCAGGTAGGCTTTGCTGGGGGGTCTGGGCTCTCATGCACTGCCATATATAAGCTCTGTTTAAAGAAATAATTTATTGCTGTTTTTTTTCTCTTAAAGCAGTAGCTGGTCAGGCCTTTGGGAGTGATTGTGCTCTTCTTCCTTTGGAGATCGGGCATAGGGCTCGGCGTGGGAAGTAAGTGATGCTTGGACGGGGGTGCTGGGCTTGCTGGCTCCTGAGTCAGAGATGTTCAAACCGGGGGACGTGGCCCTTGTGGGGCATGAAGTCCCCTAGAGCTGCCTGCGAGAGGGTCTGGCCACTGCGGGTGGGCAGGGGGGAAAGGCCATTTGGAGCCTGTGGCTGCTCCAGCGCTCTGGGGAACCCTCCGAGAGGGTCTGGGTTGGAGCTGTCTGGCTTTGGTGCCTTTCTGGATCTCAACTCAAACTGGGAGCATCTCCTCAAGTGTGGAGGGGGAGACAATGACTTAGCGTCAGTTTGGTGGGACGACTTACTGCCTGTGCTGCAAGTCTAGATCTTGACCTCTGTAGGTGCGCACAGGAGTATCCCAAGGGAATATCCTTGTACTAGAGAATTATAGGATTAGAAATATTTGTCCGTCTGGGAGCTGTGATTAGCTCTGTAGCCACGAATGCTGCAATATCCCAGCTGGAATTGCTGGCTATTCATCGTATAGGGACCTTTTGGAGTAGGGGTCGGGGGTCAGTGGCAAGCTTTATTTCCTAGGAAGAAATTTGTTCTCTGCTGACCTTACAAAGAGCTGCTGAAATCTGTCTTGGGGGTAGGGAGGCTGCAGAGGGGAGAGGGCATGCCATAGGAATACTCTTTTTAGATAGAAAATGCCTAAAACGATGCTTTGTGTTGGAGCGGGGGGGGGGGGGGGGAACCAT
>JAVKLA010000088.1:23597647-23681297 GCA_034782735.1 Sagittarius serpentarius | reverse complement strand
CCCCCCCCCCCCCCCGCCATTACTCTTCGGGCAGGAGCCCCCGCCCGCCGTGTGGCGGTGGGAGGAGGAGGAGGAGGAGGAAGAGGGTGGGGGGAGTCCCCGGCTCCGGCATGAGGCCGGGCTGAGCGATGTGCGAGCAGGCAGCGCGGTACTGCCGGGCGGGGGTGCAGAGGCTGCTGCTGCGCAAGCCCCCGCCGGCGCTGCGCGGGCTGGACGGGCTGCTGCGCTGGGTGGTGGCCAGGATGGGCGACAAGGGCGTCGCCGAGCGGGAGCTGCTCACCCCGGGCACCGCCGCCGCGCAGAGGAAGGGCACCTCCGTCATCCTCGATGTGAGCGGTCCCCCGGCCGGTGTGTGTGTGTGTGTGTGTGTGGGGGGGGGTGTTGTGTGCACCCCGCGTCCCGTACCCCGAGGGCCGGCACCGGCTCCTGCCTGCCTCCCTCCCTCCTTCCCTCCCTCCCCGGATCTTGCACCGGTCCGGGCTCGGGGTTAGTCCTCGGGTCCTGCCCCCGGAGCGGTTGGGGCCGGGTTGTACCCCGGGTCCTGCAGCCCCGCACTGGGTCGGCATGGGGGGTGCAGCCTGTATCCCCTGGCCCGGAACCTGCAGCCGCGGGCTGGGTGGGCGTGGGGGCGCAGCCCGGGCCCCGCACCCACGCAAGTACCTCGGGGTCGGCGTTATTTCCCGGGTCCCGCAGCCGCGGGGCTGCGCTCCGGTCCGGCACCTCCCGGGCCGGCTGGGCGAGAGGCTGCGCCCCGGCTCCGCTCTCCGCTTGCCCGGATCCTGCAGCCGCAGGCTGCATGGGCACGGGAGTGCACCGCCGTTCCTGCACCCTCCTTGCCGGACCCTGCACTCTCCGACCGGCTTGGCATCAGGGTTATTCCTCGGATCCCGCATCCCCGGCCGGCTGGGGATGGGGAGCAGCCCAGGTCCTGCAACTCCCGGACTGGCTGGGCAACAGGGGCAACCCCTTTCCAGATCCTGCGCCCCTGGGCTGGCTGGGCATGGGGTTGCAGCCCGGATCTTGCACCTCCTGGACTGGCTGGGCACTAGGGTTGCAGCCTGGGTCCTGCAGCCCCTTGCCCTGCACACCCCGGGACAGCTGGGAATAAGGTGCACCTTGGTCCTGCATCTCCCACACCGGCTGGGTACCGGCTGTACCCCCGAGTCCTGCACCCTCAAAGTGGCTGGGCATGAGGGTGCAGCCCTGGTCCTCTGGGGTTTTTTTGACCGGCTGGGCATGGGGATGCAGCCTGTATCCTTTATCTCCTTGCCAGGATCCTGCACCCTCCGGACCAGCTCGGCATGAGGGTGCACCCCAGGACCTGCAGCCTCTTTCCCAGGTCTTGCAGCCCCTGGGCCAGCTGGGATGGGGATGCACTGTAGGTCCTTAATCCTGGTATTAGTTTGACTGGATGGGGATGCAGGACTCCAGGGTCCTGCAGGACTCCAGGGTCCTGCAAACCCCCCAGTCTTGCACCATGGGTTGCCCCAGGTTAGCCGGGCATAGGGTTGAACCCCAAGTCCTGCATCCGCCCCAGGTCCTGGACCCCAGTTCCTGAGGGGCTGCAGCTCTGAGGGTCTGTGCAGCGGGAGCGGGGCAGCATGGTCCTGGACGCCTGCGAGTGTGTGGGACGCAGAACTCCCTTACCCAGGTTTGGGGGGGCAGGTGGGGGTCTGCTTAGTGCCTCGGCTGCGGTATTTATAGACTTTCTGATTAGGGAGCTAACGAGGCTATTTGCACTTAAATGAATTGGGAGAATGGGGTGGAATCAACTGGAGTGCCAACGGTGTAATTACACAGTCTTTCTGCAGCATCTAGTGATTAAACATACAGAACCTCAGCTTTGCTATCTCCTGGCTTTAAAAAAAAGTACTGAATGCAAAAATAAACTGCTGAGGCATTGGCTGTAGTAAAGGATAACTCACGCTCTCCTCCAGCCTCCTTGGAGTTAGGCGGTAGTATCTCTTCCAGGCAAGCTCTTGCTTTTTCTAGATAATTTGGTGAATCTTCTACCACGTCCCCGGTAGACCCTGGCATGGGCTGGCGAGTCCGAAACTCATTACATCTCTGAGCACCCTGGGCTGGTAGCTGTTTCGGTTCCCTGAATGAACCAGCGCAATCGTGTGCCAAAAGCAGCTCGGAGAGCAGGGCGCTCGATGGCTGGTCCTGCCCGGTGACACGGGCCGGCAAGTGGGCAGCTGCAGGCTGCGGGAAATGGTGCTTCGTGGGGCAACTGAAAGGACAAATGGAGTCTGCTTGAAGTTTACTCGTTTGTTGTTTTTTGTTTTGTTTATTCTTTTTTTTTTTTTTTTTTTTTTTTTTACCTGCCCCAAAATTACCAAAATTGTACAACAATTTGGAATCTGGGCTTCAGAGCATAAATGCCATTGGGAAGCAATGTTAAGTTTGTACAAGAGGTTCTTGAGTTAGGACTGGTTTTTTCCACCAAAATGGTATCTTATCTTGTTCAACTTTACCGTCTTTAAATGGATTTTTTTTTTCCGTTTTGAGGTTTGAGTTGAGAAAATGAGCCATGAACTTTCAGAATGGCTTAACCCATGGAAAATACAATAGAGCTGGGTGTGCAGCTCCTGCTGCTTTTTCCCTTTCACAATAGGACTCGGAGCCCTTTCTCACCTGCTGAAAGTAGAAGTGGATGCTGGAAATGTAAGGTTTGAGGGTTTGGGTGTCCGTCACCCCCCCTTAGAACTTGCTTTTCTCCTTTTTTTCCCAGTTACAATAGAAACGTCAACTGAAGCTGTGGCTTTGCTGTAACGGCTCTTCAAGTGCACTGTGAGACCCCCCCTTTCATACAAAGAGTTTAAACCTGGGAACACGCATTTAGGTTAATTTTCACACATTAGCAGGAAAGTAACAAGGATCCCACTGAATCCTCAGGGATGAAAACATGTTTTCCGGTTAACTCATTCGTGTTCTTGCATTATGTGGATGTGCTGGGGAAGCAGCGAGTCCCAGCCACGCAGCAGTGTGGCTCCTCGGTGGCTAGGGATGAAGTAAAAGACGTGTAAGATTTGATATTTAACTAACACGTTTGCACGAGCTGGTGTGCTATGTAGACAGTTCGTCGGGGGCGGGGGCTGGGGAAGGAGAGTTAAGCTTGGTTTTGGCTGTGAATTAGATAAGATGGCTCTGACGCTAATGGTGCCTTAGTCACTTTCTCTTCCTCTTCTTCTGGCTTTCTTTTGACTTGACCATCCCTGACGTGCTTGTTCTGACTTCTCCAGACCGTGAGGGTGGCTGGTGGGTCAGTACAAAGTTCCCTATGCCCTTTCCACCAAATAAACAAAACTGCGGTGTTGTGGGGCAAAACCGAGGGCTGAGGAAGAACAAAATACAACAAGGGGGTTAGATGTCTTCTGCCATCAAGCTGGCTACTGACACTTGGAGGATGAATCTTAACTTTGGGCTAGTTTCAGTACTTTTATTTTGCCTGTGTCCTTTTAGGTAAAGGATTAAAAAGGTTTGAATAATGTTTATTCATTCAGCTCAAAGTCATAGATTTTCAAGTGTAAAAAATAGTTAAAACTGCAGATTAACTAAATCCTGCTAACAAACTAACGAAGAAGATATTTAAGCACTAAGCATTGCCTAAAACAGGCAGCAAGTAAAACTGGGGAGTGGCAGATGCTCTTCAGCGGTGGTAGTAGATCAAGTGGCAGTGCTGTGTCACTCTGGGAACCTGGAAAACATCACTTTGCATTTAATGGTCAGCTCTTACAACGTTAGTCAAATTGGCATAAGGGGCCGGGGTTGAGCAAAGAGTCTGTATCCATCCTGCGCTCGCCCTCAGGTGTCTACCTCTGGGCGTTTGCTCGGTGGGTCCGGATTGCACGCGGCTGCTCCGTCTTTTAGAGCCGAGAGCTCAGGGTTGGCAGCGTGTGTAATCCGCTGTAGATAACTAGTGTCTATCCACAGCTCATGATGTGAGATTGTGGTAACGCTACGTTCTCCCTCTGCCTTCTGGGCTGCTTGAAGGTGCCCTGAGCTTCCCTCTGCGCCCACGAGGACAAAACCCCTTTATTAAAAGAAAGCTGAAACTGTCACGGTGCTGCTCAAATCCACGTCTGGTGATGGTGGCATTTCCAGTGTAGAACAAACCCTCAAATGTCTCAAGACTTATGAAAAGGAGAATATAGTGCGTGTGTGTGTGTGTGTGGGTAAGCCTGTCTCAGATCATATTTGCTGAGTGGGAATGAGTCCACATGCAATACAGAGCTGAGGTGGATGGCTCCCAAGGCATGGGAGATGTCTAGACAAGTATTGCTCTGTCTGGGAGTACTTCAGTGCTGACTTACCAACCCTCCTTACTCATCTCTTCCTGCCTTCGCGTCACTGTCAAAAACCTGCGTTGACAGCAGGAGTGTGAACTCCAGCTCGTGTAAGACCTGGTCAGTCACAGCGGCTGCAGGCGGAGGTGCTCTGTCAGGTTTACACCAGGGAGAGCCTGTTGAAGAGCTCATCTCCTGCCTGGCATCTAAAATAAGGGTCAGCCTTGGGTATGGGTGAGCATCCCCGTGGCAGGACTGTGTGCTCTGAGGGGCACTGGCATTCCTGCCTCCTTTCTGGCTTTGCCAGTGGTGACTAAATGCATTGCTTTTTGGCTTTATTTTAAATGCCCCTGAAGAAAGCAGTGCCATTCATTTCAGGTCAGATGAAGCTTTTGTTTGACCTGCTCTGTCCTTTGTTGAAAACCAATTTTGACCCTCATCTGCCTCTTCCCTTCTTCGACAGGGTCAAAAAGAACATTTCAAAGCCATCTCTCCTGCTTATGGCTCCTCTTGCACCCTCTCTTACGTGGCCAAAGCTGGTTTGCACTTCTTCACCCCCATGGGATTGAGCAAGGTGTGTGGATAGAAGATACAGAGAATTTGGTTTGTGCCAAGGGTGTATTTCCAAACGTAGAGGCAAGAACTGGCGCGGTTTTCCAACAGTTTTGTCAATGACGCAATCTCCAGTTGTCGTGGTTTAACCCCAGCCAGCAACTAAGCACCACGTGTGAAATGGAGCTGCACCCGGGGCCAGTGTTTATGGAAAAGTAACTTCTAGTGCTGTGAAGGTGGTAACATCAAATGCAATTCTTATCTGTCTTGCACAACTTTTATTTAGGACAGCTAGGTAAAGTCTAAGGAGAAGGTGAGAGTGAAAGGAGAGGCTAGGACATGGTGTTAACTGCTCTTCTCTTGGGGAGGAGGGAAAAAAGAAAAGGAGATCTGCTTGGGAATGGGAAAAACACGGGCAGACCTGGAGCTCTGTAGCAGCCGTGCTTTGGGAGGGAGCCGCTCCAGACGGGACAGTGTTTCCACACCAATGGCCTATTTCTTACTGTAACACCAAAATCAAACCTTTCCCCTTGCATGGGGAAAGCTCATTAGCCTGACGATGTCTAAAGATGTAGTCCAAAGTGGCAAAGCTTCAGGTCGTTATTTTCTTGCATTATTACCAGAAAGAGCAACAACGAGAGGCTATAAGAGAGAGATTGCTGCTGGTACCTTGAGTTAGAGAGCTAAAAGCCATACCTGATATAAAACCTTGTCTCAGCTCCAAATGAGGTGTCGAGACTTGCAGGGAGAGGAACAGAAAGGAAGAACAGGAACGTGGGAACATAATGAGCAGACGAATCGGGTTTTTAGGTATATCTGGGTATCTGGATGCTTTCTCATCCATAGGCTTTCCTCACCCAGGAGACTTAGATTTTGTTTGTCCTTGGTTCTGCACGGAAAACAAAATTCTAGCTCAGTTGCACTCTAAGCCAACATCATATTGACCTGCTGAAGGGATAACAAACTCTACAAACCCTGTAATAATCCCTAGGCTTGTTAGGGGAGTGCTCATGGGAATTTAATAAAATTGCCAAGAAAACCTGCATTAAGCAGCCTCCAGTGTCACACATTCTCACTCAGGAGCTTCGAGAATGCAGAACTGAATGTTTAGATTTGAAACCCTCAATTTTTTTTTCCAAGTTTATTATTACCACTGGCATTTTGAATTCCTCACTTCTGCCAGCCAGGTATCTGTAGTAGCCATCTGAGAGTACAGCAAAAATCTACATTTTAAAAAGAGCTATTGGAAATCTTGACAGAGGTTCCTTGTTCTAAATAAAATGGATGTTATATTCATCTAAACACCTGGTAAATGGAATAGGTGTGCTGCAGACAGCAAACTGCACGCGTTGCCTGTGTAAATCCTATCAAATGGGTTCACCTGGCCCATACTGTGGGCATCCTCTGGGCTCGCCGTGCGTCTTAGCCCGTGCTTCGGGAGACTTGCTTAATAGGTTTAAAGCGTAGCTGATGGGTGAGATGGCTGCCGTAGTACTTTTTGGAGTGGATAATTTCTCGTTTACCATCTGAAAGCGGCACGTTACCCTGACGGTTGGAGAACTGGGGGCGATGGAGCAGAAAGAGCATCCCTGGTCAGGCTTTGCGGTGCTGCCGGCTCCTGTTTTGCGAAGTCCTCGGCCGCTGGGGACGGTCCTCGGCCAGGGTGGAGGTGCAGGAAGCCAATCGCTGCCGAGGGCCTTGCAGAACAGGGCGTTTCTCCATCAATATTTCATCACCTTCGCTTTTGCTGACCTCCAGGGCTGCTGCTTTGACTAAATCTAAGCGACGTCGCTGCTGAGTGAGAATAGCAGTGATGGAGTTACTGCAAGCCTGCAGAGAGCGACTGCGGGGATGGACCGGTTTTGCAGCCTCTGTGCTGGAGATGACGCAGCATCCTTGCTTATATTCCCCTCTTCCTGGGGCTGGTTGGAGCTTTCCTTTCCCCAAGCTCCCGGCACTGAGCTGCCCTCGGGGGTCTGACCCGCTGGTAGCTGGGGAGGTGTGAGGGACTGCGGTTTCCCCTCCCATCGCCAGATCTTACACCTTCCCCTTACCGAAGGCACACTACATCCTTCCCACAGGGCAACAACTAATTCAAGACGTGAAGGGAGGGCATCTTCAGGTTGCGTGTGGGAGGGCGCTCTTGTTTGCTGAGCTAGAGCGTAAATCCTGGGTGTTCACAGAAGCAGTGTTTTTGACAGCGTTACCAATCTATCACGGAGCATACTATGTCTTTATCAGCCTCCTGATGCTCCTTCCAGTGTTCCTACCTTGATGTACTCCCTGTCTGTGCTGACAGAAGACTTTATCTTAAATTGCTTTCCCTCCAGGTGTCCTGTTTTAAATTTTCTGGGGTGTGCAAATTTTAGGTGGTCCAATTAAGTTGGAAGAATAAATCTTGCTCATTAGCAATAAAAACTAAACAGCTTTTTCCTGTAGAATAAACCTTGGTAGGTAACACAGCTGATGGGATCTTCCATCAACATGTTCATTTACAAATAGTCATACTTTCTAGGAGTATCTAGGGGAGTTAAAGCCCTAAAAAGTTCACTTAGTGAAGCTAGACATAAATACTTCCATTTCTCAACATTTCTTCCATTTCTTAATTTTTTTTAAAATTTCTTTTTTCCTCTTGCTCCAAGAGTTCATTGCAAGGTTGATGGCTCCACAGAGCAGAGCACCGCAGATCGAGCCTTTCTCTCACTTTAAGCTGCATTTTACCTATGTTTTTGCCTTCCCGTTCTCCCTCTGCCAGCTGCGCTTAGCGGGCTGGCGATCTCCCACGGGACCTTAAAATAGACATCGCTGCTTCTGCGTTAGACTTGATGTAATGTCTTTGTTTCAAAGCAGTGGGAACAGTAATAGAAGGATGTGGCGATGAAACAAAAAAACCAGAAATAATCAGCATCTAGAAAGAAAAGTGCCTTATCTGGAGGTGTTCATGGGGAGTGAGGAGCTGGGGTGTCCAAGCCAGGAAAAGAGGGATATTTCATTCTCTGGGCAGGGCATATTGCGCACGTCTGGGTGATGTGTCCCAAAGCCATGGGGCTTGCTGGGGTCCTGCTTATCCTGCCTGGCTTTATTCTTTCTTCCCATAGACAAGCCATGACTGGCTGGCCCTTCAAAACCCATATTTAGCCTCATTGAAGTCCATAAGCATGGAGACAGGTAGGATTTTGCCCCCCAAACTTCTAACTGCTCTAAAAACCTGATGATCAGCCCAAGAAGGAAGCAGTTTTGGAGTGGTCACAAGCTGTAATCCTTGCAGGGTTTTTATGAGCCTCTCTTGAAACTGGGACACAGCGACTCCCACCATTTGGGTTCGGCTTAAGCAGAGGGTGTTTGCCTCTGCTGAATACACCGGGAAGTCCAGCTTTCACCCTGCCCTATGCAGCCTAGGAAGAACTTCGGGCAAAAGAATGATTAATGTTCTTTAATTAAGCCATATCCACTTAAATATCACATTCTGCAATTCATCTCTTGGGTTTCCTGTTTCGTGCAGCAGTTTCTCTTCTGATTTTTTTTTTTTTTTTTTGGTAATGATTTTATGACCCAGAAAAGAAGAGATTCCATTTTATGGCTGACTCTGATCTGTCCTGCTGGTGCTTTTATTCCCTCTGCAAGGAAATTTCTTTGTACAGCCAAAATCTCTGCTCTTGCTCAAATTAACAGGGTCAGGTCTGAAGAGATGGTGAGAATGTTTTCCCTTTTCTGCCCAGTTTATGAAGATGTTAATTTTTTGGTAATTTGTGGCCAAACCTGTACTAGTAGCCATTTTTGGCAGGAACCTATAAAATTTCAACCCTTACAGAAGCCCTTTGCTACTAATTGCATTCTGTCAGGGGACTATTCGTAAGCTGAGACTAGTCAGAAAAATAGCAGTTGTTTCTCTTGTCTTTCTCCCTGGCAAATTCTACTGTACTACACATTATTGCTTTTTTTTTTTTTTTCTTCTGAAAGGGCTGTCTGATTCCTCTCTGTGGGCTGTTCCTCCACACTGTAGTTTTAAGTCTAAATATAATCTCCTTCCCACACAGGAAACTTTTTTTTTTTTTTTTAAATTGTAAATAATTTGTTTCAGAGGTGCAGAACTGTGAAAAACTTGGTTTAAGAGATATTTTTGATGCTAGAGAAATTGGCTGGTCTGGCTGTACGGCTGTTGTAATTTTTTTTAATGGGTATTTTTCCTGTGTTGGATCCATGGTTTTGGCTTTCTTCTGTGAGGAAGACGGGAGATGCTGGAACTGCTGGAAGCATTTTGTGTTAACTTTATTTTGCTAGCTAGCTCCTTTTCCACCAGTTATTCCAAAGGCACCCATGTTGATACTCTCCCCCAGCGGTGGTTGTCCATCGTGTGGGTCTGGGGGCAATGGGCTGAGTCTTGGGAAGGGTGAGCTCAGTAAAGTGTCTGAATTGGCTTTTTGGGGGGCTGGAGCGCGTGGTCCTGCCCTGTGCCAGGGGGTGAACGTGGTCCTGGCGCTAAGGACTTCAGCCTTTCAAGTTGAACAACATGTTAAAAATGTTTCTCTCTCTCTTTCCATTCCAGATTTTCAGAAGAGCTGACAAAAATGGTAAGTCTGGACATCCATATTTCACATTTCTTGATTGAACTTTTGTCAGTATTACCATTTTTCCCGATAGTAACATCTAACTGTTCAAATGTTCTTCAGTTTACTGGGTCTGACGCTGATACAGTCTAAGCATTGGAAAAGGTTTTGTTGTTTCTTTGGCTGAGATAGTCTTAAAGCAGACGTGATGCTATTGTGCAAGTCAGCATGGCAAGGTCCACCAGGTTTGGGGCAATTTCACAAAAAAGATCACAAAAATACATCGCAGCTAACTGATAAGTGAGGATCCGCCTCTCGGTAATCTTGGGATAGCTTTGCAAAACATACCTAATCTGTGAATGTTAGTAGTTTGGTTCCTGAAGGACTGGGCGCACGCATCAAGGAGCAGCATGCATGGATGTGTGGTTTTGGCCTGTGCCTGTAGAAAGCTGAACAACTTTGCTGAGCCTAGTCTTGTCCTTAGATGGGCAATAACATGGAGGGGTCTTCATTAAATGACTTGGGATCCTGAAAGAAGAGAGCTGCTCTGCTGTGAGATAACATAGTTATGGGGAAAAAGAGGCAATGGGTCCCATCCCGGGATCTCTCTCCACCCTGAAAAGCAATCTAATTTTAGCTCCTAGCTAAAATCTCCACAGCTAGTCTCTATTCTTTCCCTGCTGTACAAGCAGAAAATTAAATATGCATCAAAACTCTGTGTGTTTGCGGAGGCACACGTGGGAGGGCTGTGCAGAGGAGCATAGGGGAGAGTTTGGTTTTTCCCTACCAGATCCAAAAGGGAGATACCCGATTTCTGCAAGAGCTTGTAGATACGTATGGTCACTGCCCCTAGGTAAGGCAGTGAAGGATGATGTGAGGTGGCTGGCATATAAGCCGTAAATGCCCTGTTAACTTGGGTATTTGGTTACAACAACTGACACAGTAATAAGACATTGAAATTGGTTGCTTGGATAAGCTGAGCAGTTGTGTGATGGAAGGGGAATGCTGCGGGGGGGCTGGTGTGGGGGGAGAGCACTCCAAGTACCGCTTACAGGGGAAAATGAGTTTCTGCTCTTGACACCCAGACTGTCGTACTTCACAGCCTCCTGAACACTTACTTGAGACCCAGAGGTTTTTTTCTGACTAAATATTAGATGCTGTCTCTGGGAGATGCTGCCTCCTTGCTTTCTGCTGGCGGGTGCGCCTGCCCCCATGGAGCTGAGTGCTGGGGTTGCCAGCTTGTAACGAGGTCTTACCTGACACTGGTTCTCCATCAGGAGAAGTCTGGTGAGGTTTTTGGACTACACCTGTCAATATCTTTGTTGCATGCAGATACCGGGCTAAAATCTGTGCTTAGTTATTCCCATCTCAGTTTGAAGTTGAAAATGCCGCTCCAAACTTTGAGCTGTGAAACTGTTCCTTGCTAAGCCCGTGTTTAGCCTCCCTCCTGCCACTGCCTCCTTCCAGTTTCCAGGACAGCCTCTGCGTAGGTAGGGCAGCTGAAATCAAAAGCGGTGAATTTTCTTTTCAATAACAAACGTTACTCTGCTGAACAAAGCCTGAAAGGATGCACTTTAATGTACTGGTCTTGAGGTAGTTATTTCCAGTGACTGCTTTTTGAGCTCTGCCAAATGATGCTGCGCTTTTGTTTTAGTCTCAATTAAATTTATAACAGCTGCGATGGGGTTGAAGAATCAGAATTCAAAGTACAAAGTCTTGTCTTGGCTGTTGTGCCAATATTAAGGCTTTTCTAGGATGGGTGAGTGGAGCAGCCCAGAAGTTGCTCTTGAAGCTGTGGTATTCCCCACTCACCACAGCATGACGGAAGGAGCTGCTGCCTGCCAGGGGCAGACAGACACGTCGTTCCAACCCAGCCAAGAGGGCAAAGCTGTCATTTTGGTGGTTTTACCACATCACGAGGTCATGGGGGTTAAATTTCAGTGCAGCTTTCACCACAGGGAGAGCTCTCTTGGTGTATTTGGTAGGTGCCAGTGGCAAACCATGAATCCGTGTTTTGTGGTGTGGTGATAACTCGGGGAAATGATGAACCTTTGGACCTGCTTGGTCTGCGCTGGCGATGGGTCTCTGGGAAGAAAGATGTACCTTTAGAAAGCTGGTGACTTTTGCTGAGCAGTTCCCTTGCTGTTGTTGAAACCCATCCAGATGTCCTGGTTTTGCAGCCTTATACTCTTACCAATGACGGGCAAACACTCCTTCAGTGTTTTAGCATGAGTAACAGGTAAAGGCCAAACGAGGCGCTTCCATCAGCAAGAGCAAACCTCTTGTTTTTACCTCTGCCCCTCACCCTGGGAAAAATCTGCCCAGCTCCTCCATGGTCTTCTACCTGGATGTTCCTCCCTTTGTAAGGCTTGAGCAAGTGATCCATGCGGATAACAGGCGGGATCACCCCACTGCATGGGGACAGGAAGGCAGCAAGCAGCTCAGGTACAGCACGACCCGTAAAAGCATGTTCCTGTCCTGCTCATCCGACCAGAGGGAGTTTGGGTTTGAGCAAAGAAGCAGGGATTAATACCCCAGAGCTGACCTCGGGGTGTCCATCAGTCACCCTAGGCACCCAAACACCTCTCCATGGAGCTGCTGTCCTGGCCAGCAAACGTACCCTCCTGGGGGCCAGGTGCCCCGTAACGTCATGCCCGTGGGGAGCATTGCTCATGGATGAGCGGTCTCTTTGGCCATGCTGTGCAGCCGTGAAAAGGTGTTCACCCCTTTGCAGGCATCCCCCTGGATGCTGTTTGTCTGAACATCTTTATTCCACGTTAACCAGTAATACCCCAATTAAAACTCAAACAGGGATGCTTGCACGGGTTGCAAGAACTGGAGTTCTTCTTGTCTGGGTCACAAAATGTTAAAACGAGCGCAGATTGCCGGTGAAGTGTCTGCCACCCGGTAGCTGTTAACGGGTGTAAAGGTGATGGTCTGACTTGCCAGGACCCGTAATCACCTTGGGGTGGTACGAGTGGGCGCCAGCAGGACAAGCCCTACCCCAGTGTCTGGTGGTTAAATCGGCGGTCCATTGTCAAAGATGGTGCTGGGCAAGAACTGGAACTGCTAAGGGTGAGAGCTGTCGCTGCCAGGGTGCAGCAGGTCTGAGCGCTAGGCTTGCGGGGGGGTGAGGAGACCAAGGCCTCTGAGCATAGGCAGAAAAGGTGCCCCCAGCCCTGGCCAGGCTGCTGGCTGCAATTGCTCTTCCGAAATTCGTCCTGCCTCCTCCTAACCCCGGATGGGCACTGCAGGGGGGCACAGCTGGCTCTGTTAATAAGGGCCAGATGTTCTCTGAAGAAAGAGTTATCTCCATCTCTGGCTCCACTCTCATCGCTTGCGATGCAGATGACCTACAACTACGCTGTTTGGACAACACGACTCGGTGCTCTCCATGGCACTAATGCAAACGGGACGCTGCCTTTTCCTTTTTATAACCTGCATGACAGGCTGTCACAAAGTAGTCTGGAGTTAAGTGGCAGCTCTGTCCCCATGTTGGTTCCTGCAAGGTGAGGTGGCCGAGCGTGTGTCAATCTTGGCGTGGCTGCTTTCCCGTCCCACTGAGTAGGGTTGTCGCTGCGACCTTGGGGCTGTCTTCTGAAGGAGTGTATGTCCTGCAGTGGTTTTCCCTACACTTTTCCAGATGCTGCTTTTTCTCTTGAGACAACATCTGCCGGTCATGGTGGCCAGCTTCACCAGCCATTTGGATGCGCTGCTCTTCATAATTAACTCGGTACGTTCCTCCGCAGCCTTTTGGGGTCGCGGCTTCCCACGGCCGCCCCTGCAGCCCCCTGCGCCTCACAGCAGCCGCTGCAGGAGACGTGCAGGAATATTTCCCTTGGTACAGCCTCCCCGCAAGCTGTGGCTCAGAGGTTTCCAGAGCCAGAGGTAATATCTTTGTATTTAATATCCCTAGGGATCTCTTTTTCACAATTTTCTCTTTGACACCCTGGCCTTTAATTTACTGATTTGTTGAAATTCAGTCTCTTCATGGCTCTACCTGGTACAGCTCCAAGGAACAGTGGAAGCATCAGCCTGCCGTTTGTGTATCTCACTGCAGGTGGTCCGTATACAGCCTTCTGCTGAAAAATGAAAATCTTTCTTTCACTTTCTGATTTTTGTCAGAATCCCAGGAAGGGGCCCCAAGCCCTGGACAGGCTGCTGAAAACACAAGCTCACAGGTTCCCAAAATATATTACTCTGTTAAGGTGCTTCTGCTGTCTCCCCACCTGCAGAGGTTCTTGTCTGGCAGGGACTTTGCTCTTTTTAATTAACCAGCTGGGACGCATCTTTGTCCAGCGCTGTGTGCTGGTGGCATACTGGGGGAGAGAGCTCCCAGGGCAGGGAGTGCTGGCAGCTTTACCCAGAACTGGCAACTCTTGCTTTCCTCGACTGTGCTAAAGCCACTCCTATAGATCTGTGTAGGAGCCCTACAGAAACAGGGGTTGAAATCCGAAGAAAACATCAGCTCTTGCCGTCTAGTTTAACTAGAACATCTCGTGTAACTTTTGCCATCCAGAGATCAGACGATTAAAGGCTGACCCAAAAGACAAAAGGGGGGATTGTAAGCTTAAGGAATTGTCTCATTTAATGTACAGCTTCCTATAGCCAAGAGGTCTTAAATTTGGAAATCTTTTCAGCATCTTGATTTTTTCTATTTGTTTGTTTTCTTCCCCCCCCCAGCCTGGTAAAAATGGCACGTGTTTTGTTAAAGCAACATGGCTCGTTCAGACACGGTAACTATGGAGCCTGATCGTTTCAATTCAAGAACTTCCCTCCTCCCCCTTCCTTCCAAAGCTCCTCGGCATAAATTGTTAATTCATGTGAAATTGGATGTTCTTGTTGCAAGATGCTGAAACACACAATTGTCCCTGCCACGTTCAGGTACTTTGATTAAGGTGACTTGATTCAGTGCCTACATATACTAAGAGACTGTTAATGAAGCAGCTCTTGCTCATTAAAAGACGTCTTGGTCTCCTGCCCCAGAGAGGTGAGTTTCGGTCTCTAATGTGAGTTAAGTCCCCAACCTTTTCCCCATCAGTAATATCAGGCAGCTGGATTTACAACTATCTATATGATAAACTCAGCAAATAGTCTGGATAGCACACCTTGAAATGATGAGCACATTGGAGATATCTGGATAAACTCGCAAATGGTCTGAAAAAAGGGAGAAGGGCTGGGGCGCAACCTTCTGATAGTGAAATGTTCCGCTAGCTCTAGTCATGCTTTGCAGGGGCATGGCTGTTAGTCATTCAAAATAATCTTTTTCTTCTGCGTAGGAGTGTTTTTCCTTTCTCTGCTAATAAATCCACCTACTGTCTTGTAATCCTCCCAGTCCCAGTAAACAATACTTGATCGTTTAATTGGCATGTGGTAGGAAAATGGAGGCATCTTGTTTTAGGCTGGTGAAGCAGAGCTGTCAATCATCTGAGTTACCTACTGTGCACTTTAATCCCCCCATTAGAAAGCTGTTAATCAATTATAAGTTAAATAGCCCAGGATTCTCTTTGAAAGATTAAGACGGTTATTTTGAAAGAGCAGCCTCATTGCTAACGATTCATTATAGAAATGTTGCTTCCCGAAAACCGGAGTTTTATTATCTTGAAATCCCCAGTCACTACAACTACCCGACTCCCGTATCTTGAGTGTAACTAAGTGGTCTAGTTTGGAGATTTGCCATAATTACTAGACCTCATTCATGGAAACGGCCTTTGGTCTGCCCCATCCATGGGGCTGGCTTGCTGGGCACTGGGGGTTAGGTGATTCCTCTGCATCTCCGCCACGGTAGAGAAGAGATGCAAAAGAAAATGTGCCAAACATTCTGGATATGGTTATAACACACCTACAGAAAATGGCAGGAGGAGCTGGTGGTGGTGCAGTATTTCACTTGAGAATGACCGGGGATGAATTAGTGTCATGGTTCAGTCAGCTTGGCACGTTCCTATTGCTGCTGTATTTGTGACTTCTGCACCAAGAACTGGCCAAACCGTTGTGCTTCTCCCTTGAATTTATCATATCCAGGGAAGGTGTGGGTGGGGACGAAGCCATTCAACACATGCTGTCTTGGATAGCTTCTGCTGTTATCAAAAATGAAATACAATGAAGTGTGAACATGGATTAAACTAATTTAATTTATAAATTTAGCATAGAGATCTGCAGTGCAAATGTAGAGAGGAGTTTTTAGTTGATCTGGATGATCAGCTGAAGGCCTGTAGAGGATGTAGCAGAGCTAATAAAGGAAAAAAGAAAGCATGAATGCAGCAGGAATAAGAAAGGGTTTCTTGGTTAAAAGCCATCGAGGGCAATGGAGTTGTGCCCATTCCTATCTCAGTAGGGCCTGTCCTTTAAATAGCTGCACACAGATATCTGTTAGTCACTTAGGAGCTCGTTAAAGGAGATTTATGCTGTTATTCTGTGTAAGTAAAGGTCTGCATATCCCAGTGTTGCAAGCCTCATAGCAAATTGCACCGCAAATGATGGGGGCACATATAGAACCGCTGACAAGCGGGGAACATAAATGTCTTTGGACATCAGCATCATAACAAACTGGCTAAGGAGCCTGGTTAGCTGGCAGCCGGGTTGTGCCCTTGGAAGCAGACCAACCTCCTCCTCTTACACATAAACCAGCAGCGCTCCTCTGCTTGATGGCTTTGTGGCCGTAATGCCCCGTGTCACTGCCGTCCCCTTGGTCTGTGGGAGCTCACGAGCTGGAAAAAGGCAGAAAAAGAAAACCAAGTAAACAAAAAGCTGTGGGCGCATCTCTCAGCCCCAGCTTATCATGGAATCATTTATGTTGGAAAAGACCTTTGAGATCATCGAGTCCAGCCATTAACCTAACACTGCTTGATACATTAAAGAACTGAGGCATGTCATAAGTGTCGCCTAAGTAGGAATTGGTTAATCACCGGTATGCAAACAGAGAGACTGAGGGTCTTCCATGGATTGGGTTTCTTGATTAAGAGGTGGTGGTGGGAGAGCAGGGAAAGCCCTCGGCCCTCAGCAGAGAGAGAGGGCTGACGGAGTCCTGGTGCGGTGGGTCTACAAAAGAGTGGGTGGGTGAAGAGCATGGCGATTTCCAGCCCTTCCCAAGCTGTGTGTCTGTCCTCTGTGTCTCGTTTGTAGGCAGAGACTGTTCCTCTGAGTAAGGACTTCAGGGAATCTGGGAAATGTGCAGGATTTTTAATGGTAATAGCTCTCAAAGTCTCACCCACACTCTCCAGCCCCCACTTGGAGAAAGTATTTTGATCACCTCTAGTGAGCCCAGAGCAGGAGCAAAGGGGTTTTTGTCTGTGGATGTGCTTGGGGGCCCAAATTCACAGCGACCGGACCCATATCACTGTGTAAAGGTTTACTTTTCCCCCTTTCACCCTGAGAGTGCCCCTCGCTGAGCTTGAGTCATCAATACAGAAATTGGGGCAAAAAGGGGTGAAAACACCTCTTCAGTCCTGGCAGTGTGGGAAATGCAGGAGAGAGAAGGAGAAAACTGGCACGGGTGGGCAGGTGGTCTCAGTACCCTGTTTTTACTGTTCACTTTCAATGCTTTATGTCCTTGTGGGCTCCTTGTCTGCAGGGCTGTAGGTTAGAGGAGTCGCTTCTGGGTCAGGAAAACAGGATTATGGTCCGAGCACAGCACCGCTATTTCAACGTGTGTTAAATGCCGTGTATTGCTTGCTTGGTGTCCTGCCTGCGGTGGTGGTTGTACCTTAGTCCTTTCCTTAATTTTGGAAACCTAAGCAGCTGTCACTGTTCAGCTTGCTCACCCTGCCTGGGCCTATGTTTTTTTGTTGTGGTGTGTTTTGTTTTGTTTTTTTGTTTTTTTCATTTTTTTAATGGCATCTGATTGTTGGGCAAAAAAACTTTCATTTTGGAGTTGTTCTGAGAATAAAAATAGTAGGCATCTGTTATTAATTACCTTCTTAATTTATTGAAACATTTTAAGAAAGCTACTTGATTGGAATTTAGCACAGTAATTGCCCACAAGGTGGTTTTGAGACTCGAAGTACTTATCTCCCCACCTTCCCCCATCAATTTGAGGCCCTTTTGGAAAATATGCTTGGACAGGACTTGAATGGTAGTAAGCAGCTGGGACTTCAATAATATGGCACCCAAAGCATCATGGAAGAAAAATGAAGGCATCGTAGCTTTGGGCGCTTTTGTCAGATCTTAAAAAGATGCTAGGCTAGGACCGTGACGCCTCCATGTTATGTATCAGATTACAAAAAACCCAAACACCTAATAAGCCTCCTGTTGCACACACAACTCTTCCTTCCACAGCCACAACTGTGCACCTATTTTGAAATTATGCTTTTACTGTTTGCTCCGAGGAGTCTCGCAGCCTCTGCCGTAATGGGCTACGACTCATCAAAACCGCTTGTCTTCCAGACCTGGGTAATTCCCTTCTGCGTGGCTACTGCTCCTCACGCACAGGGAAAACCTTGAGCTATTCATATCCCGCTGGTGCGTCCAAATTAAATCATTAGTTCTAGCTGAGAATATTTATAATTCTTGCGTAACAAAACCACTATTAGCAGCCACCCCCATATAAGTGGAAAAATGCAGTGATGAATCGGGTTTTCTAAGTGTGGATAAATCTGGTAGGTTCTTCCGTGACCAGATGACCCGTCTAAATGTATTTAACTTTTCTTAAAAATAATTTTAATAAGATTTGCATTTAGATAGTCTATGTTTCATGTGACAATCAAAAAGCACCTTGTAAAACTGTGTAATGACCTTTATTTACAAGGAGAAAGTTTGAATGTGTTTTCAGTTATTTGAACTCCTGTATCATTTCCTAGCTCCCTCTGTGGTATATCCAGTTATCCTTCCACGTCCTTGCAAAGTTCACAGCACATGGTTTTGAAGAGATGACATCTGTTTAAATTGGGACCTGCTGTTCCCGAAATAATAAACAAACCTATCAACCAGGTGATGAATTTTGAATATCGTGTAGAAATTGTGAAAGGTGGTTGTTGGCCATGCTCCACAGGCTGTCACTAGATGTGTCCAGTACTTCTGCCCACCCTTTAACCCTATGAATTTAGGATTTGATTTTCATCATTGACTGGCTTGGAAGGGCACTTCTCAGCTGCTTGTGCCCTTTCAGGGCTGTTTTTTCTTTCAACAAAGATACGAAGGTATCTGGGGCACACTGAGTGCAGCAGACGTGAAGAGCTGAGAGGCTGTAGGACCTGTTTTTCTTCTCATGTTGCTTCCTGTTAGCAAATGCACATTAGAATCAAGGGATGTTTTTATTCTTTCTTGGCTGGGCTGAGTAGACCTTGAATTGGCTGCATAGGGTTAGGACTTCATTAACAGCTGCGTCTTCATGTGCTACAGGCTGACAGTTATGCAGCAGTCCGGCTTTAATCTGGGCCCACGTGTGATCTGCCTAGTACAAGGCTTAAGCCAAAGAAGGTTTCAGCTGGGCAAGGTTTGGATACAGCCCAGAAAATCCCCCATGAACTCAAGCCAATGATATGGCCAGCACATGAGCTTTGATTTCCACAACAGAAATGTCCATATCCCACCTGTTTCTGCACAGCATCAATTTATGGCCCATCACCCTCTAAAATTGTTATTCCCATCCTGTTCCTAAAGCTTTTCCCTGCTGAGAGACCAGGCTACCAAAATAGAAGGTGTCATGAAAGTCTTCATGGACGGCGGGCCATGGAGGCATCGTTGGTCTGAGTGTGATGGGTGCAGGGAATGGGATTGGGGGCTTATCCACGGCTGGGAAAGTTGCTCTGTCTCAAGAGAGTGCTCGGCCTTCCATGCAACTGGCTTGCTGACACTTCAGTTGATCTCTGATAGCTCAGGTGCCTGACTGGTATCGTGCAGAATGACCTTTCCTCGTTATTCAAGGTACAGATTGTTGCAGTGTTGGCGGCCATCAGCTGTGTCCTCACCCTTTTGCTGTAAAACCTGCAGCTAGAATATCAAGCCAGACTTAAAGAAAAAAATTAAAAAATCATTATCACCTAATATTTGGCCTTCTTCAGGCGTGCTTGCCAACCTGCGGTACTTGCTGCCTTGTGACTGTAAAGCATACTTGCACGTTGGTCCATCCCAGCTCCTGGCTGCCCTCTCTGCCCGGCACCTTCCCTTCTCATGGCTGCCAAGACTTCCTCTCCACTGCCTCTCAAAAATTCAGCTGATGAGCGAAGCCCATGGTAAAAATCAATAACTGCTGTAAACTTCAAGGTTTCCTGACACTGCTGTGTTGACAATAAATGGATTTGAACCTCAAAGACAGTCGGATACCTAAACACACGGGCTTTCACACCTTCACGCTTTCGTATTAGGCTATACCTTAGTCCATCAAAAAGCTCAGATGGTGATGCTGACCTGAAGGGCTGTCTTCCTACGAGCGCTGTCTGGGCAGAAGTATCAGTCCTCAGGCCATCACTGACCCCTGCTCTCTGCTGGACCTTGTTCATGAGGCAAGCTAGATCAAAGCTTTTGCATTGGAAACCACCTTCCAGGCTGCCCCATGCCTGGATTTCCAGCCTGACCCCTCAGCCGAGCCTTCCCGCTGCCTGTGTTTATCGCCGTTAGAGGTTCAGGGTGGTCCGAGACCCGCCTGCCCACGAGCATCCTCCTGCGGTTCATCAGACCTCTTACCCTCATCGCTCCTCGTGCTTAGCAAATGCTGATCTGGCGGAGCAAAGAGGTGTCCCTGTTTGGGCTCTGACTAATTAATGTGATTGTGTCGCATTGGGAAGTGGGGCAGCGTAGCTGCCTTCAGCCTTTAAGGCAGGTTTTGTGCGTGTGATGAAGCCTGAGCGTTTCTATAGGCAATGCTCTTTTTCTGCCGTATCCGTTCTCTTGCTTGGCTCCTCCTTTCAATTCCTTTAACACGGAGAGCTGGAGACAAACAGCAGCGCTCGGGTGTCCCCGAGAGACGGAGGGAGGGGACATCGAGCAGGGGTTACCGCTTTAGGCTGGCAGTTTGAGGCTGAACATTTGATCTGGAGGGCAGTGTTTCCGAGCACTCCCGCTTTGCTTTGAAGTGCACCAATTAAGGCCTGACATACAACGTAACCCAAAGAAGACAAGGTTTATTTTCTTCTTCTCTCTGTGGGTTGGGAGATGTGGGTTTTCTTCTGCAAACCTCATTAG
The DNA here is from genome assembly GCA_034782735.1 of Sagittarius serpentarius. Classification (NCBI taxonomy): domain Eukaryota; kingdom Metazoa; phylum Chordata; class Aves; order Accipitriformes; family Sagittariidae; genus Sagittarius; species Sagittarius serpentarius. Next base: position 23,660,791 of record JAVKLA010000088.1, on the reverse strand, counting down.
AGACTTCAGGCTGGACAGGAGCAAATGGGACATATTATTGTAACAGATTTAATGGCCCTGTTGCAAGTTGTGGAGGGTGGGCATAAGGGATCGTGGTTTCCCAAGGAGACTTTGAAAAGCTCCTCAATTAGCTAAGAGGATTTTTAAAGCCATCTCTTTCCAGAGCCAAAGATGAGAGATTTAACTTGGGGGCTGCACAGCAAATGTGTCCACGTGGCGTGATGACAGCCAGCAAAGGGCACTATGAAACATTTACGCAGCTATTACCTACTGGTGATCCCCAGCCAAAATTGTGAACTTTATTGGTAGTGCCTTAAAAGTGGTGGTTCTTGCCCTGGCTTTTCTGGAGCATGGAAATCGCTGGATGCTGCCAGCTGGCCCGGAGAGCCGTGGCTGTCGCCGTCCCGAAGGCCATTTCAGCTGAAACATATTCGTATGTTTTCCTTGCCGATGGGCCGGTCTTTGTGCAAAACCGCCCTGATGTCTCTCACGACGCAAGCCCCAAACCGACTCCCAGGCCCCCCATCCGAGTCAGGTGCTGGGAATGTCCCTGTGGTCTGGCTCACACGCAGCCCTTGCGTTAGCGGGTAGCAACCGTCAAAGGGCAGAGAAAGCCAAAACGGCAGGGCATCCTCGAGAGGTGATAGCCACGAGCACTTCACGGGTCTGCTCAGATTTGGCTGCCCCAGGCGCATCTGATACCTGCCGATGGGGACACAAATAGCGCAGGTTTGAGGGGTGGAGGGGAGCTTCCCCCGCCGCAGCGGAGCTGTGAGCTCGTGGAGATGTCACTGTGTGCATTGGCCCAAGCTTACCGTCATGCTGTGCTCCAGTTTCAGGAGAGGAGGGTAGCTACAAGAGTGTCTTTTCTGCGTGGAAACGGCAGCACGAGGCGAAGAGAAAGCTCCGGCTATAATGGCAAGCCAGGGAACCGATGGACGTTGAGGGCTTAACACCGAGGGTGCCTTTTAATCTGTCTCATTACTGTCTCATGTTGCTGTATCCGGGAAGCTTTTCAAAGTAGATCCAGCAAATCGATATTCCTCCTGCTAAATTCTTCGTGTTGGTTTTTTTTGGCCGAGATGAAATTTTAAAGCGCTTGGAAAGGACTTTTGCAACTTGGCTGGCTGTAGTAATCTGGCAGATTAACGGGTGCAGCTGACTGCAGGCTTGGGGGACTCGGCTGATGCGTAGCAGTGACCATGAATTTCCCTTGGAAGCACTTATGCATGATGCTGTCTTTGGTGGAGAGATGTTCCAGCCTGGATGTTTTAACCTGTTTTAAACTGGATCAGCGATGTGGTTTGTGTGTGCTCTTGGTGTATTATGAAGGAGTGACAAGGTGTAGCGTGGCAGTGGCAATGCACACCCAGGTGGAGGTGACCAGCACGTAGGACCTCCTTAAAATGCCTTTGCCACCACCACAGGCATCTTGCATGACCCACAGCTTGCATTATTTCTCTTGCCTCCCCACCTAAATCTCACTTCTGTTTTCCATCACTACTTTTCTTTCTCGGTAGTAGGACTTTCCTGGGCTTGCCTTTCAGTTTAATCCCTGGGAAGTTCCCTCGGGGCAGCGGAGCAGACCCTGCGCGGAGGAAAATCACTGCTTTTGCCTCCTGCCCCGGTGCTGGCAGGTGGTCCTCCGCTCTCGGCAGTGTGGGAGCGAGGGGCAGCACTGGGCTCTGGCATCGCTTTTAATTAGTTATCTTCTGCAGATCAGCTGTATTTATTGAAGATGGTTTATTATAGCTGTTAAAATTAAATAAGGCAAAAATTGAATCCAGAACAAATACACTGCTACAAGTAATCCTTATAATTCACTAGCAATTTTTGCCAGACAACTGTGAGAAAATATGTTCTGGCAGCCTGTGTTCAGGCAATTGGCCAGGAACAGCTATAAATCATCTGTATCTTTTTCTTCCTATTATTTTTCTCACTCTTTTAAAATCCATGGTTTACTAGATAATATACGTTGGAGAGAAGGGAATAAGTATCTTACTGACTTGCAGTGTGGAAAGAAATGTCTGAAGCTAAACCAACGATACATCCAGATCTGTAACTCCCAGCAAGGACAATCTGGGGGACAGGAATAGATGATTTTTTTCCCTGGGAGGATATGTGAAAACAGATGTTCATGGACACGAGACGCGGGAGCCCGCGTGTCTTTGGTTTTATGCTTGGTTGCCTGCACCATGGGAACGTAGTGTGCTGCTCTGGAAAAAGGCTGCAGCGCTTTCAGAAAGTTTTACAGGTAGAAGTAATTTAAAATTATTTTTATAGTGAAAATTTCTCTTCTGTGACCCGGCTGCAGCCTCAGTGCAGAGGGGGAAACCTGTCTGGGTGCCGGCTGAGCCCCAGCCGGAGCTCGGCTGCGAGGGAAGATGCTCTGGCCGCACTCCTGCTGCTGCTCAGCAGAAGCGTTAAAGGGCTGGTACTCGCTGGGCTCGGGTTGGAGAAACGACTCAGCCCGGGCCTTGAGTTTGGATGGGAGGTCAGATCCTGCTGCCAAGTTTCTGCCTTAACTGGGTGCTGGTATTGAAGCACCCAGCCTGCACAGCACAGGCGCAAATGGTTTCAGAGCTCTTGTTACTCATTGCTTCCTAACCTCAGCCTGTGAAAGGGGCCAGATTTTGGGGTGCTGCTATCAGTAATGATCACAGTGGGCCGCTTTCAGGTGCTTCTGGTGCTTGGCATGTAAACATGGGATGTTTTTTCCTTAAGCCAAAATAATTGACTCCAGGACCCCACAGAGCCTCTGTGTTCTTTAGGCACGTGGTGGTTCGGTTATGTATTGCTCTGCTGTGCCAGCACCGAAACACAGGTTTGCACCTGGTCCGCTAATAAACGTAAGTACACTGAGACTTATTTTCCTTTCTGAAGGATTTTCTGTTTGTCATGGAGATGTTACTTTTCCAGCTGGCTGGTTTGCTGGCTTTGAAACACGCTATGCTGTTAAGCAAGGCTGCTTTTCCTTCCTCGCCTTTGTAGTACCATCAGTTGCTTTCTTTGTTTCCTTACACCTCCCTCCCCAGTTTCTAAAAAAGGTTAAATTAATATTGGCCGAAAGTTCAAGATGAACCAAAATCAATAATAGGCTCCTCATAGTATAAAACACTTTTTGCTTTCTTAATCCATAACAAGACACACCTGTTAGGCACGAATATCTGATGCCACTCAGTGGTTTGTTATTCCTAACAGAGCACGGAGGGATTACTTTTGGCTCTGCAGGAGATAAAGGGGGCAATCCGCACTCCTGGCAGGCGGGAGCAGGCGCGGACCTGCTGCGGCAGCGCGCTGCCGGCTTCAGGCAGCAAATGTGTAGCGCTCACCGACTCCCGCGACTTCCCTGTTGGGGTGGGATAAGAGGAAAGGAAAGATGGAGGGGCAGGAAGGGACCATGCGTGAATGTGAAATGCGTCTGCCTGGGAAAACCGAGTGGTGGGAAGACGCAGCTTGCCTGGCTGGGTTTCACACTGGAGACCAGGAGCAGGGGATGGGGGATGCGAGTCTGTCCCTGGCGTTACGGAGTTCAGGCCTTGGTTCTGCGCAAACATAGCCGCGTGCAAAATGGTCTTGTTTTACTTTTGTAGCTGGAGCAATAGTGGTATCGATTAATACGCTTGGTATGTGTTAAACGGTGGGGAAAAAAGTGTGTACTATAATGGGAAGTACTTGCAGAAGACTGTAAAACCAAGATGAAATGTTTATGTTTTTCAAGGAAAGGAACCAGACTTCTTTCCTCTCCCCTGCATCCTGTAATCTAGTTGTTGGGAAACAGCAGGGTTTAGATCTTGCGAAAGGAATTCTTAAGTTGGAAACCAGAGGGGAAAGTGGTTTTGCAGCGTTTACCCGGAAGAGGAATTAACTGAAAAGGTGTTGTAGAAACAGGACTACAGATAGTAAGGAATATTAAACCCTCTTGTAACAAGCACTGTGAGCGGGCAAGGTGATAAATGCTGAGATGTTGGGGAGGCGAGGGGAAAGGAAGACTGAGCGGTGGGGGATGTTCTTGCAAAGCATCAACTGCAAATGTGGCTCGAGCAGGAAACAACCACTTAAAACTTTTCAAGACCAGTTGTTGCCTTCTAAATGAGGAGCCTGACATTTCAAAGGTCAGCAGACAGGGAGAGAGCGACCCCTGTTAAGCAAATGCAATCAGAGACTGTGCTTACCGGCTTGCCGTGTCCTTCCCATCGGGGTGCGGTATTGCCTGGGGAGACAATTTCTGTAGACGTTTCCTAAAAAGACAGATTTGCAGTACCCAAATGAGGGAGGAAAACTGATATTTTTCCCATTTCTCCTTCCTCTGGGAGAGCTAATAAGGGGGAGGTAGGTGAAGAGAGACCTCGTGGGAGTTTGAGGGTGGCTTTGGGTAGAGGAGATGGAAGCAGAAGGTGTCTCTTGGCAGGGGGGGACCTCTCTGCAGACCAGGGCAGCATTAACAGCAGAGATACACCCTGCCTTGCTAACAGCCTGGGGCCACAGGGCTATGTGTCTCACGGTGGCATCTTGGCACGTCCTTGCCCCGTCCCGGCAGGGCGAGCCCTCCCCAGCCGCAGGCTCCCGTGGCTGAAGGCTCGGGCTCTTCAGCGCAAAACCCAGCTGGGAGCTGGCTACAGCTGGAGGAAAGATTAGCTGGGCAAACAGATCTGCATTTTTTTAATTATCAAGAACCTTAAACTGTGGGTCGCTGGAGCCACTCATGTCCTTCCCATGTGCTTTTTCTGAGAGCCTCATGCTGAACTGAGCAAATGTATTCATACAGTGAGAGACTGAATAACTACGGCGACATAAAAGAAAGCAGTTTTCTTGTATTCATAAATCAGTACAGAACAGGACTAGGCCATTGCGGTGTGGCATAAGTAGGGTTTTTTCCATTTTACCTCTGTCTTCAACGATTCTGGTATTCAGGTTTTAAGCCTGCAGTATGCATTTCTTTGCTCTGATACTTGGATGTTTGGACTGCTAAACCTTTGAATTATCAACACGCTGAGCATTTTGATCCTTTTATAAAACAGGAATGAGGATTAAGTGTTTCTCACAGCACTGCTATTGCGGGACTCGGCACAGATTCATAGAGGCTGATCTTGCGATAGGAGCCACGTTGTTCTGTAGCACAAACATCCTGCAGGACTTTGGCAGGTAGGAAACCGCCAAGCCGATCGTCTGCGAGTGCCTTTCTCTCTGCAAAAGCATGTCAGTGTGCTCCATGACAGAGATAGATAAGGTTTGGAATTAGCTTCCCTTCAGTTAGGGTGGAAATAGCAGGAAACGGCAAATGCTGTGTCATCTCCCGTGCCAAACGTCATCTGAGCTTGCAGGCAGAGGCTTCCCATGAATGCACGGCACCAAACCCTGCGGCACCCCGGTCTTCCTCGGCCAGACCTCGCTTTTTGCCGGGAGGTTTGCCAAGGTTTCCCCGAAGGGAAACGGCATCACAGACCACCCTCAGGTGCGCTCCGCGGGGTTTGCTGGGACGCAGCGGGCAGCGCGGCGCCTGCGGTCCGCTTGGCCAGCGCTACCTCCTTCTGCTTGCAGTAGGTCTGAGCAGCACCGTGACCCTCACCAACGCCCGTGGTTTTGGAAAGACTCTTTTGTTTCCTAAACCCTAGATTATTCTTATGTCCTTTTTTTCTTTTTTTTCTATGTAAATAAGACACAGACATTTCAAGTTCTTGTGTGTACAATGAGGCAAACAGGTCCCTAAGGACAGGAGGTGGCTCAGAAATCCTGTTATCTTCACCCATAGCTTTGTGCGTTGAACTGGTCTAGAAATGCAGCTTGTGCCAAGAGTTTGGAAACGCAAGTGGATTTAGTGGGTTTCCTGCAGGCAAAGGAGAGCCTGGAGAGAGCTGTGCTCCTCCGAGGCTGTGACAACGTTCGTCTGCTTTCTGAAAAGCTTTTCCGTGACAGGTTTGGCAGTGACATGTGAGCTGTTAGCGCTGGGAGACAGAAAACATCTCTGTAAACTGCTCCTTTGATCAAGCTCTTAGATGAGCCTTCTCCTGCACCAGGATGCTTATTGCTTCAAATGGGTCCAATCTCTGCTAATAAATCACCTCCTCCACGTGAGGAGGGTTTGATCGAACATCACAAGAGATATCATCGAGGGCTAAACCTAACGTTTTCTATTCCGTTAGCTAAAGCTCGTAATGTTGATTATTTCAGAGAAGTACAGTGTTCCCTCAAGCGTCTCTATCGCCAAGCCAGGCAACCCATGGTGAAACCTCCATGTGCAGAGTGACTCCTGATTTTTCTTTCTTGGTTGCTTGGTTGTCTTTACTCCTGCTGCAAGTCCGGAGCAGAACAGAGCAGGGCCGTGCTCCCCGTCTCAGGGCTCCCCAGCTTTGGGAAAAAAAGTGTCAGAAATTTGGATTTCCTATGAGTAGCCAGTGTAGTGTTTCCTGGGATGGCACTTCTGTGAAATCCGGATGCTGCTGGTTTTTGCTGGATTTTTTTGTGGTTTTTTTTTTTTTTACCTACCGAAGGACTTCGATAATTTTGTTACCAGAGCTTGGGGGAGGAGAAGAAAGCTTGAACGAGTGTGTTTTATCTTGTAAACTCTTGAGCATCACTGCAAGTGCTGGAGGCCCTCAGTGCTGCCACGCTCCTGTGTTAATTCTGTTCTGCCGAAAGCAGAAGGTGGTTCACGCCTTCACCCTTACGTCATACAAGTTGTGTATCTTGACTTCCGTGGCCCGCGTTCCCCTTTTCCTCCTCGTTCAGCACAACACGTTGGATTCCCAGCTGGCTGCTCATGCCAGCCTCCATCGCTTCCCCCTTTGCTCTCCGGCCATCACCTTCATGCTTCATAAGACCTTAAAGAGAAAAGAAGGGAAGAGAGCAGCGGTTCCCTGTGCAGAGGCTGCAAACAGTGCTGTGCTGGTGGCTGGGTTTGGGCGTGCCGATACGAGCAGCGTTGCTGTGTGATCCCATGGGTGCATTACTTCAGTCTGGGTTAAACCTGGATGGCGGCTCGGGGAGTTTTTCATCACAGAGGTCTGCGGCAGGGTCTGGCAGCATCTCCCCGCCACTGCCCGTGTGCCGTCCCCTTGGGATCCGGCTGATCCCAGGGTATCGGTCACGCCGGGAAAGGCTGCGCGCTGCTGCTGCAGGTCGCATAGCTGCAGTGGATGGTGCTGAGACGGCGTGGAGGAAATGTGGATTCAGCAAAAGCTAAGTAGCACACAGCATTAAAAATTCACAAAGGTTTCTCTGAAACCTGGTCTCCCAGAGAAGCGTTTTACTGAGCTGCAGCAGGGCTGAGTGAGAGAGCGGGGGGACCCTTCCCCAGCGCTGCGGTAGGAAACAGCCCCTGCGCACTGGTCACCCTGGTCGGTTTATGCACTTATGGTTCTCAATGTTCAATGAAAAGCCGCACCAGAGGGTTTTTCTCTTCTTTTTGCACTTAGGAACTCGGTGAAAACTTAGTCAGGTTTGCTGTGGAAAATTAAAATAAAAATTGAGAGGCTGTTGTCAGTGTTCAGGGGAAAATGTTAGGATTAAACTGAAACAAAAGTTGAAACACTTTGGGTCTGGGATTTTCAGATGTTCCTTTGAAAGCTTTCTTCAAGGAGAGAGCCAGGTGACCCCATTTTCCCCTGGAAAAAAAACTTGCAGACATTTCTCCAGCGGCTTTGTCCTTCAAATACTTTGTTTCCTCAACTTCGATTTTGCCAAATTAAAGTGGGCCAGGCTGAACCGCAGTGGCTGGGGTGCTGGGTACGGGGGCTGAAAGGAACGGACTGGGAGACGGCGAGATGGGGGGGGGTGTCAGGGGTTCTTCAAAACAAGTCTTGAGCTGGTACACCACTTTCCCTCTGCCTTTCGTGCCGATACTAATGGGCTTTGGCTGCTTTTGCAATTAAATCTCGCGTGGAGCAGGTCGAACGGGCGCTTTGGGGATGCTCTGCCCCAGCCTTTCGCAGTGCTGCGCCGTGACCTACTTGTTAAACCAGCGCCCGTTTGGCGTGGGTCGGTGGGGGAGGTTTTGGTTGTGCAGCTCGATGCTGCGGTGGCTCTTGTTCTTATTTTATTCTTCATATGTTTAAATTTATATTGTGTCATTTGTACTTTATTCTCCGTTCTCTACAACGTGGGGCACTGTGGAAAACGCAGCAAAATATCTTTCCCCTCCCTTAAGACTGAAAAGCCTGATAAGAGTCTTGGGGTTTTTTTAACCTACTTTTGAAATGAACAAAATAAACAGAAAATATATTAATGCTGCAGCTTTGTTAAAAGCTAGTTGCAGAAGTATGTGATTAAAGACATGCTTGTTTAATTCGCTGGAGCAGAAAAACGTATTTAGGGTTTTTTTTTCTTTGCAATCTTTTCAGAGCAGATGCGCCTTCCCTGCAGGATTGTTCTGCTTCTGTGCTGCTCAGCTGGTTTGCTGAAGCAAACAGAGGAAAGAGCGAGGAAAAGATCTACGTTGTTTGCTTTAGAGATGTTAAATCTCTTTGGCAGGGCTGGGACACCCATCCTGCCCTGGACAAATAGCTGGAGACACTGACCATAGGGCTTACGGTTTTTTTTCTGAGAAAATAAATGAGAAATGCAGAAGCTTATTAAGCGGGAGCATAAAATTAAGAGCAACTGTGCTGGACTGGGCGAGGTTTCGCTTGGCTGCTCTCTCCACGAAACCGTGGGGAGCCGGGATGGGCGGCGCTGGAGACCCACAGGAGCATCCCGTGGGGAGGGACCGCTCTGGCTGTCATTTATACCAGGTCCTGAAGCAAAGATTACCCCCCAAAAAGAAGTTTCTGGAGGAGATTCGGCCTTTGGCAAAGGAGTTTCTCGGAGAGGGACCATCAAACATGAGCAGTAGTTTGGTTTAGAGCCTGAAACGTTTTTTCAAGGGGAATTTTGAGACCGCTGAGTTTCAAGAAAGGAAATGTTTGTGTTGCAAGAGATCAGTGTTGCAGGCTTACGCTTGGACTTCACCGTTCAAGGGTTAAGACAAGGGAGCAAGTTATTAATTATGCAGATTCTGATTTTCTTTTCAAGTACCTATTCAGTCCTGGCACAAGGAGCTGGATGTCCTGTATGCTGTGAATGATAATGGAGTAGGGTAACTTTTTCTGCCTTCTGAGAATGAAAATGAGGTATCTGCTTTTCGAACGAGTTTAATTTGCTGTCTTCATCTCTGCGCAGCTTGTTAGCTGAATGGAAAACTGTTGATGCTGCCAATGCAATCTGGATATTGTTTCATGGGACTGCAGAAAGCAATGAGCTTGTAGCTCTCTCATCCGCGGTAATTTGCTGTTAATTTGTCAGCAGTCAACAACTCCAGTGGCTGCTGCATCGAAACAGCCACGATGGCACTGCCTTCCTCTTGTCGGTGGTCATAAAAGGTCATTTGCAGCAGCGCTTTTCATCCGCTGTGAGTGTTTTACCAAGCACAGAATAATGCTTATTTTACAAGGGGGAAACAAAATCCCAGCATAACTGTTGCCAGTGTCAGAAACCAGGTGAGGTTTCAGACTTGCCTGTGGCTGGGTGGCTCATTCCTGACACAGGGACATCCTTCCGTCCCGCAGGGAGCCGGTGCAGCCGTTGTACCCTGCGGGCTGGTTCTGGCTCTTACACTAAATCCTTCAGTGTGGTTGAAATGCAACTTCTGCTGTCGTAGGTCAGGAAATCCAGCAAGATGTTATAGTTGCATCCGCTGCAATTTTTTTGTTTGTTTGTTGTTTTTTTTTATCCGAGCACTCTGTTTCCTCAGGAAGGGAGCAGCTGAAATGCCGCCCGTGGCTCCTGCCCTTGGGAGAGGCCAACGCCGCGGCACGGCGGCGGCCGTCCCCGCTCTGCTGTCGAAACCCCGCTGCGTCCAGGTCGAGTGTGGCGCGGCAAGCCCTGCCGAGAACAGCCTAAACCCCCGGGAGGTCCTCTCCCTGCCTTGCCCTCGCCACACACTTTTGAGGGGCAACACCATGCATTGTCGTAATTTTTTCCTTTTTTGCTCAAACACTTGCTGCTTCTCTTTTTTGAAGCCGAGTGCTGGGTGTAATGAGCAGAAAACAGTGCAGACCCTGCCTTGGCCCTCTGAAATATTCATCTGCACCTTAGAGGAGAAAAAGCAGGTGAGAATGACGGTTAATGAGGAGCGGAGGGGGATTAGGGCTGTTTGGTGCCCGTTTCTGAGCTTTCCAAGAAACCTGGTTGTAATAGGCTACTGCAGAGCCGGGGTGTACTGGAGGTGGTAGTGTTGGCCTCTGCTTCGGCTCGGTTGAAACTTCCTGATATATCATCCCAGGTTCACTTTTTTTGATGTTTCTGCCAGAGTTTAACGATCAAGTTTGGCAACTTCTGTGCTGGCAGCCTGCCTGGCGCTGATCGTTCCCGAACGTTTCAGCTAACGCGTTCCCAGCTGGGGCACGGCAGAAAATTCCATACGTTGCCTTTCTAAACCTGTTTTCCGAGTTGTCCTCAATCAGAAGCGGGGACATTAATTTGGCAGAGGAGGTCAGTATGATGCTAGTATCTTCCCTTCTTGCTCTTCCAGTGAAGTAACACCCAAATTTGGACAATACTGTAGTCTTAAAGAAATGGCTCTGTACACACTTGCTTGGGCAAGCTTGCTGCAGGTCTGCAGCCCCGTAGGCTGGGCTCTGCTATAGTCTGATCTGCTGCACGTATAGTAATATATGGTCCTCTCTCCTCCCTCGTCAGAGGGCTGCCTGTTTTGCTGCTCTTTTGGGAGTGTGAGGGCCCTGTACAGACTGCAATGTGTTTTAAGAATGTGTGAGAAATTACTGTCAGTAAGTGGTGGCATTTCCCCACATGATTTGACTGAAGATGAAGAACCTGCTATCTAGAATTTTCTTCCTTCTCTCTTTCCTGTTCACCCTGGTCTTTGGCGAAGCATGCATCTGCTGCTGCTTTCCAAAGAGGCTGAGCGCCGGGTGAGCCCCGCGGTCCGGATTTGCTGCTGGTCTCAATGCACAGAGTTGCGGGGCTCCTCGTCTTTGAGCTGTTCCCTAAATCCGGTGGGATACACAGTAGATCCGACAGCTGCCCCGGTGCCGGTGCTGCTGTGCCCACACTGTGGCTGCTCCAGCCATTTCCTGAGAGTATCAGCCGTATTCTCCTGTTCTGGCCGCGTGCGGGAGGGAGCTGTCACTCCAGGGTCTGCTTTTCAGCAAAATGAAGGTTTCGGCTGCCCTCCTGGAGCCTGAAATGGAGTGACCTTCTGATGAGCTCCAGAAGTGATGTTTTGCCTTGTCGCTGCAGAGAAAGCCAGGTTTCCCTCTTTGGTGCTGAACATAGCAGGAGGTCGGGCAGTCGTGTACGTATGTGGTCTGTCCTCAGCCGCCCTGGAGGGAAGGGACTCTGCAATATCTTACCCTTGGTAGCTTCTCAGAGGCTTTTTGTTCAGACAAGGTGAAGGCAACCTGGAGTTCAGGAATATACGAGCTCCCTTAGGCCCCATCTCGTTGTAGGGGACCTGAAGGAGAGCACGCCGACTGCTGTCGTGGTTTTTTGTTTCTGCCCATCACCCTGAGCCTTCTGCCTTTCAGCATATCCAGTGGGATGGGTCTGGAGGAGGACCGTGGCATGGCAGGAGGAAGAGCCTTGCAACAGCCTGAAACCACGCGTAGCTTTTGATGTGCGTGGGGGGAATTGCAAAAAAGTCTCCCAAATAAACCCGCTCCTCTGCTTTGATGATAGCAGAGCTCAGTAGCAGATTTAAATATCTCTTTGTGATTCCCAGGCCACCGCTATTGTGCACACAAAGAAATACTTAACCTTGGAGGGAATTATGTATAACACTGTGGTTTGCCGATGCATAGAAATGAACTATTTGTTGCATACAAAAATAGCAGCTATACTATTTATTATTTTAATATACATATTCAAATACCAGTTTTTCTCCAACTATTTATTTTAGTGTTTTTTTTCATGACTGGTAGTACTTCCCATGCAGAATAGTCATTTTTAGGCCACTGTAGAAGGGAGGTTCTGTTTTCTTTTAGCAAGGTCTCCTTGGGAGAATTTTGCCTTAAATGGAAGGAGGAAGTTTTGAAGTCAAGATCTGGGATCGCTGGAGCACAGAGTGGTCTTGTATTAACAGCAAGCTGTGCCATCTTTTTGTTTTATTTCCTCTTTACATCAAATGTTTAGAGAGGCTGTCAGTAGCTTGTGTGGTTTGACAGGAGGTTTGGTAGCGGAGAGTTTGCTGGTGTTTTTGAAATGCAGCATTTCAGGAGGCTTACTAAAGAAAGGGTCCACCACAAACAGAAATTTTGGGGATCAAGTGCTAGGGATCAAAGGCTGATGGTGTTTCAGCCACTTCACTCCATACAATCCCCGCTAAAACAGAAATCCTAGTTTTGTACGACTGTACAATGTCATCGCATGTTACATCCAGGAGTTCAAAAAGGAAAAGAAGGTGGGAAGTGCGGGGCAGGAAGACGCTGAAGGCACATTAATGGAGAAGGAAGACAACATTCAGGATGCCAGACAAAGATGGGGCTGAGTAACAATGGAGAGAGCAAGGCAGACGTTTGAATATGTGGAAAATCAAAGCCTTTGGGAGAGAGAATTGGGCTCTTTGGGTCAGGAGGCTGTAAGCTCTGCACGGGAATCTGCCGTTTTGCCATGGTGGCTTGTGCTTGTGTAACTCACAGGGAAACGGTCTGAATGGGCAAATAAATAAAAGGTGCTAAAAAGCTATGGTTTTTCAAAGTCAGACAGCCATTTAGTAGCACCCAATATAAAGGAGAGGCCAACTAAGATGAAAAATAACTGAGAGGCAGTGATAGTTGTATGTCTGGAGCTAAGCTGGGTCTGCTGATGGCTGCAACAGCTTGGAAAAGGAGATGTCCTGATGGGGGAGAGGGAAGAAAGGGGGGAGAGGGTATGTCCCCAATCTCGTTATATTTATTTATTTATTATATGCAATATATTTATGGTATTTAGCCCAGAGGAGCCCTGAGGTCTCCTGTGTGCTCCCACGCTGACCAGTAAATACCCGTGGTGCGCGTCCATCTGGGCTGCCTCCCCTCCGGCCCCTCTCGGCTGCCCAGGCTGGAGCCCAAAGGCAGGCATCCAGAGCTCAGGTATTGCCTCTTAATGTGAACTGTTTACCGGGAGGTCCCTTACTGCAAGCTATGGTTTCTCTTCCCGAACGTTTTCCCACTAGTCTGCCCTGAGCTGGACCAACATGTTCATGTACAAAGTGTCCCAGGGGCCAGATCACCTGTGGTTTTCATAAATTATTACAGAGCAGCAGCACATGGAGGGGCTGACTCAGTATTTTCCTTGTGCCACTAAAGATGTGAAGCAAATGTATTGAAACGGGCTGTCGACTTTAATTTTCTTTTTAAACTGCAAGGAAAAAAAAATAATCTAATTAGCAAGAGGAAAACTGAAACCGGTTACCTCCTGTTCATCATAGGAAAATGGTGAATTCAGAAAGCTTTGTGGACTACTGGCATCTCTGTCTGAATCCTCTTCTAGGTGTTCAGGTAGGGTTTGTTATAGCCTCTATTAAGCAACAATTGCATTGAACCTGGCCAGGTTATTTGCACCCTGCGGTAGTCTGATCCCAGCATTTAATTTGTAAAGAACTGGGAATTTCTTTGGAAGACATTCCTAAATAGCTGTGATAAAACATCCAAAGTCAGTATACTGGGTGAGGGCAGAAGAAAACCAATTTAAATCAGCTCATTACAGCAGGGTCAGGATTATATGGGAAACTGAAAAAAAAGTAGGGTCCTCACAAAAGACAGCGGGAGAAAAAGCGCTATATCACTCCTGCATGTCTCCCTGCCTACCGGCCTACATTCGATATCTGTCTATAGCTGCTATTAATAAGAATTTCAAAATTACTTCTAATGCTAGGATGACAAAAGGCTTGATTTGATGATAAAAGCTGAGCAGCTTAGGGAAAATTCTGGCATGTTAATGGACGTTGCTGGATGCCCAGGCTATTACTGGTGGCAAAGAAGCGCAGGTTTCTGACTACAATGGAAATCCCCACTTTTCCCCAGGCCAGGTCCTAAAGGGAAGATTGCCAGCCATCGTCTGCTTGGTACATGCATACTCATCATCCTAGACAAGAACCAGGCTTTCAGTTGTTCCTCAACATCTTATGCTGACTGATGTGGTCACTTTGAAAGGAAAGTCACTTTTCCCCCTTTTTTAATGGAAACGAAAAGGTTAACCCTGGCACAAAAAGGAGCCTCCGTCCTGCTGTATCAGCGCCTGCGAAGGATTTTGAATACGCACCAGTTCCAGTCCTATCACGAAACTGTATTTTCTGCTGCAGACCAGAAAGGAAAAGGCCAAAATTGCCTTCATGTTTTGTTGGGTGAACTCCGTGCTCTGAAACAGAGAGAAGTACCTTCAAATTGCTGAGGAAGAGCTGATCTTTATTACTGGAGCAAATGGATAGGGAGGGGTATTGGCTGACTTCTTAAGAGATACTTTTTCATTTGCTGTGTGCAGCTTATGTCTCTATAAGGCCTCGTCTGAGCATTGAGCATAGGAAGGAAAGATGTCCCGGGAAGATAAAAAATCCCGAAGGTTTGTATTAACACATAGCAAAAAGAAAATGGTGATGGCTGAAAGCAGAGCTGCAGGAGGCGTTTGCCGCTGGGTTGTTGTCCATGTGCACAGCCTGCCCCGGAGCGAGGAGGAGCAGCGTGGGTTACGCTCGTCGGAGCTGTGGCGGGGTCGCTGGCGGAAGACGGGAGACACCGCCTCGAAACTGCGTTAATGGCAAGAAGACGAAGGAGGGGATCACGCCTAGTATGCAGAAAAGCATTGATCAAGTGTCTTCCAATGAGCTGAGAAAGCAAAACCCCAGCTCTTGAAGTTCAGTCCCTGGCTTTGTCTATATGGGAAACCGTGGCTTCTTCTGTGCCAGCCTTTGCGTTCCCGTGCCAGCATCAACCAGTCGGTCCCGTCAGCAATCCCAGCCAGCATTAGGAAATGCACAGGAGTGTTTCAGACAGAGATCATCAGCTGTGATGGAAACATCATTCTGTCCCTCAAGCTATCCGTGCAGATTGTTTGGTGTGGTACCAAACCTTGCAAAAACATCTGAGCTGGGCAGTAGTTAATTTACAGAAAAAAACAAAAAAGGTGATTTTGGAGTCATTCCGTAATTTCCTTTCACGAGAAAATTACTATAGTTGTAGTAATTTCCTTTTAACGATGTGTGTTACGCCCCATTAGCAAAGATGTTTGCAGGGGCTCCTTTCTGGCAATGGCAATGGCAATGGCAACGGCAATGGCACTGTCCCTGCAAGGAGCCACCGAAACGTGGGCCGTGCTTCTCACGCAGAGCTCCTGCGGCTTTGCAGCTTCAGCCAAAGCTGGAGGTGAATCACCAAGCCTGCTTCCAACTAAATTCAGTTGCCCCCAAAATAACAGGGTAATATTGGAGTCGAAGTGGGTGGATAATTTTCAGCTGGCTGCTACATGCCTGAGCGAGCCGCAGAGGAGCTGCAGATGACTTTGGGAGCGGACCAGGTGCTGCAGTGGTGGCACCCCTTCTTTGGCCAGTGGAAAGGATCATCACAGATCAGATCTGTGGACCTGGACGTAGTTTTTCATAACAGCCCGGGACTGAAAACTCAAGCCCATATCCAGCTTCATTTAAATGAATAAAGCTGCTCCCGCTGACTTCCGAGGGGGCTGGATGAAGGGTCCATGTTCTCGCTGGCTCATGTATCTGCACACCCCCTGCCCCAAGAAAGAAGAAAAAAATGCAGTCGTCATTTGTGTTCACAGGCCACAATAAAATCCAATTTGCTTACCTGTAGCTCTGTTGGTGCCTGCGCACTAAGCGGAAATTAAAGCATTTTAGAACTAATAGAGTAATAAAAATCAGTAATGAAATATATTCATAATATAGCTAGAAAATATATGAGCAGCCTCAGCCTGATGTAATTGAAAATGGATTTAGCAAACTCAGGCTCAGACCGGTGAACTTATTTTGGAGATGCTTTAAGCTATTTGTATCGCTGAGTGAATTTCCAAAAACTCAGCCATCAGATTACCTGTATTTTGGACGATTTATGATCTTACTTTGATTTTTCCCCCTGGCTGCATTAGCGGGTGGGAACAGCCTGACTGTGCGAGTTAGAAGGCGTAAAAGCCGCCTCTAGACTCCTTGGATTTTCACGATGGCAAATGCAGCAATAATAAAATCCCACTTGGGGCTTTCTGATATTCTCTGTTATAGCCTTCTCTCTTCAGTTAGTTTTAACTTTGATAACCCTGTTTGGCCAGTAATTTGCTTTGGTCTTTTCCTGTGATTGAATTATTTTGAAAAGCTAGAGTAAAATGAAGATTACTCTCTCAGGAAAAAATGATGCCAGAATAGCTATGGCCTGATTATCTCCTTTGTCAGCCGATCAGCGCCAATGTCGACAATTTCTAGTTGGTGGCATTTGTCCTTGCTGCCAGCCTAGGTGTTGACTTCAAGTACCGGGTTTAAAGGGAAGGGAGGTGGGGGGTGGTGTGTGTGTAGGTGAAAGTAGGTTGCCTGCCTTTTATGTGGTCATCCAGATGAAAAAAGTCACAAAGATTTCTCTAGATCTTAAAAGTGATGGAAGCTTTATTTTGTTTAGTGACATTTGGTGTAGAATCTCAATTTTTCTATTATCCTTCCTATCAAAAGTAGCTACCTAGGGCTCAAGTGTCCCCAGATGAGCTCCTACAGGGCAAGGCATGGGTGAGGTTGAACCATATGATTGGCACTGCCACTCTGGTACAGCGGCTGCCAGTTCACTTGGAGAACTTGTATCTCCCGAGCCCAGGAGCTTTCAGCAAAACGCAGGTTTCTGGAAGTCTTATCCGTTCTTTGGCGAGTGCAGACACTTCTGCTTTCAGAAGAAGCTTGCTTTCCTGTGACTGCCCTGATAAGGCTGCTCCTGGAGCACAGCATCTCCACCAGCTCTTATCACAGCACCCGCTGGCAGGTAGACCTGGTGTCGGCAATGTCGGGGTCAGTCCTCCTTGCCCAGGATTTTCTACCAGTTTAATTTTAACTGCCAAATCCCAGGGCGGTCTGCTTCCTCTTATCGCCCAAGTTCCCCGAAAGGCTTCCTCGCCTGCTGGGCTCCAGCAACCTGCGGCTTTCAGGCTGTTTCGCAATTATAGATATGCAGTTCAAGGATTATTATCTTGTTACTCTGGAAGGCTTTTGCTTTGTGTGTTTGCAGACAAGTGTTCCAGCTGGTATTATACAACGATCAGATTTAAGCTGACTGGTACTTTGTGGTGGTGTTGGCAGATGAAAGTCTTGAGCACTGTTTACGAGTAAAATTTGTACTTTTATTCCAATTCCTGCCAGGGGCCAACCACTTCTGTGGGGTCTCCAAGCAACAAAAATGAAATAAAATTTACTGTCACCTCTTCCTTCCTCTAGATCCTTCATCAAAGAATCACAGAATGGTTAGGGTTGGGAGGGACCTTAAAGGTCATCCATCCAGTTCCAACCCCCCTGCCGTGGGCAGGGGCACCTTCCACTAGACCAGGTTGCTCAAAGCCCCATCCAACCTACAATTCCACCTGGCCTTGAACCTTCACCCATCCTGTATTACTTTGGGTTGTTAAACGCCAAAAAAAATTTGGCGTGCGTGCTGTTGGTTTTCAGTGATCTGACCCATCATGGTAGTTGATACCTGCGACTTTGGAGGCTGCAAGAAAGGAATCAGGGAAGCATTTTGGCACGGATTTTAAACACCGATGTTTCAGAGGCTGCAGCAAAAACGCGGCCTTGCACACATTACTTAAAAAAAAAAAAAAAAAAAAAGAAAATCAAGCAAGAGTAAAATGTAAGACAGAAACTAGGTAAAGGAAAAAGATTTTTTCCTTAAACGTAGAAAATTCTTTGTGCCTTTCAGAGGTGAGCAACCTGTAAATTCGGATTAAAATACTCTCCTGAAAGACATCACTTGAATTTACAGTTTCTCTTTCACAGTAAGTTGATTTATGTGACTTTCCTGGGGATTTAATTCTGCCTGCCCTCTGTGTGGAAGGACAATTTCTAGGTGAACTAGCACTGATCTAAGGTTTGCAGGAATTGTACCCCAGATACGGAACTGCGTAGCCCTCATGGGATAGAAATGCCATTATCCTTTTGATCTTGATGCTTGAAGACATATATTCATTGCCAGTCAGGGTCAGAAGAAACCAAACCTTGATCCTGGCTAGGATACTGCATAAATAGAAGCTCTGTGGGGGAAGCTTCTCATCCAGTTGTGCGATGTGCAGAGCTGGATGGTGCGGATGGGGCTTTTGCTCCGGGCGCAGTCTTTTTATCTCCTTCAGCAAAAGCGTGTCACCCCTGGGTTAGCCTCCAGGTGACACTGGTGGGATGCTTCAAGCGATAGGTACTTGTTGAAGTACAGATGCTTTAGTTTTCTGTAATCGGCAACAGACAGCAAATCTGGGACTCATCCTCCGAGCTGTGCATTGGTATTCTGCATCCTGCCTCCTGCAAAGAGGTCACGTTTTGGGGAAGGAACGCAGAAAAACAATACAGGCAGCTGGGCACTATCTGTAGCCGTTGCAGTGCTCTGACAATGATGATACCCTTTTCACCCAGTGTTGCTGTAGATTTTGTCCTCCTGCCGTGTTCCTTTCGTAATTGCCAATTAAATAGGCATCGTGGACTCAGTTTATCACTCGTCTAAATTTGTCTTTCAGGCAAGGGAAACTGGGTTAGCATTTAGCAATGCAAGTATGTTTAAGAGCAGCAGACTCACTTAGTTTGGGGAAGAAATATTGATGTGTATGTGGCAAGTTGGCTAATTTTGTCCTCGAGCATCATTTCCTGAAAGAGAAGCAACAGAGTTTATATTTTATTTGATTAAATAATAAATGATACATTCTCCTACTGCAAAGTAGGCAGCGTTTCCAGTCTGTGAATCTTCTGTGGGTATGAATGGAGAGACTCTAAATAGTGCGTGACTGGGGGTAGTTATTGCCCTCTGGGCACTGCTGCACACCAGAGCACAGTGTCAGCGACTTGAACAAGAAACTTGAGATAAATTAAAGTTTCTTTAAAGTTTCTTTTTTCTCTCTCCCATTGCTTTATTGCTAAATTTCTTCACAGGAGCTTTCTCCAGACCTTCTCACTTCCAGCTGTGGCTTTAAAGATGGGCTGTACCTGTCCACAGCCCACGGAGAAAGGCTCCAGATTAGGAATTAGGTGTAAGCCTTTGTCACCTTATCAGCAAAAGTTGCAAGGGAGTCCTTCTTATATCCCCTTGTACAGGGATTTGATAATTTTTTTTCTTTCTTGTTCATTTAAGTGGGCTGTAGTAAGCCTAGCATTAAATTGACGCTGGGGCCAATATATAAAATAATATGGAAAGTGTATGGCCAGATTTTCAAATCCGGATGTTGGTTTTTGATCTCTGAGTTGAGACCAGAGACGCTTTCCCCCCAAGCACGGACTATCTGCAGGGCCATTTCATACAGCTGGAGGTGAGGCTGCTAAAGCACCTGCGCACTTCTGGCCAGAGCCGCGATCAAAATGAACGTTCAAGGATGAGCTTGGAGCTTGCTGCTGAAATTACTGCGAGTTCATCTCTAGGTGCCCAGGAGAACGTTATTAAACCTCTGTCTCGTGAATCCTTCATGTGCTGGTAGGTTTGCCAATAGGCACCCAGCAAGCTGTAGCCCGTATGACCAGGCAGATGGATTTTGTGCGTCATCAGGTCCCTTTAGAAATAAAGGCACATCATTAAGGTGACACGGTCCTTGTGTGTTTAAACAGTTGAAACGAGGTGTGTCTTGTTATGCTTGGTAGCTGCTACTTTGCGTTTCTGTCCAGAGCTGGGAGATGCCCTGTGTTGGAGAAGGTGCAGCTGGACAGAGATGGCAAAAGATACTGCTGGGTCTGTCATTAATTCCAGGTCTTTGCCTATCTATTATACTTCCCTTAATGAGCACCCTGCATCATTTGAACATATGGTAGACAAACCGCTCTGCAATTTCTTAAATGTAATTCAGTCTTAGGATGAAGCTTGCAGGCCTTTCCTCTTCAGGCTTGACTCATGCTTTGGGTTAATCGCCCAATTAGTTGCTAATGGTCAGTGCACCCGTACCCGGGAGCAATGAAGCTTCACCTGGCTCCAGTGCTGCCAGAGCTGCCAGGTCTCACCCTGTGACCGGTGAGCTCTGCACTGGTTGAGGGCCGGTTCTGCAGAAGCACTTGGAGATAATTTTGGTCTGAATTTTTAAATCTGAACATAACTCTCTACTTTAAGCCATCGTGCCCCTCGCTTTGCCCATTTCCTAATGGCGGCTGTGTTGCTGTTTGCAGATGACGGGAAGCTGTCCCTGGAGGAGTTCCAGGCCTTTTTTTCTGACGGGACACTCAACGAAGAAGAACTGGAGAAGCTCTTTCATACCATTGACTCGGACAACACCAAGTAAGTTCCCTGCTCTGACACCCCCCTGTTTCTCAGAGCCTTTGGGTCACGGCGTTCGTGTGCAGGGGCAGGGCTGCTCTGGATGGCTGAGCACCACAGAGGCTGCAGGGGTGCAACTCGCTTTGCAAAACTTTGCAAAATCTCCGTTTCTGCTTGGTTTGTGTCTCATCACCATGGCCTCTATGGCTTCTTTTGTCTTGGTGGTTTTTTCAGGCCATTTTCTTTAGTGCAACCTGATCTTTATGGCATCTGAAATGATGCTTAGTTTTACCCATGACGGAATTTAAATGGCTCTTCAGCTTTTCCACTTTATCTAAAATCTTTGCTCTACTACAAAAGGCCACCGTGTGAATCTCTGTAAGCGTAGTCCTATCCAGCTGTTTTACACACAACAAACTGGCATGATTTGTGGTCTTGTCTCTTTGTGATGTCTCTGTATCCCCTGTGCTTGGCCCACGCCTGCTGTGCCTCCCATCCAAAATATCCCCCGGAAAGCAGCGATCGCTCTCGCACTCAATAGAAATGAGCCCCCTTCTCTGTGAAGCTCAGCTGTGTGGAGGCCAGCCCAAGCCCTGCAGCCACGGGTGTAGATGCTTTGCCTCTGCTCTGATCCCAGCAGCCTGATGTGGCTGTACTTCTGTCCGCGCAAAGCCTGGGCAAGGCAGCAAGGGGAGGGATCCACGAGCAGCACTGCGCTGTCCGCATCGCAGCTGCAATAGCAGCAGGGAAAAACGATGGCAGAGGAGGGCTCTAGGCATGCTTTAGTTTGACATTATGTCAAAGTTGAAGCTAAATACAGCACCTGACTGCTCTCACTGGGAATCAGGCTTCTGCAGGCTGCGCTGAGCTATCGAATTAAGGTGACAAACATGTTAGCAGCTGATGTTTCCTTCCCCTCCGCGCCTGCCTTCCCTGTCTCTCCCTCCGCACCCCTTCTGACTGCCTTTGCCTTTGGCAGGGTCTGAGGTGTTTGTGAGCCCCTGACAAGTGTCTGGCACTGGTGGCGTTCGGGACCGGCACAAAACCGGGGCCCCAGTGGGAACCCCTCTACCAGCAGGTAGCAATAGTGCTGGGCACCGGCACACAGGACGCAGCCCTCTGGTGGGTTTCCTTTTTCGAAGAGGAGCCCATCTTCAAAAGCCTGAGTAGCTTAGGCAAACAAAAAGCCAGCTTTGAGTGATATTCCAGTGTGACTCTTATTCCCCTAGAGAGAAAAAAAAATCTGTCCAAAAAGCAGATGAAAAGAGAATCCGATTTCAAATGAGAAGTCTTGCAGTAAGTATCTAAAAAAATAATAGTCTGGTTAATTATAAAGCTTTCTGGCAGCAGGTAGATCGAATCTTGCCTGTGTGAGTGCTGCATGCTTTGCTACCCATCCAAAATGTCCCCTGGAAAGCAGTGATCGTTCTAGAGTGTGCTGGCACCAAAGCAGAAGATGTAAAACTCGTCAGCCCGGTACAAGGGCTGCTGCTGAAGACGTTTCTGAAAGCAAAGTTTTCTCAAAATCCTGTCTTTCCAATGTGTCTAGTTCCCAAAGTTTATTCCAAGATCAGAAATGCCAAAGACCAGCTTGGTATATACTGTTCACTGCATAATCAATCAAAGGAACTTAAGTGATCCTGTTATTAAAATTAGCCAGGCATGATCCATCCTTTATAATGGTTCCTCTTCAGTAGGCGCTAGATGCTGCCTTATGCTTTGTGGGTCTATGTATCGAGCTCCCGCCAATGCTCCTGGGTGGGCTCTCTACAGACTCTGGGACTTGGGTGCTCACCTGCCTCTGTTCTGAAATAATTTCTAGCATTGCCTGAGCTTATCAACTTTCATTTGGCCTTTGAAAGACTGTAGACAGCTGATGTGCATTAAACCAGAGTGTATGGGGGTTAGCGTGCGGAGGTTTCTTCTGGCCTTCTTGAAACAGGAAATTGAGTTGCAGTCTGGTTTTTCTTGGGGATTGTAGAGAATATGCAGCTTGCTCCCAGCCTTAGTAAGGGATGTCTTCTAAACTGGACAGAGAGAAAACGTGTCATTTCTAAATGTCATGCAACAGTGCTGCTGGCAAGCGGAGTCTCACTGAGCAGCTCCTGAGCGTGGCAAGGGTTCCCACAATTCAGCGGCATTTTTCTTTTGCCAAGCTGGCTTGATCCAGTCATCAATACCCGTTAGGGACCGATACTCGCACAGAGCAGTGTAGCATCTGCTGTTCTTGGCTGGAAGGAAAAGCAATGAGTTGGTCACCCTTCCAAGTTAAATTCTTGCATGAAATTGGCACTTGCCTATTGATTTGGAAAGCATAGACACCTACAGCAAATTTATCAAGTTGGGGGAAAGAAAATATTCCTTGTTTTTTATCTGCAAGAGCTCGCTCTGTCTTCAGAAAACCTATTTCAGAGCCGGGCTTCCTTCTGCAAAAGCCCTTTTCACCATGAAAGGAGTAGACTGCAGTCTTGCATCTAGTACAGTCCTTCAAGCTGCGTGTGTGCTCTTCACCTTGCCCTGTCTTTTGTTCTCCGCACGGTAAATCGGCGGGTCTGTGGGAGGTCGGGCAGGAAGGTTTGCACTAGGGTTGCAATTCTAAGCGCTACTGCCACCGAGCAAGAG
Source organism: Sagittarius serpentarius (assembly GCA_034782735.1). Taxonomy (NCBI): domain Eukaryota; kingdom Metazoa; phylum Chordata; class Aves; order Accipitriformes; family Sagittariidae; genus Sagittarius; species Sagittarius serpentarius. Next base: position 23,637,788 of record JAVKLA010000088.1, on the reverse strand, counting down.
GAGTGGAGCAGAGCTTTCATTTTTCCATTTTACAGGGGAACAGAGGAACAATATTAACTTTATCTTTCCAAAAGGCTGTTTGAATGACAATTATTTGCTATACGATAGAATTTTGTTTATTTTAGAGGCTGGTTTTTGATACTCCGTTTTATCTGTGTGTTTTTCTCATATTGCCCATCATGTTTGTTTAGTGTGCAAAACAAAGTTTGCTATGGAAATTACGTTGCAGCTAGAGTACAATATGAAGAAAATTATGTTCCTGCTGATTATTAGTAATTGCTGTTACCAGCCAAATTACAAAATGTTCATTCAGTTTCCTGGAGTATTTTTAGGACCAGATAACTGCCTTACTGGAGCAGATAAAATGAATGTCTGTACCAGTTTCTTGACTTGCTTTGGTCAGGAAGATGGTGGAACAGAGGAAAGTTGGGCAGAGGAGTGGGAAGATGAGGTTGGTTATGGATGCAGGAATAGCTGTGCTGCTGGGGGGAGTCAGTCGTGACGTGCTGTGGCTGGAGGAGTGCGTGCTTTTGTCTTGGGCATCGCGGTCCCCCAGTGAAACACCTCATTGACAGCAAGGTGCGGTTAAGAGGATGCTGAACTGAAATGAAATACCCCCAAAATAGCCCAGGGGCATTAATGAGGCTCCTTCTTTCTTCTCGACTGCCTGGGAAGTGTCTCTAGGAGGTTAATGATGTGGCATGGTGGGCATGGCTCCAAACACCCACCGGGGTCTTATTACCGGGTAGCTCCATAAGAGAACCTGCCATCCACGGCAGGGTGTGAGGACTGTGCATCGTCGCTGGCTATTTCATCTGGCAGCAGGAAAGTGCAAGAAGCCTCACATTTTTCACTCGTTTTTTTGGCAAAATTATAGTCATAAACCTGCTGCTGCTTAAAAACGATGATCAAGTGGCATTTTTCTCTCCATTGCTCACACTGGCTGCCCTCCTTCCCTCCTCCCAACTGAAGCAGGAGACAGAAGCAAGACGTTGCTAGGTGGCTTTCCACTATTGGTTTTAGCTGCTATTTCAGGAGGTTTCAGCAGTGCTTCATGAGGACCTGCCTGAAGATTAATGGGGAGGTAATTATATGTTACTATTAATATCAGTGCTACTGGAAGTGCACAAATTATGTGTATGATATGTAGACACACATATTTAAATATATATATACATTTGGTTCAGTGGCAGAACAGGCCTTTAGAAAACATTAGATTGATGTTCACCTGGGAAATCCTGTTACATTTGCAGAGTTATCTATACCCTTTCTTACCTTTTCTAACGTTATGTATCAATTTAAAAAGGAAAAAGTCATTGCAAATGGAAAGTCGAACAAGTTTTAGGGTCATGAATGACCAGATGAAACCCTTTAACAACAGTACCGTGACACCGGACGAAACTTGCTTTGTCTGACCCACAGTTCCCATCTTCTTCCAGCTCCCTGGGCCAGCACTTACACCCACTCTGCATCCCTTCGGAAGGAAGGAGCACCTCTCAGCCCTTGTGAAAGCAGGGGGAGGTCAGACATGGCTGTTGACCAAAAAAATTTAGTCCTGGCAGGAGATATTTCAAAAATTCCTTTTCTCTCGTACATTTTTCATAGCTGCAGAGGACAACCCTTTGGGGAGACATCTGCTCACTGGAGCAGGAGTTCGATGAGCTGTACAGGTCCATTCACAAGGAGCCAAGAACATGGCATTAGCATTCTGCTGCTCTGTCGTTTGTTATCTCTTCGCTAGGCTTATAACTGTTCTTTTAATTGCTTCATTTCCCCCCCGCCCCTCCTCTAAATGAGCTCTTCTCTCCAGTGGCAAACACTAGAAAAGGTTGAAGCGTTTATGTAGGATAATTAAGAGAGGCAGGTATCGCTTCTCAGAAGCCCTTCACAGCTTCTCCAGACTGTCACTTTTGCCAGAGGATTGTGACAAATGGAGAACTGAAGACACTCAGGTTCTCCAGCCTGGACCGCACTGGGCGGCGTGCCGCCTCCTGCCCTTCCTGGCAGTTACCTGGGGCTGTAATCCCGAGGGGCAACCACAGGCGACGGATGGGAAAATTGATGGCGTACCTTTGGATGCAGAACAACATCCTTCTTGGAACCATGGAGCCACCTTCCTCCCCCGACCCCTCATCTGCTCAGATACCCCAGGGAGCTGTATTATGAATCAGAGTAATTTGGGGTGCAGGGATGTAGTGGGGTACGGTCAGGGCAGCTACCAACCTGGGTGCCGTGTTCAACCCCAGACCCCGGGGAGGCACGGCTGCGCAGGGCCACCCCAGAAGCAGGTAACAATGCTGACGAGCTTCTCTGCCTGCGCTAATTAGTCCTGCTGCCAAGCGGAGCGTGTCAGCCCGGAGAGCGCTGTGCCAGCACAGCCGTGCTGCTTCCAGCCATGGATTCAGCCGCCAGCGTTTCGAGAGACCCGCAATGCCAGTGCGGACAGGGTGGGAGCTTTGGGCTGCCCCCGCTTTTTTCAGGGAGATGGGGTGTAGCTGGCCCTGCGTGGGGTGTTTAAAAGGCTGCGATCCCAAACGGCGCTGTTGGTGGGGACAGCCTGCTGCCTGGGAAGGCGAAACTGGCTGCGATGGGTCCGGCCCTGGGCTGGCACGGTGGGACAGCTGCTCCTCAGGGCCTGGCTGCGAGCGCCGCTTATTTAAGGTTGATGGAAGCAGAGCGAACGAGGAGGGACAAGTCTGTATTTCACTGGCTGCTAATTGCGCAGGAGAAGCTGTTAAGATCGTGTTAGCGCTAATGAGGGATACGAGCGGGAGCGAGCCGTCTCCTGCACTTGTGACTTACCGGTTACGGTGTGTGTTTTGAGCCGGAGGCGGCTGTGCAGAGCATCGGTGCCAGTGCCGTGGCCTCTAAGGAGAGGGAGGGAGCACGGCGGCAGTGTGTGCTCCTCCTGCCTGGCCTCCCCAGGCCCCTTCCTCTTCCCCTCCATTTGTGGGGCCAGAAGCTCTCAAAACTGGGCTGATAGCTTGCATGGGTGAATTTTGTTTCTCCGTTACTTCGATTGCATTTGTACTCGGAGCGTAAAATTGTTTTCCGTTAGTCCCTGTGCAAACCCATAAGACTTTGTGCCACGGCTAGGAAGCTTAATGCTCCATAATGGTGAGCAGCATCCCAAAAGTGGGAGGAGGTGCTGGCAAGGTGCTCCTGGTGAAGTTGGGGGTCCGGACTGATGCTGTTCCCCGTGAGAGGAGCCAAAGGCAGGCGTCTCGGTAGCAGCCCTGCAGCTCTCTGGCTTGGTGGTACCCTGACTCTGAAAACTCCTGGTCTGATGTTGTATAAGAGCAATGTGGCATTTTGGAGGGGTCAGAGACAAAGGCAAAGGGGCTCAAGATCTCTTCCCGAGTGAACAGCTGGCAGCGAACAGCTTGCAAGGAAGCTTGATGTGTGCAAGCTAAAGCTACACCTTGTGCTCCAGCTGATAACCCGCACAGAAACGGAGCTTCACGTCATCACAAGTGAATACGAGGTTCTCGACATCCTCCTTCCAGCACACAACCCTGCTCCAGACCTGGACACCTTCAGTACCTTCGATCATGTGGCAGCCTGCTGTCCTGCTCCAGTAATTATTTTCCTCTGGTGGAAAAGGTCTGTTGTGACCACTCTGTTTGGACACCATGGTCCCCGCTCTGAGGTCCTTTACCCTCCCGCAACCTGCGTTGGGTCTGCTGGCCTTTGGCGTGAGGAGACTCCATCTGAGAGAGTCCACGGTGGGCTTTAGGTCACCCTGCCCATGCTGTTTTCCAGGCTTCTACCGTCCAGTCCTCTCAAAGTTGAACAGAAAGTACTTCCACATCTTGGGTAAGGAACAACAATAATTATGATCGGGTATTTTTTTTTCCTCTTTTTTCTCCCCCTCCCTAATCTTGGCTATTTACATTGCAAACCCAATTCAGTAGAGTGCTGGATTCGTCTGGGAGCCGAAGCCCACGCTATGGAGATGGATGTGCCCATTGAAACCAACTTAATTTTTGAATATTGAATGTTCTTAATTAGCTCTCTGGGAAACAAACTGCGGATGGTATAATTAGCTGAGATTTTGATTAACTGATTCAAGAGACAGTTCTCGTCCCTTCTGAAAGGGACAAAATGATTGCACAAAAATTATATGTCTGGCTCTAATTTCTGGCTCTCGAGAGCATGGGCATTTGGTGGATTTTGTTCTTTCTGTGTATGTGGAAGATGTTTTTTTGAGTCCTAGCTTATTCTTCTCTGTGCCGACATGTCACTTATGCTGTACTCTGCTCTACTTTCCATTTAAGTGAAGAAATACTTGGTGCCAAAGCTGGTGCTCAGCATCTGTGTGTTGATAGAGCTACAAAACATCTCAGGCTCACCAAAGAAAAGAGGCTTTAAAAAAAAAAAAAAAATCACTCACTGGGAAGGTCATCGGGAGAAAGACGAAGCTGGGAAAACTGCATAGAAACCTGTTTGAAAAAACATTTGAGAACATTTTTCTATTTTTAATCATATTTCCCAGGTGTTTTCCCAGGCAGCCTCTCAGCGGGGTCCCTGGAGGGAGCCTGTTTAATGCTGGCAGGCAGGCAGGTTGGAGCTGGGAGCAGCAGGCTGGTGTTTACTGCGGAGGGCGAGGATCGGGGAGGGTTTATCTGTGCAAACAGAGAGGAGAAGTATCACACTGGAGCGTTTTCTAGCTGGGACTGGGGCTCGGCTTCTAATTTTTCCGATTGTGCAGGGCCATCCTGCATCAGAAATTTTCTTTTCTAGGGAATGGAAAGATACCAAGATCTCGCATTAAAACCATGGAAGTGACTAAGGTACTTAATTCTAATCAGCTGCTTGTGTTCGAGTCATGTAGGCATTCAAAGAGATCATAGCGTTTTGGTTTAAGCTCCAGTCTTACAAATTTATCCGTGTGTTTTTTCTGAGTAAGCGTGCATAGGACACCACAATCAAGCAGCAGACATGTCCAGCTGCTGCTTGGTAGGCAGAGCAAGCCGTCTGCCTTGGGACAGAATTTGGGGAGTGGTTTTTTTTAGATCACTTTTCAGTGGCAGGAGAAGAGAATGTGTGAGAAACAAAGATATTGGGAAAATACAGGCAACAGAGTACAGGGGTTTCTTGCTTTACTGTTCTTTTACTAGTTCCCTGCCAGTTGTGTGTCACATATCCAAACCTGCATGTTTGTTGCTCTAATTTCTTCCTCTCCTACGTGCATCTTTGGTGATAACCAAGATACCTGCACTAAATCTGAAAGGAGGAGGAAGCTGATTTCGTTTTAACTCACGCTCTCAATGTCTTACCATTTGCTTCTGGCAATTAGCAAATCATCCAGCTGAGCTCTGAACAATTAGTTTTTCCCTGTCTCTTTGGCAGTTCAGTATTACAGAGATTACAAATAGAGATCAGATTAGTCCAGGCTTCCGTATCAAGTAGAAATAGGTAAAATGTTGAATGTTCATTCATCAAAAAAGGCCATTTCTGACTGATTCACACTGTTGGCAGTGCATGCAAAAAAACCTGAGAGACCCCAAAAAAGGAAGGAGTATTTATTTGTTTTAATGGTTTGCTTTGAAAATGGAGCTAAAAGAAATAACGAGAGGTTAAAAACATGCATAAATGACTTCTTTTGATGGAAACAAGAGGGCCAAGAAGTGGAGGGAAGTTTGTCTCTGTGAAAAATGGAGCTGAAGCATAGCTTTGCTGCAAGCCACGGAGAGTTATCGGTGCCATTAACCTGGCCCTGTGAAGGTGAAAAATCACAGCATCCTTTGGCTTTCTTCCCCGGGAGGACCAGGACCCCAGCGCGGCGGGGCGAGGGCGTTCGGTCAAATAGGTCTTCTCTGGGTAACTCAGCCCTGTTGTGGTCCAGCACGGTACCACCCCGAAATCCAGGCAGTGACTTCCGATCCCTGTTACGCGTACACAAATCTCTTCCACCTTTATAACTGCTTTTCCCCCCATTCACACACCTGTCTTGTTCTTGTCCCTGTTGCGGTGAAGAGCAGCGCTGGCTTTGCAAGCACCCTCCAGTTCCCTGCGGTGGTATTTGGTGGGGCCGTGACCTGAGCCCCTCCAGTCGCCGCTCAGCATCACGACTGGGAGAAGAAGAGATGGGTGCTGCATACATGTGAGCGAGCGGTGCCTGGTAGCCGCTCAGATCGCCACCACTCTTGCTTTTGGCGTGTGGCACCGTAGGATTGCTCCCTATGTGCAGGGCGTGCATGAAGCCGTCCTATCTGAATGCTAGTTAGGCTTTAACATGCTTGTGGATGTTGTTGGCTTTCAACAAAGCAGCTGGGAAAATAGTATTGAACTGGCCAGATTGGGGAAAACACTCGTGGGTTCAAAGGCTGAGCGGTGCAATGGAGCGCGTCTGGAGAAGTTCGTTCCTTTGGTTTTTTAAAGCACTTTATTGAGCACCCCATGGCAGGAGGGCTATGTCGTCATTTCATAGATAAGCATCACAGGTTGAAACCATTCTTTTCCTTCCTTTTTTTTTTAATATATTTTTCTGCAAACAGGGGATCCCTAATAGGCAAACCCAAAATAGTCACAGTACCTATCCCAGTAACAGAGTTGACATTACAGAGTGGTCCAAATGCATCGCAAACAGCTCGTATTTAAAAATCTGACTTGAGGCTGATCAATTTGAACAAGCCTGACAGAAAAATTGATGCGTTGTTAACTCAGGTGCCAACTGCTGTACTTACTGTCTGTGAAATGCATATGTGTGATGAAAAGCTCGGTTTAAAGCGGGCTGTGATGCAGGACAAAGGCTGAAGATGCTGGCTCTGCATGGGACCAGGATGCCAAAATTAAATAATCAATCTTCTCAATGCAGCATGATGAAAATATCATAAAAAATCGTGCTGTATTTCCAAAGCGGAGCTGGTGGAACTACCCTGAGAGCAGAGGGGTCACCTGTGCTGTCTCTGCGCTGGCTGTGGCGTGTACGGCCCGTCCTTCCGAGGATTATAGTCTCAGTTTTGCCTGGCACCGTCTGGGGATAAATTAAACGAGGGCTGATACAACCCAGTGTATATACACACTGAGCCCGAGCGTGTGTATATAATAATCAGCAGCTTAATAAATTTGGAAGTGCCATCCCTCCTAGCAGCTAAGTTACGTGTAGGCTGTGATTAAACCTTCCTTCTCTTTTCTTTGATGTACTTGTGGGCAGAGCGATATTTTTAAGATCAGGCCATCCACCCCTCCAAAAAAAAAAAAAAAGCTGAGGGTTTAGATGCAATTTATTCAGGATTTGGCACACACAGAGGCTAGAAAATGTTTAGTACTGTGTTAAACGTCTGTTTTATTTAAGGCGATGACTGTGCTTAGAAACCAACAGTTGGATTAAGCTTAGTAGATCAGTGTGCTGCACTGATACGTTTTTCAGGATACCAACTGAAGTGTAAACAAGCATTTTATTGTGTTGTCATCTTGTTCAGAGCTTTTGTGAGCTTTTCAAGAGGTTTTCTTTTGCAAGACTGTGGTTAGAGGTTCTGTCCACCTCTGACAAAGCAGAGAGAGAAGACACTGATTGTTTTAGATACGCTGTGAAATGGTCTTACAAGGTGCAAAGAGAGATGTGAGAGGAACATGCCTCAGTCACCCAAAATTTTCTTCCATGGGCAGAAACAACCCCACCAGTTTTTGCTTTTAATACGCAGAGATCCTGGGCGGCTCAAAAAAAATCCCCTTGCCCACTGTTGGGTTGCAGAAGGCTGTGGTGTCTCCGACCCCGCGGTGCCTCTGCGGGGCGGCCGTGGGCAGTGAGGTGCTGTGCTTTGCGGAGGGCAGGCAGGGAGAGCGGCAGTGGGACATCTCTGCCTTGGGCTTCTCCTGCACTCCAGAGAGTTTGGGGATTTGGATTCGTGATCAGCACTTTGCAGCAAATTGCACCTTTATGCTGCGTTTTTGATGTTAATTTATGGAAGCGATAGGGCAGGAAGGGCAGAGCCTCACTGATGCTGAGCCCAGCTCATCGGCGGTACCCGGACCCCAGCTCCGGAGCTGTGCGACAAAGCACCAGCTGACAGCCTGAAATGCCATATTGCAGTTGCTGACGAATGAACAAACAAACGTCTGGTACTCCGCAGGTGCCAGTTTCTTGCCCCTGCCTTTTTTCGAAGTGACATTTATTTCTCTTTTAACTAGCGAGAGCTTAGAGCATGTTTTCCAACAGCATCCAGACCATTAGTTTCATTTTTATCCATATTCAGTCGCACTTCTTGGTGCCCTTGATGATTAGAGCTGGGTGTTTTGTTCTGTCAAATACTTCACTGCATAGAAAATGTTATTTTGGTTGTCTTGAAACTACTGATGAAAGCATCTGCTCTGCATCAGGGATGGTTTGCAGCTTGGGACTTTCTGAGGACCTGGAAGAAGCAACTGGGGTCTTCACCATGTTCTTTCTGACCCGTACCTGCAGCTGTAGGTAGGAAATCAGGCTGCACGGAGGCTTGCACGGGGCAGGCTGGCGTTAGGTAGGACCTGGTGCTTCATAAATGGCTGTGACTGCAGAATAGGTCAGCACGCCAAGGGAGTGAGGACCTGAACCGGCCTTGAAACACAGCAGCAGGTGGGAGCCTTTAAAAATGAGAAACTGAGCAAGTAACGCGTTAGGTTGTAATGGTCTCTGTCTTTATGGGAGGTACCGATTCCCTGAAAGGAAAGGGGAACTCTGAGAGTCGTGCTGCAGAAGGAGCATATTACAGACGAGGGGTGTTCAGTCCTCCCCACCCAGACAAAGTGCCCATGCTGGTTTTATCAGCCACACAAGCAAAAGCAGGAATATTGCTGCTAGCAGGCGTTACTGCCAAACCGAGCCCCAGCTCGCGTATACGGGCCTTGGGCTCGCTGTGCCTTACACCCTGTGCACAGCCCTCGCCCACGGCCGTGGGGAGGGGAACGGTGTACGTGGTCCTTGGGGCAGACGGGGTCACTCACGGAAGCCTCTGTGAAAGCGTGATCTATCATTGCAGAGGAGTTTTCCCTCTTCCAAACCCAGGGAAATCCACACCAAAAGCCTTTCCTCAAGGACCGTGATGAGTGCGAAACTGTTGCAGAGGTAAGGGGCTCTGCCGGGAGAGGTGGGGATGGACCAGCAGCTGAGATGGGGTCACGGGGGGCAGAGGTCCCTTGGGCTGCTGCCTCCGTACCTTGGCTTTGGTGGTTTTGAACTTCAGAAATTCTCTTTAGCAAGTTCAATAGCCTCTTTGCCCTGTTTTTACGTGGCTTATTACTGCTACAAGGAAAACGCAATAGTATTACGGGTCATTGGCTAGAGAAGAGCCATCTTTCCATCGCATCCCTGGTTACCACTCATGTCGAGTGCTATGGGAACCGCCTTGCTACACCACGCTGCCGGGCAGGACGTCTGCACTCGGGTACCGCAGGCCTTTTTGGACCTGCTGCTCCTCAAAGTGTGCCACCCACCTGTGGCATCATGAGGAATCAATTAGGAGTTAGTATTCAGTGCTAACCGTCCGTTTATTTTTCCCTTTTCGTCTGCAAGTGGAGCTGGAATAGCCTTCGTAACACAGGCACCTTGCTGCGGAGGTACGGAGGCTGCTCCAAGCTGAACTCCGCATCTTCTGGCGTGGTGGGAAGGACGCCAGCGAGCAGGTCTGCTTGTAAACCCTACACCCCGGGCTGCGTGGTGGCCGTAAGGCAAGGTGGCACTTTGCTGAGGGTGTGACTGTCCCCGGGAGAGCCACCAGCCACACTCATGGGTCTGCCCAGGGGCTTTCACATTGAGGAGGAGGAGGAGAAGGGAGTGAAGGTCTTCTGCTGGTTTTCCCCATCAGGCTAGAAGGTCACCTAAAGGAGCATCTTCGGTCATGCTGAAGCCACAGATGTGGATAACTGAGAGGCTTTTTGTCTGGTTTGGGCAGCGAGAGCCCTACCTGCTGGTGCTCAGCAGGGAACCAGGACCTGGTGGTTTCTCTCTGTGTTTTGGCAGGCAGAGCAGGTCCGTTCTGACCCCCCTGCGTGCCACTGCAGCAACTTGACGGGGACTTCTCGTGTAGGGAGGGAACAGCCTTGAAGCAGGCTGAGTCAAGGAGTGCGTTTCAACCTAAGTGTGCCAGATTTTTACTGTGCTTGTTTGTATTAAAGGTCAATTCAGTTTGCCTTGAAAAAAAAATCAGTGTTTTCCAGATTACTGGCTTGTAATGAGGAGTCTGCTACCCCAGTGCACCGGAGCAAAGCGCACAGTGCAGAGCACACAGTTCTGGGCGCTAGCATTTCCAATGAACGTAAGCTTATGCTTTGAAAACTGGATCTGGGCAGGGTCTGTATTAAGGAGAACACAGATGGCTCCTCAAGGCGAGGAGCCACAGAGAAAGCCATATGAAAATATTAAAATGTTAAAATATTACTATTCAGTGGGTCTGAATGCAGGTTTGCTGTGCAGTCCCGCTGCTGCTCGCCTTCTGTCTTGCTGAGCGACATTAGCCGCGGTGGCCATGCAGCGTGGAAAAGGAGCAAACCTGCCCCTATCTTGGTCATTATTTGCCTAAATCCAGAGGAAAGCTGTGTAAGGAGCAGGAAGGAGCTGCACCCTGGGTTTAGGCGCGTAAAACATCCTTGGGGCCACTAGATTTCAGCCTTCAAACTGGTAAACAAAAATCCTGCCAATAGCAAGGGCAAGTAGGAGGAAAGAGATTGTCTCCCAGAGTACCTAGAATCTGTTATAATCCCAAATCACGCACCACAGGTGATGAGGCTCTTCATAATACAAAATCCGTATGTGAAAACTTCATACAAAATCCTCCTTTTGCTTCTCTTTTTTTTTTCTTTTTTTTTCTTTTTTAGTTTCCTGGGCAATTCTTTGTCCCTGTCTTTTCTTCTCTGCGGTACCAGCACTTCAGACAAAACCATGATTCACTGCTGGGCTTTCAGACCCCCTTACTGTGCTCCCCAGCTGCTCGATGATGGAGCACGTGCCAAGGGAAGAACGAAGTTGTTAGTTTTGCTTTGGAAAAGGCAGCATTTCTCTCCCTTTCAGGAGCCCCCCATGGGAGCTCTTCCCTGTAGGTGTTTTAATCTAAATGATTGTGCTCCAGTGCTGGAAGTGTCCCAGTTACGTGGCAGTCCATATGGACTCTGCCAAACTGCGCCTGTTTCATACAACATGGATTTGGGGAGAAACCTTTGCCTGGAGTGAAAGGTGAACCCTGTATCAGCCCATGCAAATGGGCTCTAGGCATTTAAATAGGCGGTACTCCCTGCCCTGCTGGAAAGAGCAGAGCTGAATGAAAAATACCTGCTGGGTTATTTAAGACTCACTGCTCACTTTATTTGTTGGTTGTACTGAATCATGTGCAGGGGAAGTGTGCCTGTGTTGGTACACGCGTCTTTGAATTATTCCTGCTGAAGCACACCGCAAAATACATTTAAAATTTATCTCATGCAGGAAGCAGGGACATTTGACAGGAGATTAAGACCATCCTTTAAAGTAAGAGCCAGGTGGGCACCAGAGCCCTGACTGCCAGCTTGCCACAGCTAAAGAAATTAAGGCCAAAACTGAGATATGTTACGAATACTTGTCTGCCTGTGACATCCGAAGCTGCAGCTGGCTGGATGCACTTCTGGTTGTGGACAGCCTTGGCATACGGTTTATGCTGTTTCTTTGCCTGTGGCACCTCGGATTTTGGAAGTCTATTTTTACATCATACCGTAAGAGTGTTTGTTGTTTGTTTTTTTTTTTTAAAGTAAGCGGACAGGTGAAGGAGGTACTTGGGTAGGTTTCGGGAAGGATTTAGCAGGCTTCTCCAGGAGAGTATGATGATAGGCTTGGAAAGTTGCTTAGTTCTTTAGGATTAATGTTATTCAGCTCCTGGCAGGCATCCAATATTTGGTATTTCTCTTGCTCTGCCTGGAATAATTTCTCTCGCTCTGGGATTTGTGTAAAAATGTTTCTTTGAGTTCAGAAACTAATGATCAAGAGTGACCATCTGTAACCCCTTAGTAGGCACCTGGATATACATTTTCCACTTCTGAGGTGTTGAGATAACACAGCACTGTTGCTGCTGGGACTAGAAGGCATATCATCAGATATGATAATACTTTCCAGCTGCACATGTTGTTTTTTAGTCTTTCCTAAATGAAAATGAGTTTTGCAGGTGGCTAATGCTAGAGTATAATTTGTTTCCGTGCTCATTGGAAGCCTTGTAGCAAACCCAAAGCTATGAATAGAAGATGGAAATAAAAGTAGAACGTGATTTCAGAAAAACTTCCATTTTCTGTGCTGGTGAAGCAACTAAGACATGTGGCTGCTGATGCAAACCTTTCATCTGCCGAAGTGAAAGGGTTATTATGTGGCATTTGAGCAGCACATCCAGGCAGATATTTGCATGAGAAATACACTGTGAAGATGAGACTTTGCTGTATTTGCAGCTTCTGAATTCCCATTATGGTTTTGATTGTGCCACCCGTTGGGAGAGCCTGGGACACCTTTCCCTTGGCTGAGCTGGAACCCAAGAAGGGAATTTCACGCTCTGCTCCTCCACGTTATCTTTTCCTTTCTGAGATAATTTTTTCACCTCTCTATAATTGAAGAGAAGCCTGGAGAAACGCGTTAATGACAGCAAGTCAGAAGCCAACAGCTTTGCCTTAGGGAGACAGGGAGACCCTGGGAAAGAGAGGGAGAGATGCTGGATGGTAGACTCCCAGCTGTTTTGGTTGGAAGGGACCTCTGCAGGGCTCTAGTCTGGCTCTAGGCCCTAGTAGTGGGACCATCGCCAGCACTGGACCAGTGGGACCAGGACAGCCCTGGCTTTGCCATGCTGAGTCCTGAAGACCTCCTGGGATGCTCTCTGGGTAACCCCTTCCAGTGCTGCGCTGTGCTGGGCTTGCTCATTAAGAGCTAAAGCAAACAATCGTGGTGGGAAATTTCCAGAAATACCTTTTTTCCTGCCGGAAAATGCTGACTGACTTAAACAAAGTTTGGGGCTGACCCGGATCAAAGTAGCTGCAGCTTCTGACCTGAGACCTGGAGGTTACATGGGGGACCGTCACCTGCCCAGAGGTCTGGCTGCTGGGATGCTCGGCTTAAGCTTGTAATCCCTGGGCTGTTGGAGACCCTGCTGCAACGTGCCCTCTGCCTGGTGTTGCCACCCCACTCTTCCCTGGGCGAAAGTCGCAAAAATGGCAACGTGTTTTGAGAAAGGCGGGTGAAGAAGGAAAAATCTTCTAAGTGCTTTGAACCGATGGAAAAGCAGCATTCAGTACTGGGACAACTCTGATAAAAGCCCATCTGCTGGAAAATCTGCAATCAGGGATGCGGCGATCCTGATGTTAGCTCAGGTGCTCATCAAACCGCATTTTAATGCTGGGTGGGGTTTCAGGGGGAGAAATGTATTTCTCTCTGGAGCACGCAGGAGGCACAGCAATTACTCTGGGCAGCCTCCTCCTCTTGCTGGTCGTGCGGCAGTGATTATTCTCTGGGCAAATTTGCTTAATTAAGCCCACTGAGGAGATGCTCTCACAGCATGGTTGTTGCTCTTTAAACTCCCATGTATGATGGGGGAGGAGTATCATGCTTTGAGGCCTTTTCTTTTTCTTTGAAATGGTTGGATGTAAACCAGCAGGGAAAACTATGTCCCTATTGCCAATACGTTTGTCTGGTCAAATCATCCCAGTGTATCTAAACGGTGCAGGGTGGTGAGAAACAAACAGCCCTTTTTGTGGCCGAATTAGTTTGTGGCTTGGACTCTGACTTTTCAGAAGATGCTCTAGGTTGAAGGCTGAGCACTCATGTTTGGCTCCTAGTTCTGTTGGAGAAATTAGGTCCCAAGTGGCAAATGGAAGATCTCCAAGGTATATCTTTGCCTTGGAAAGTGATCTCAACGGGTACACATCCCCAGCAAGGTTGGGGATGCAAGGCTATGCTGCTCCACGTTGCAGCTTCATTGGTTGGAAAACAGAGAAAAAGGCCTGAAAGCAAAAAGATTTGGATTTTCTTGATTTTTTTTTTTTTTTTCTAGTTTGAAAGAAAGACTTGTTTTGGAAAGAGATTAGATAGATGTGGCCTCTACTATACAGAGAAAACTGTATAACACTGGAGTCTTTAATGATTTCTTCATTTAAAGTTTCACTTGAACATTATTATATTCTGCTTAGTTGGGTTATGGCTTCAATAAGTTCTTTAATTAGTCATACTGTTAATGTAAGAATGCTTAAAATTAAAAGCTAATTCACAGTCAAGTGTTCCGGTAGCTGAAAGATTCTTTTTTTTTTTTTTTTTCCCCTGGAAAAATGAGAACAACTTGTTGAGATTTTTCTTTTTAGTTTATTGTAGCTTACAGGAATATTGAATATTTGTCAGCTGAAAAAAAACCTGATAACTAATGCTCACCTAAATTGTTTTCATGTCAAAGGGCTTCGTGATATGTGACCACTCCAAAAATCTCCACTGAAGGGCAGGGCTGGGAAGAAGGGTTTTTCTGGGAACCACCACCTCCGGTTTCACGAGGCTTGAAACCCAGATCCTGAATAGTTGCATCATAAAAAAATCCTACTGCCATGATCCATGGGGTGGTTAGTTACTAAAGCATCAAACTACGGAGCAGCTTGTAAATTGTTCTGTATCTGGGTGTTGCGCATCCCTTGCATTGCGTGTTCAGCTGTGCAGCGGCCACGTCGGGCAATAAAACCCCTGTAACACCGATGGGGATGCGGCTCTGTGTCAGGGATGTTCCTGACGGGCACGCTCCTGTGGGTTGGAAACATCCTAGGAAAGGCAGTGGTTTGTGCACAAGTACGCATTGATTTCTCCATACCAATTTTCATCTGAACATTATCATATTTTTTACTAAGTCAGCTCATGACTTCAGTAATTTGTTTAATTGGTCTTATTCTTAATGCAAGATGGCTTAAAATTAAAAGCAACTTCTCAGCCCAGTTAACATTTAAGCACAATGAAGTTAAATAATATGATGGCAGGATGCGAGGAAATAAAAGACCATTTTTGGCAGCAGCATATCAATTATTACAATGCAAAACCACATGGAATACAGTAACAGATATTTTTTTTCTCAGTAACGTGCCCTAGCTGCAAACCCATAACCACTTCAGTAGGTGTTTATAAACACTAATTGGCTTCTGAAAAATATTATTTAAGCACTTTGTGGGTGATGCTGATGTAAAAACTACTCCTGTGCATGTGCCTGAGAGCATTGGTTGACTTCCCAGGCTCTGTGCTGGCGAGAGCTTTGATGAAAGACCGACCGTGGTCCTCAGACATGAGGTCGGTACGGTTTTGGAAATGCATTGTCTGGGTTTCTTCCCCCACCTGAATTTTCTCTGCCCTTGAATTGCTGAGGCTCCGTGTTAGCAATCCCATGCTGCCAAAGCGCTGAGGACTATTCGGTCAGGAGTTGGCTCTTTTGGGCAGCGTCTGGGGTCTGCATATTCAGTGGCTTTGGGCACGAGAACAACGCGTCAGAGAAACTGAGCTTGCAGCATTCCTGGGGAGTTTTGTAGGATTCAGGGAAGAAACTCCAGGGTTTGAGAAAGATGACAAATCTCTGAGGGAATTAAGACAAAGTAGTGTGAAAGCTCATTTTGCAGAGAGATGCATGTGCCACCTGCACCTCTAGCTGAAGCTCGCGCCAACACGTTTGCTGCCAGCAGCTGCCACGCCGTATATCCTGCACCACGAAGGTGTCTGAGATGAGAGATGACTTTTTTTTTTTTACACTGTGACAGACATCAGTTACCCAAAAGGGTGCGTGATGCAGTAACATGTGCTTTTACAGCGGGAGACAGGTCGAGTGGCACCTTTCTGGCAGCTGGCATCTCATGGGATCAAGATGTTCGTGTTCGCTTCCAGCGCCCGGCAGGTCCCACAGCTCAGGAGTGGCGGTGAAGGGGTCCCCAGTACTGTCACCGGGGGCTCTGCTTTTGGGGAGAACCTGGGCACGGGCGGCACTGTGAATTTGGGGAATTTCCTCCCCAAATATCACCAGCGCACACAAGCGTTTCTGCTTAGCTGTCATGCACCTGGCTAACGCGCCCAGGGGATGAGACGCATCTAGTGAGAGGCCAGCAGGGTCCCTGAGCTGCAGGAACTTGCATCTTCCCAGGCAGAGCCTAAATAGAAAGAAAAAATCTCCTGTATTAGTCTCTCTGCTAAAGCAGAAGTGCTCTTGATAACGCTGTTCAAGTGGGAAATGCAGCTTGTGCCCCGTCCCGCTGCCGCGCGCAGCCCAGCGAGGCTGCCCTGCTCACACGGCGTCTGAGCCCGCTGCAGAAGATGGCAAAAGATTTCAGCAGAGATGAGATTTTTCTGGGGTACTTCAGCGTGCTGCAAAGGCACCCTGCTTTGTGTCGCAAATCCTCGATGACAGGGTTCCGGCGTGGCCTTGGCAGTGAAGAGCAATCCCAAATTAATGCTTTCGCACCAGGCATCGTCCCTTCAGAAGGATGTCTCATCCCAAGAGAGGGCCAGCAGCAAGTGAGAGCCGCGGAGGGAGGGAAGAGCCCAGGTCCTGCGGGCTGGGAACAGACCTGTCTGTCGGTCAGGGCACGGGCAGGCGGTCGGGAGGATTTCGGGGTCCGGGGCAGGGCTGTGGGAGGATGCCGCTAATGAAAGCGGTATTGAAAACATCTCTTTCCCTAATCCGCTTACGTTGACGGGTCAGTCAGAGCAGGGATGAGTTAAAGAAATAGCTTTCCAGGACATAAATGGATTGATAAAATATAATTCTATTAAGAGATCATTCCAGTGCTTGAATGGCACTAATAATTGTGTGGGAATCTGAGGCACAAAGAGATTAGCAGCAATCTTCATTTCTCGAGCAGGTTGTCTGTTGAGATGTCGTTACGTAAACTAAATGTTCATGTATTAAGAAGTAATTGTGCAATTTTGTCTGGAGGGAGTCCCAGGCGGGAACTGTGCACAGCCCTTGTGGATGCTTTGCAGGGGGCAGAATCAGGAAAAAATGATCCATCTCGAAAAGTAAATTTTGCAAATTTTTATTCCAAGCAAATGGGAACAAACAGATTCCTGTGCCACAGCGGGTGCTTCACCGGGGTGGGTGTTTGGGAGGAAGGCGGAGGAGTTGCTGTGTTGAGTGGGTACAGAGTCCCCCCCCAGGCACAGGTTTCCTCCCCCCCCGGGGGGGATGCACAGGTCCCCTTTCCCCCCTCAGGGAATACCCAAAATAACGTGTGAACCCATCCCAACTGCACGGATGCTGAAGATGCGGAGGCGCGTGGGTGCCCTGAGCGGCACCAGCCATTGCCTTCTCCTTAGGCTGTCCCCACCCGTGGCCGGAGATGCTGAGGGGGCATCTGGGGTTAAGCCTGCAGAAATCCTAACTGTAGCTTTCATCTGTCCTTTACATTAAAACTGTCTTTCTCTCTCCTTTTTTCCTGCTTCCTCCCCTGCCTCGTTCTCCCCTCTTCCAGCAACGTGGACACCAAGGAGCTGTGCGGTGAGTGCGGTCCCTCTCTTGGGGCAAAAGCAATCGTTACGTGCACACGGGCTTTTGAAGGACGCATGCAACCCATTACAAAGCTGGCGGTGCCGTGGTGGCTGCGGAGCTGGGGGGGTCTTGGCACTTCTGCTGCTTCGCCCTTTATTCCACAGGAAAACTGGCAAAACTTTTCCTTGTTTTCTTGCGACGCAAGCGGGGTCGGAGCCGAGCGGAGCGCCTGGCTCCCGTTCAGTAACAAGCTGGAGTTTAATTTCTGGCAGTGTCACGGCTTCCAGCTCCGCTCTGAAGTTCAATAAACCAGCATCCCCCTGCAATGCCCATAACGTGTTTCTCCTTAGGCAAACCTTCGTGTTTCTCAGCAGGCCGCCTAAGGAGTACACCACCTCTGCTGCACCTCCCACAGCCTGCAGAAATGAAAGGCCGAAAAGAAAATCTCTGATAACGTTTTGTCCTACACCTTGAGCAGAAAGGGAATAGTTCCTGCCAGGATTTCTGAAGGGCTTTGCCTCGATGGGAGGTGACTCACGCACGGGGCTCCTGCTGCTCACTCGGGTGTATTTTTCCATGGATACTTGGTATTGGGAAATGTTTTGTGCACCCCAGCTTTTTGGGAAGAGATGGGGAGACAGAGGTCTGTGGCCTTGCAGAGGGCTCATCCATCTCTTCTCCTCCCATCCCGTGCCAGCATGCAGAAGAACATATAAAGCCACCTTGGCAGGTCTTCGCCGTTTGCCTTCATCACTTGGCCACTAATTACAGCCTTCCGAGGTCCGGCTGAGAGGGGGTTGCGCAGCCAGAAAGGCGCTTGCCGGGGCGCCTGTGCCAGCACCGGGCGGTTCCTCGTTATTCCCGACACTTTTAAGACCTCTCTGTCGGTGACAGCCTTCGGGTCTGCCTGCACCAGGATCCTGCCTCGGGCTTTTCTCCTCCTGGTGTGCTTAACCCCTGCCAACACCCTGCCTTTCTCACCGCAGCGCCCCACAGGATTTTGAGCATTCAAGCCCGCAGCAAACTTTCAGCTGTTTATCCCCACTTCTTGTTGTTTGGTAGGCAAGAAATGAAGCCTTCCGTAAAACCCTTCTGGTTTGCCGACGATACGATGGGCTTGTTCCCATCACTCCTTTCTCATTGCGTTAGGTGTCCTTGCCGGCTGACTCAAGAAACCAAAACCCCACGGCTTGTACCATCAGCTTTGCCGGGAAATACAGGGGTAGTAACATGGTTGCTTGACCCCACCTTGCTTTCTTCATCAGTCTGATAAAATCGGAAAATCACATGGCTGTCACCTGGCGTGATCCCACCTCGCTGCCTCTTCTGGGGGTGAAGCTGCCAGGAGAGGAGGGAGATAAACCCATCGGCTCCCGCAGGAAGCCAGAGGAAGGATCAATCAGCGTGAGCTCCTGCCTCGATCTGTTATCTGCTGAATACCTGCCCTTGCCTGCAATTTCTTATTTGCTTGCAGTTTCTTATTTGCTTGCTACTCTTCTAAGTATTAGTTTAAACATAAACCCTCATTTTGGCTAAATGGAAGCTGTGGTCTCTCTCTTGAAAGGGGTTGTGTGTTGTAAGATGTTGAGAGCATCTTAAAAGGGATTTCTTGAGCCCTGCAGCTCATATGAGAAGTTTGATATGGCTTAATCCCTATCAGGTAGCATCCTACAGAGTTCTGGGGTTTTTTTCCTGCCAATGAATGCAACAATCGCCAACACCTAGACTGACTTAAACACAGTTGTGTAGCTCGAGTCACAGCTGCGAGCACTTACGCCCAGAAAATACCAGTACAGCTACCACTTTGTCCCTGCCACCTTTCGGTTTAAAAGAAACACGGACATTGCATGCAACAGTTTAAGCTGTCCAGCGAACCGAGGTGTACTCCACAAACAGGAGATGCACGTCGACCCATCGCAGACTACCAGCGTGGTGGGCGATGGCTTTGCTGGGGAGAGGTGGCGGGAGGGGCACCTACCTCCTCCCACACCAGCGCCGGCTTGCAGTGATGCTCATCTCCTGAGCACTGGTCCCGTTGCTCTCTGCAGACATACAGAAGCCACGAGCAAGAGCCACGTAGGATAGGAAGAACTGCACTCAGATGTTCACGTGAGTAAATGAGGCTAAACCAGTAGAACTGAATACCTTGGTTAAGTCAACGCTCTTCTCCTCCCAGGTGCTCGGTCGGTCTCGAGGGCTGCGCTCTGCTCACAGAAGCTCATTTCTCCTGAAATGTATGGGTCCGGCTTTTTCTTTCAGGGCTTACAAAAAGTCTTTACCTTTAAGATCTGCTTAGTTTTTCTTTCCCAAGTAAAGCAGTAAGAACGACACAAATAAACACACCGCAGTGAGAAGCAGCTGCTTGGCTTATCACGGGACAGCAAACAGCTGCTGTCAATCATGCTGTGACATTCCAGTTTCTGCCAAAATCTTCTTCTCCTTGGATATGTTCTCAGGTTGTAAGTAGCTATAGGCACTTCTAATTAAGCCAAGAGAACCTAATTAGTGGGGTTGTTTCCTGGAGTTTCTCCCTTGTTGCATTCCACTGAGATGTCACCTCGGTGTGAAAGTTCATGTCTTAGCGCTAAGGAGTGGCACTGGTGGCTTTTAAGGGACAGCTTTTGGCTGTAGCCTGTGTCAGCCACCCAGAAACCTGGTGACTTTGCATCTACGCTGCAAACTCACTGCGCGCCTTGACGCCGCGCTTCACTTCTGCCTGTTTCTGTTGTGAACAGCGAATTTCAGGACTCTAGTTCATGGACGAAACCACACTGGGACTCGTATGTGTCACGGAGCCATCGGCTGCATGGGGACACACCGATTTTGGCTGTATTTTGCATCAGTGAAGAGCAGCTGGGATTGCGGCTGGCGGCTGCGGTGCAGCCTGGTGCAGATGACCCCTTCCGCAGGAGGGATGAGGATGGCACGGAGAAAGCGTGGACTCCCTCTCCGTGGCGAACATGTGCTTTTGGGCCCAGCTTGCAGCTCCATTCTCTTCCTTTCGAGGCATATTTTGCTCTCAGAAGCCTGTGCAACCTGTGATTGTGGGCTGAGGTGCAAATGTGACGGGAATGTAGGGAAAGATGTAAGGCCAGTCTCAGCTCGTATAAATTGGGGTGAACCTGGCAGGTATTTGGATGCTTTGAGTGGGAAAGACTGTCAAGGGAATGGAAAAGGGGTTTCTTTTAAGACTTCTCCCTCCCTGTTGGCAAAAGGAGTGAGAGAGCCAAGGTATGGTCAAATGCAGAAACGGGCATGGAAATAAAGCACCTGCTATGTTATTTTCGATGGGAGCTACTGCACCTTACATCTCTTTTTTACAATGGTCTCAAACTTCACAGGAATTGCAGCACTTCTTGTCCCTGCAAGGCAAGTTGTAACTTTGGCTCAGGATATAGAATATAAAAATATACCTGGCTTTTCTTTCCACCAATAAATAGACCTTGTTGTGTCACGTAGCCTTGAAGCGTTAAGTTACATCAACAGTTCCCATCATGTCCCTTTTGGTTTTCCCAGACTACTTTGCTGACCATATGGGAGACTATGAAGACGTCTTGGCCTCACTGGAGACGCTGAACCTCTCCATCCTGAAGGCGATGGACTACACCAAACGGGTGAGTCCTCCTTTCTGCACCTTGTGCTCCACGGGCTTGGAGCAAACGGTGCAAATGTTATGTTAACAGAGCATCTAAATCTGAAGGTCTTCATCCTATTCAGCAGTGTTGCTTCCTCATGCTGTTGCATTTGTGCGGTAAGTGGGCCATCGCAGCAGTGGATTTCTTTGCGTTAACAGCAGACGGATCTTGAAAATCTTGGCCAGATTGTGAACCAGTAGTCGTGTGCAGTAAATGGTGGCGTGGAGGCTTTGTGGCAGAGCACCGTACCTTCTCAACACCCTTCCTAACTCTGACAGGCAGTCTTGGCTGTGCCAAGGCTTACGCTCTGCACTGCCTGAAGCATGAAGGTGCTCCAGTTGTCTCCAGACAACGGGGGCCCTGGGTCTCTTGGGTGAGGTTTTGAAGGCATGAGTTCTTGCTAGTGTCATTGGGAGTGCTTTTGGAAATAGAGTGCCATTAAATGCAGCTTCCATGGTGGAAGACATCCTGAGTTCCAGAAATACGGTCGCTCACGTGTGCAGCTGCTGTGTTAGAAACTAGAGGGCTGTGTGTTTGAAGGACTGCAGGGGAATCATGCAAGCACCAAACCCGAGACATAATGCCCTATTTAGTATGTGCAGAGTACCCCTAGCTTCTTAAAAAATCACCATGTACCTTGATGATACTGTTAATAATGGACTACTAGACAGTGGCACTGACCAAGAAGCATATTGAAGTTTACTTATGAATACCTAGAAAATCTGAGTTGCTGTACCAGTTAAACATCCCCGCTGAGAGGTGCACCATTCATTTGATGTCTTACCAGGAGGAGGGAAGTGTTTATAGAGCTCTTGTTCCTTTGAAACCATCTTCCTGTCCTTTCCATACCACTTAATAAAGTAACTGGGATGTATCAGTGATATTTATTACCTCAGGAAGATCAATCCTTCTCCCACTTCTGCCTTCAACCATATTTGCATCATTCTTTTGTGCCACGTTGAGAGAAAAGTAGCCTTCCTCTTTGCTGGTAGGCAGTAATGTGGTGCACCGAGGACCAAGCCAAGGAGGGAGGTTTTGCTTTTCCCAAGCACCTGTAAGGACTTCCCAGTTCAACTCCAGCCCTCCTCTGAGTAATCCAAATTGAAATCTCCCTTCCGGTTTTGTCTTCGAAGCGAAAGGAGAAGCTCAAATTACTCCACAGTAAAGATGCGGTAATGATAAGAAGTTTTAGCAGTTAGAAAGGGAAACAGCAAATTTCTCTCCCCCCTGGTTGCTGACTAAAGAGCCTGACTTCCTTGCTTGACCAAAATCCATCCTTTTTAATGTTTGTGAGGAGGGCAGCATGGGAAGTGAAGCCACTTATTTCACGTGTTGGTGTCTTGCCATAACAAACTAAAGGCAAAAGTCTTTGGCCAAGCACTGATCTGTCTGGTGTCTGTGAATTTTTTATCCACATTATGAGAGGGTAAGAAAAATCAGGACAACGGTAATAGTTCATTTTTGCTAATTAGGTTGCTGAGTCTGTTCATGCCTCATTTATATTCATTATTAGCCAATTTTCTGGCAGTGAGATTTGCCAACTATGTATGCTAAATACACGTTAACATGTTAATAGATATCTCAGTAATTCACTCCATCTTGCTGCTAATACATGATGCCTTCCGCCATTGCTTTTCAAATGTGAGGTTAATATATATGACCAATTCCTCCCAGTATTTTGCAAGAGGAGGATAGCTTATGCCCCATTTATAAATTAGGCATCTGGGCACGGGGGTATTACCTTGCATAAGAAATCCGCAGCAGAAGCGGGATGGTTATTCATAATCCCAATCCACCGCCTTCGTAAGAAGAGCGTCTTTCTCCCTCGATTCAGCAACTCATGGCAGGATTCTCCTGCCTTAATTGCAATGGGTAAAGATTATTTACCTAAACCTGAGCTCATCACCTCCATTATGATCTTGTGGAGGGAACCAGGGAGATCCAGGGAGCTGGAGGCATCTCCCTCCTGTGATGCTGAAGGATCACAACACTCTTCATCTCAAACGCAGACATTTCCCTTCTGGCTAGCTAAAGCCAGGCGAGGGAGTGCCGCCCCAGCATCCCCTCCTCACCCCCATTTTATCAGCCCGTGGGGCGTGTTGCTTTTCGCCGCCTGGTAGACTTTTGGCAAGCGAGCAAACGGAGCAAGACTCTTTCACAGACGGGAGCTGGCAAAGAAGTATTTCATGAAAAACATCACTCCCTGCTGTGATTTTGTGAACAAAGTGGTACAAACCTCATCAATGAATTATTCAAACACAGGCGCTTTGTTCAAGTAAAGAACTGAAGGAAAAAAAAAAATGAAAACACAAAATAAGCTGTTGTAGGTTGTAGAGAAACTCATCTCCTGTGTTCAGACAGACTTCCAGGCAGTGTCAGAAGCTTTTCCCGAGTGCAAACCATTAGTGGGGGTTTTTTTGAGATGTGAGATTTTTTCACTATATGATTTCCCTAAAAAAAAAAAAAAAGAAAAAAAGTATTTGTTGACTAGACTTTCTGGTTTTAGTGTCAGGGTTGCCAAAACAGAGCGTCAGAAGCAGGCTTCTTGCAATCCAAACCAATAAAATAATCTGGCTGAGGTCTTCTCACCAGTTTCCAGCTGGTGCATGTCCCCGTACCCCAGCCCAGCCTGGAGGATGTCGCAGGGTGTTTTATTTCCTCCAGGGCTGGGACCCACACGTACAGGATAAGGCTTCAGCCCCAGGGAAAAGATCCATCCCAGACTGCAAAAGCCGGTGTGAGCTCCCATTTGTCCAATGGGTCGCCCCATGAAGATCGACTTCTGCTCCATCTCCTCCACGTGCGATGCTGTAACCAAGGGCCCTGTGCTGATGTCAAGATGTTTAGGAGATATGTACATATAAATATATTTTCAGAAACACTGGGTCAGGTAAAAAAAACGCTGAAGCAGCAGGTTTTGGAGCCACGTGTGGGTTTGTGCTCCCCGATGCTCAAGCCTGTTGCTGTCTCTGCAGCTTTTTCCCGGGGCCGAATCCTGCAAAGGGCTTGGTGCTGATGCTGAGCACAGTGACTTGCGAGCAAACTGCTTCGCTTGTGAGATGGTTCTGCTTCTCCGTATTAAAATAAGCATTTCATCAGCTGGAGTAAACTATGGATCATTTGAGATTGTTTCTTACTCCCTCCCTCCCTCTCCCCTCCATTAAAAGAAGTATTTGGTGCAAACGATAAATGAAGCTTAACCTTCTTCTCTGTTGGCTTTCCGTCGAGAGGTGCCTGCTGACGAGAGGGGCTGGATAGCCGTGGTATTTAATTGCTGTTTATATTTCTCACCTTCAAAGACAACTGATTATTTCTTGCTCACAAATAGAGAAAGCAGCAATTATCTCGTGCTGGAGGAGCTCATAAAGTATCAGCAGTAATTAGATTCGGTAGTGGAAGGTCTCATATAGCAAAACAAAATCTGTCATTGTAATTATTTTCCAATACGCTGATGTCCGTGCCGTGTTGAAATGACTGCCAGTGACGACGGGAAATGCAAAGTTAAACTGGAGAGAAAGGAAATGAACTTTCAGGATCTAAAAAAAGCTGACGGTGGGAGATGTTCTTATATAACTTTCATTTACTCTTTTATAGCGTAGTCAGCAAATATCAAACCCAACGTGACCGGGAAGGACACGGTTTGTGTGTCTGGTGTTGAAGGATGTCTGGGGTATGGTGGGTGCTGGGGGACCGGAGCCAGGTGGATGCTGTCCCTCCCGTCCGGTTACTGACCCCCTTGCCTCGGGCTGCCCGCTGTGGGATGGTGCCCGCCCCAGGCCTCCACCATCCCTGCCAGCCTTGAGGGGTGCCACGGGGACAGTGCCTGGGGAGCCAGAGGGACAGCGCTGGGGTGGTGGTTACCACTGAACAACACCCTCACCCAGACACCCTGGGAAATGTCCTTTAGCTTGGTAAAAAAAGCACATTTTGTGGGGTTTTTTTGAACCCGAGAGGCTCAATTAGCCCCGTTCCTACCAGGTACAGCTTCCACCGCCTGCCGTACTGGGGTTGCTCCTGCTCCCCGCTTTTGCCAAATAAGCATTTTGCAGCACTGAGCATGGAAACATTAGCAAGGCTGACCTTTGGCAGGGAGGCACGCTTTAAAAGCAAGCTGCAAAGAAGTCCCAGAAATGCCGAGTGAGGAATGCCCTCAAGGACGAAGCGGCTCAGACTTAAGGTCAAATCGTTCCTTCCTGGAGATGCTCCTGCTGGGCACCAGAGAGGTCCAAGAAGGGCTGGTGACCGTCCTTGGTGGTGGTCTGTCCCAGCTGGAAGCGGAGTGCTCGGAAAGCAAGATCGCCCAAAATCGGAGCTGAAATTGCAAACACCACCACCCCACCCCCCCCCGCACCGACTGGACTGAAATGGAGCTGATCTCTCTGGTGCTCATGAAAACGGTGCAGGGAAAGGCTGCGCCGCTCTGCTTCGGTGAGGGCCAGGAACACGGTGAGCAGAGCAGGGGAGGGGGGTGCCGACAAATTGGGGAGGAGGGGGGGGATTCAGAGCCTGGCTT
Organism: Sagittarius serpentarius; assembly: GCA_034782735.1. Taxonomy (NCBI): domain Eukaryota; kingdom Metazoa; phylum Chordata; class Aves; order Accipitriformes; family Sagittariidae; genus Sagittarius; species Sagittarius serpentarius. Next base: position 23,612,226 of record JAVKLA010000088.1, on the reverse strand, counting down.
CAGGGAGGAGTGAGGGGCAGCAGGAGGGATTTATGGAGGAGGCCTGAGGACCTACGGGTGGCCCTGGAGCCCCCTCTGCTTGGTGTTCAGCATCGCCTTTGGTCCTGGAGGGGAGCAAAAGGAGACATGAAAGATGGTGTTTTACTCCTTGCTTGCTTGCTGCCAGTTCCGCTGCCGGTCTATCACTTGCCAAAATCCTTTTTATCTCGTTTAATGGGCCTGGAGTGGAAATATGACCAAGTGGTGACACCACACACCCCCTGAGAGCCTTCTCGTGTCAGGGTGCCAGATACCACATGTGTGTCTTATGGACAGGCACCGTACCCAGACCAGCTGCAAACACATTTTCCCCCGAGAGCCATTATTTAGATGAGAGAATATCTAAATCATAAAGGGAAGACTGAATGTACTGACCTTCGATACCAGCTGCTGATGCTCCAGCAGCGCTGGGGAGCTCAGAGGTATATACGTATGGGTGAATAGGTTTGCATACATTATTTTTGTTCCTGCTGCAGTTCACCCTTCTTGTCTCTGCCTTGCGACATGTCGTCGCAGTGAACAGGAGATGCCGGGCGCTCCTGGGCCTCGGTGGGAGCTGCTGCAGCAGACCTCCTCTCCCCGCTGCTGGTGCCGGTGTGGCTGTGGGTCTCCCCCAGCTTTCAGCCACTGGCACCACACGGCAAAGGAGCGCTTGTTTGAGCAGCTCAGTTACAGCCCCAGAGCAAGCACCATCTGCCACCAGTCTTGCATGCTAAAGATGATGGATTTTTTTTGTTTGTTTGTTTGGGGTTCTTTTATAGCACAGTCCAGAAGAGCATTATAGAGTGCTCTCATTTGCATTCTTACCTGCCAAAATTAAGCTTACCAAATATGAGATTGCTCTTTTTTGAACGATGACACATTGAGATAAAACAGTCAGTAGAAATAATCCTTAAAAATAACCGTTTCCTCCCACCTTCCAGCTAATCCTTTCTCTCATCCTTTCATTTTACTTGAGCAGGTTTTCTCCTGCTCTGCTGAGCAAACTTGGCGTTCGTGCCGCGGGCGCCTGCGGCTCCTGGAGCAGTGCTTTGCTGCGGCAGGAGGCTGGCCCCTGGCAGGGTGTAACAGCAATAAGGTGGCAGCAGCTCCGGGTAGGGCCCAGCCCAAACAGCGCAAGCTGCAAGGGGCTTCCATTAGCCATCGTGACCCGGCCCCAGCTCGGCTCGCACCCAGCCGTGGTGGTTACGTGAGCATCAGCTGAGGGCTCCTGGTCTGGGCTTAAAGCCTACGGGGTACCGCTACAGCGCAGCACGTCTGTTGCTTCGTCTTTCCTCCTGGGCGAATTGGTACCCTACGGCACATCAGGCTCGCCTTCGGAGAAGCGCTTCTCTGGCTTCCTTGCTGCCGCACACGGGAACAGTTTATCTCCTGGTACTTTGTGCCTGGCTGAACCCCAGGAGAACCTGCACGCCTTGTCGTCTTCTTCCCCCTTGGAAGCCTTTGGGTCTTCTTTAGGGGTCAGGTGTTTGCTCAAATGGCCAGTTTGCCTTTTCTGGGGGGGTCTCAGAGCATCGTCCGTCCTCGGCTTCGCAGCACGGAGATCTGCCTCGATGGGGAGGGAGTTGTTTTAGGGATTATTAGCTGCTTTTTCGCTCCTTTCTTGGATGGGTGATTTTATGATGAAACGCCAGCTTTGAAACACTCCTGTAATGCAGTTAAAGATGTATTCATGGTGAATGGTTTTGTCTGAAAAAAGAAAGGGGTGGTGATGGGGTGGTGAATTGGTAAAGGCTGAGTCATCTTTCCATATATTTTGAATGATACATTTCTGAACAATTTCGGTATCAATTTCTATAGCAAAAAAAATGACTTGGATTTCTGGAAAAGTTATGGAACTTTATCATTCAAGAATAATCTAAAAGGAAACAAGGCATATTTGTTTATCTTCTCAGAAAGTATTTCTGGAACTCTACTCCGAAATTAATTTAAGAAAATATTGCACCGCAAATTAGAGCAAAAAAGTGCTACTCCAGTTCTGCAAGAACTGAATTTTCCCCAACCTTTCTGTTCAGATGCCAGACCGGAAAGCTGATTCTCCATGCAATACTATCTGGAGCGATTTCCTTGCCAGCCCCGCAGGGCTGTGCGTGAGATCCAGCCGGGCTGCCAGACTGCCGGGGAGCACAGCGGGGCCAGCAGGGAGATGAATCTTAAGAAGGTCCCTCTTAGAACTTATTTTTAGACAAAGATGTTTATTCACTGCTCTTCTGCTTGTCTGTTGCTGCAAAATTCATGTCCCCCCCTTTTGCTCCGAGAAGGAAGAAGATCTTCTCTGGAGGTCCTGCTTGTGCTGCCCTGGCTCCAGCTCTCACGGACCTCCTGCAGGACATGGTTTTCCTCCTCCCCCCTCCCATTTTAAGGCTATTGCTCCTGGGATTGGATAAGTTGTATGGTGAAGGGAATAAGTCCGCCAGACGACCGTGCTGTGGTCTTGCCAAATAGCCTGAGAGCAGCTTTGAAGGAGGCACCAAAAGGAAAGGCAGGGACCAAGTCAACACGTAACCAGCTGGCGCAACCAGGCTGAGCCGTCAGCAGCTTGACCATCCCACGTCGTTACCTCTGCAGGGTCTTTTGAGTAGGTCCTGTTTGGAAAACAAAATCTGTACTTTCCTCGGAGAACTGAAATAAAATAGGGATTAATTTACTGTCTTGTGGATACTAAATACAGCTAATTAGGAACTTGGGTGAAGGGAAAGGCTACTTAAAGCCAGGGTGTTCAGAAGCAGGAGGCCACGCTTTGCTTCCAAGTCAGTTCTTTGACAGCTAAGTAAGTGGACAGGGCGCGAAAGTGCCGTATGCCTCTTGATCCGTAGGTGACCTCAGGGGGTGTGCTGTGTAGTGCATGCACGGGCCGACAGTTACCTGCCCTTCGCATCCACGTGGCTGCAACGAGAAATGATGGGATTATATGGCCGCAAGGAGATGTTCCAATAAGGAGAAGAGGGAAGTCCGGCGATAAATTGCTTGGGAAGGGTCCATGGCAGGAGACCTTCAGGACCAGACAAGGCAAACATGAGCTGAGAAGGGTCCAGCACCGAGACGTATAAAAGGAGAATTTTATAGCAAAAGACTTTTAAACCCCGTGTGATAGCATCGTCTTTTTTTTTTTTTTATCTGAACAGGTGTCTCATTTGGTTTTTTAGAGCTGTTTCGGGAAGGCTGAGGGTCTTTCATATGTTAATGCTTTCATTTATCAACTATTTAAGTGTCTGTTCTCTTCAGGTTTCTTCTACTGATTATGCGCCAGGCAATCAGTTTTGGGTCTCCGCTTTTGAAGGGATTTAAGAGTCGGGGCGGGAGGAGGGAAAGGAGTGAGAGGCAGGTCTGAGTGTTATTCTAATTATACGGAAAAAATCTCTCGAAAGAAAACAGGCAATTATGAGCAACAAATTTAAATCAGCCACTCGGAGGTTACAGCGCAACACATGCCCGGTTTTTAAAGGGGTGAGTGGGTGGAAGATAACCTCTCCGTCATCCTGGGATGAGGTTTGACAGGGGTGTTTCATGGCACGGCAGTGGGTTTGTTGTTGGGTTGTTGTTTTGGGGTTTTTTTTTAACTGGAGGAAAAGTCTGAGTGAAACAGAATTGGCTTTGGTTTCCTTTTGAAAAGCCTCCTCTTTTCGGTGCCACCGCTCTGTGGGTGTGCTTTGGCGGTGGTTGGAGTTAATAAAAATGGGAGAAGCCATCCACGTCCCCAGGCTTGGTAAATGTCAGCCAATTTGGCCAGTCTGCTGAAAACCAGTGCTGGAAAGCCTCGTTGGTCAGGCTGTAACGCTGCAAGGCAAAAGGAAGGTGCGGGGTTGTCACGGGGCCGGGGGGGGGGGGGTGTCTCTGAGTCCGTGGGTGGTGCAGCGTCATTTATATTTTACATTCTGTAGTCTTAATGAGCTAAATAGTGACCTTTAAAAATGCCAGCAAAGAAGCTTTGAGATGCTCAACAACATAAAAAAAAATAAAAAAATCTCCTTTTTCAGTCATTTGTTACCTGCAGGAACACGGCCATGAGAGCCCAGTTTTAGGCATCAGTTTGCAATGCCCAGTGAGGGACGTTCAACACCGGTGTTGGCAAGTCCGAGCACCCAACGGCACCAAAATCCCAGCTCTGATTCGTACAGATAACACATCCCAAGGGTGTTTTCATTAATCTGTGGCAGAAGTTGGGTGGATTTGGGGCAGGTGCATATAGAAATAGAAAGCTGGAAGAGCTGTGGGAGGGCTTTGAGCAGCCTGTGCCCCGACGTGTGCACCCGCTGTGCATGGGAAGGTGCATTACAGGCACATAAAAAGCCCGTGGTGTGAAGAGAGGGGTGAGATTTAGGGCTTGGACCTCAGCCGACTGACCAGAGGACCCAGTACTGGGCACTATTTCCCCAGTTACCTGTGGCTAAAGCAAGTTGTCCTTTTCCCGCTCCTTTCTTCTCTCGTTTTTCAACATCTCTGGCTCGTGCCCCAGTTTGTCAAACGGTGACGTTTTCCGAGGCTCTCCTGAGAGCCGCCCCCTGCAGAAACCTCAAGGCCATCATCCTTTCAACGAGGCTTTTACATTTGTTCTTCACTGCGGACGCAGGCAGCCACCCGTTTGCAGCAGCAGACGTCAAGGCCAGGCGGTCGGGAATGTAGCAAAGGCAGAGATGCCTTTTTTTTCACCCTTCTCTGCCTCTTTGGTGGCCACCACGCTCCTTCCTCCAGCAAGGCTTGCCAGCAAAACACTCTGCAGCAGGGCAGTATCTGTGATGCCTTGAGCTAATGGATTAGCTGGATGGAAAAGAGCAGGCTTGGAGATGCGCCCTTGGCACAAAGTGGCTTCACTGAGCAGCAATTATTATATTATCTCCATAAATATTTTAGCTTCTCAAGCAAAGCAAGGAGGAAATAACTCTTCAGGGTGGAATTAATAAAGACCAAACCTCATTAAATCTCCCCAGGACAGACTGACAAATGTTTTAATAAGACAATGGGAAGGATTCCTTTGGAGCTGGTCTTCTTAATGACTTGTTTTTTGCAATGCCAAATAAGACATTTCCTAGAGGAGAGCCTGAGGGATTGCTGAAAAGCCTCAGAGCACACGCGGTTCAGACCCAGCTCCTGAGAGCAAATGTCACAGCTAAGTTGGCAAATGGCCAGAGTTAGTTAAGTGGAGGAAAAAACACCCGTGCTTATTTTAATTTCAGAGTTATTGGACTTACTGACCTACCAAAAAGCATCAGATCTTCACAAGCACCCCAATGTTCCTCTGCACCGGCTGGCGTAGCTCCGTACCCAACATCTCTCCGTCCAACGAATCTCAATGTAGGGAGTTAAGCTGGTTTAAAAGAACGTGGGAATCACCTGTATGAGTTTTCCTAAAGCTGAACCAAGATTATAGGCTATAGTTAGGTAATAAAATCCCAACATTTAACTATGCATACTCTCGCAGCCTTATATTCTAGCACCCGGAGCCAGTCCGCGTGATCAGACAGCACTCAGCATAGCCTGCGCCTTCATAAATACGATTTTCCAAAAGGAGCAGGCTCCCATGCTAGGGAGAGCGATCTGTTCACCTGAGGCATGGGAAGGGCTGATCAGGAGATTGTTTGGTGGCATTTGCAGGAGAGAAGTACAGAGTCCTGGAGAACCGCAGAAAAGTAGAGGTGAATAGCAGCACTAATTACCCACGTCGTTGGATGTATGGACTGAAGCGGAAAAGCAGCGGTGCACTCTTTGCACCTCTGGAAGGGAAACTGAGTGTGGGGTAAATAGCACGGAGCGGGTGTGAAATCAGTCGAAGGGCTTGGGACAGCCGTGGGGGCTGTGGTACGTGGTTTGGACAGCTATCAGAGGAGAAGAGGACAAGGAGGTGGTGTTGCAGATCTCGCTGGAAAGGGACATTAATGGGGAATTGCTGGGTCTTTGCAGTGCAGTAGTGCTTGGAGCAGCAGCGGGGCTCTTGGGGCGTGGGGGTGCAGCCCCCAGCTCCAGCCAGCCCCGCACTTGCATCCAGCCCCCACACTTGGCAGGGCAAATCACGTCCCAGAAAGCCCGCACTCTTAATTAAAAGAAGAATCCCATCAGCCACTCGAAGGAGCGCACACAGCTCCGTGTTTAGTGGCGGCAGCTCCCGGGGGCCTGCAGGTCTATATTAAACCCGCAAGGAGGGACGTAGCCCCCAGCCCATGGGAACAGCCGCCCTCCGCCGAGGCAGCAATCAGATCCCCAGCGCCAGCAATCAGAGCAGGGCTGGGTGTGCGAGTTAATCAAAACCTATGTGTAATTATAGCAGAGCCTGTTTGGGCGCCTGATTAATATACTTATGCCTTCATTACAGGCAGGGGTGTGCGCGGGGGGAGCAGCTGTGGAGGTGGGGAACCGCAAAAGAAATTGTTTCAGAGCCCAAACGCAATGATATGTGTTTGCCAAGGAGATTTATCAATTTAATACACCCTCCTTAGCCAGAGTGTGCGTAGTGGAAGATGTATTAAATGATAAAATAATTCCCTGGGCAAAGGAGTGGATTTAGCTCGGTGCAGGGCTCTTTCCAAAGCGTGCTGGCAGAGGAAGAGGAAGGGTGAGGTACCTTCACAGTGAATTTAATACACTGTCTACACAGGCTTGTTCAGATGTGACATCTGTGTCTGTGTGTGTGTGTGCGTGCGTGTGTGTATAATACGGTGCTTGGAAAGAATACATATATACGTATAGTGTATATTGCCCGTTCTGAGTGAGTTGTGAGTATTTTTGTAGGGAGAACAGAGATCATCCAGCTATCCAGGAATGTTTGTGACGGCATTCAAATTTTTTTTTTCCTGATCCAAACGCTCAACAAATGCTTTCATGTCACTCCCTTGGCTCTATTGCTGTTTATTTGCCTTGCGGTGGTGCCCGTGCCTCCCACAGAAGGGGTCCGGTGCGGTCCCAGGCTGCCTGTCCGTCACTCTCGCTGCCTGCATGGGGCCAGGGAAAACTGGGCAGGACTCGTCAGGAGATGTCCGAGCTTGGCATGGTGGCACCAGCGTCCCCGGTCCAGAAAGCCCAGCAGCAACCCCCTCCAGAGCGGGCAAGGAAGCTCAGCCAGCCCCGGGAGGCTGCCTGGTCTCGTGGCACAGCCCCCGCTGCTCCGCTCCCTGGAAAAATAAGGGAAAATCCCGAAGGGGAGAGCAAGGGAGACATCGAGCTTCGGTTCCCCCCGGCAAGGCAGAGGCGGTCTCGGGGCAGCGCCGACGGGGACACTGCTCCACCATGCTCGTCGTCGCACGTTCATTCATATGGGCGAGCGGCGCTGCACCGGCTGCGCTCGGTTTCAGGGTGTTGCGAATCTCGCTGTTAACAACCAGCAGGTGAGCGGGTTTTTCTAAGCCGGCTGGCCTTGTTTTCAAACGTCGCCAGACCGTGGAGGAGGGAGATAACTCGGAGGCGATCACTCAGTGTCAAGGGCTGTGTTTCTGAGGCTTTGATGATCCCCGGCCGGGGAGATCCGCCCCGCTCCTGCCTGGTCTTCTGAGGCATCTCCCCATATCATGCGCTGATGCCGGCTTTCTTCCCTCTGACCCGGCTGTCGGATAATGGTGGTGCTGGTGGAGCACGCTGGGCTTTGCTGGGCCTGCAGAAGGGAGCGTGGTCCTGCTCGGAGAAAGGCTCAAAAGGTGGCAGGGTCCTGTGTGCCCTGCCGAGTGTATCCCCCAAACCTGAGGAGCACCCCAGTGCCTGGTCCTCAGGCAACCCACGGAGTGCCGTGAGCCGGTTCCATCCCCGTTTGACCAGTGTCCCGGGACGGGCCGTGCCGGTGAACGAGCAACACAGCACATCGATCCCTGCCCTCCTCGCGTCTCCCTCCCTGCCAGCCGGCACTGCTACAGGGAGCAGCTGCAGGGGGTCACGAATACGGCACGCCGCGTGGCGGTTTCCTTCAGCATCACCAGCCGGCGATGGTCCCCACACCGTGTGCGTCCCCCAGAAACGCCGCAGCTGTGATGGGGAGGGGAGCAAGTTTTCTGGGTTAGAGAGAAGTCATTAACCGCCACACTAGCTGGATGCTCAAGAAGCTGTCGAGAAGCTTGTGCTCCCCTACCAAATCAGGGGTGAGAAATAAGCTCTGCCGCCAGTTTCCCCAGAAGTGTTTTTCTTCAGCTCATTCTTCTTTTATGATTTAAAATAAGAGATAAAGGCCCTCCAGGTTCTTGCGGAGCCGCTCCGGTTGCCATGGAAATAACCCTCGTTAATCGCTTCACCATAAACCAAGAATAATTTGCTTTGGGGAGCTTGGGGTACTCGCGTTGTGCCGCTGCGTGTTCAGATAACTGGTGGTGCTGGGACCACCCCGGTCTCAGCCCTGAATGTAGCTATTGCCGGTGGCATGCAGGGAGCCGGGAGCGTCCGTCCCCATCTCATGGCACCAAAAACTCACGAGTCCCGGAGCAGTCCCATGCCAGGAGGTGCCGGCATGCGGGGACAGGCTGCCTGGCAGGGGTTTGCCGGGGCCACGTGCAGGCACTGATGGGTTGGAAAGAGCCTGGGGAAACAGTGATGCTTGTGAGTTTGGGTTTAGAGGAGCCTTTTTTTCCACCACAAGTTTTTTCAGCTCTGATGCTGAGCAGTTAGCTTCAACCAGACCTGGTGTGGCCAGTGGCGTGGCAGGGCTGGTCTTGGTCTGGTTGGGCTGGTCTTGGTCTGGATGGGCTGGGGTCAGACCAGCTGGGCTGGTGTTGGACTGGTTGGAGTGGTGTTGGGCCAGTATCGGACCGGTTGTGCCGGTGTCGGTCCGGTTGTACCAGTGTCCCACCTCTGCCGGTGGCTGGCAGGAGGTGGAGGAGCAGGACCGCGCCTCGGACGGGGGGCGGCAAGGCTGTGCTGGGGAAGGGGCCCTGGGTGCTTCAAGCAGATCAGTTGTGCTGTTAAAACGTTTTACAAAGTGTTTTCAGTCTTGGGAGGGTTTGGATTACCCTGGGAGCTTCCGGTGCTCGAACAGCTCGTCCTCCTCCACCAAAGCTCCCTGGGAACACCCTGCCTCCTGCTGAAGGCATTCCTGCTCCACGGGCTGTCTCCGTCCTGCCTGTGGCCCCCACCGGCCGGAGCTTTCCTTTTCTCCCTCTTCAGAAAACAAAACAAAACAAAACCAAACTCCTAATGCCAAAATACGCTGAGGCTCTTGTCTCACAGCGCGGGACAGGAGGGAGGCTGGCGGGGGGGCCGCCAGAGCTTTCTGCTGCTGGCTTGAAGGCGTCTTCAGCTGGCGGCTCCCTGGTGAGAGCCGTGCTAATCGTCCCAAACCCCTTTTACTTTAGTGCTGGGTTGGCCGTACTGTTGTGGACTAAGGCACTAAACAACACGCTGCAGCTCTCGGAGCAGGGATCGCCAAAGCACAGGAGGGGCCACTTTTCATACCTGCACCCGCTGGCTCTCGCCCTGCAAGGCAATAGTAGAGTAATTTCAGGATCACGGCAAAGAGATCAACTATGGGCTTTGGGTAATTGCCTCTTTATGTTGCTGTATTTATCTATGAATAAAGCAACGCTGATGTGCCTTGCTGCCCACACTCCCTCCCGTCACAGCCTCTGTAAGTCTGTCCCAGGGGTGATGGATGCTGGAGGGGCCATATGCTGGGCGACCCACGGAAGCTAGAGGGCTATAGGCTTCCCTTGGGGTGGGAAAGTGCGTGGTCGTTCCTTCTGTGGCCCTTATGGTGGGGGACGCGGAGGGGACCAGCTTGCGTGTGGGTGCTGCACCAGCCGGGGCGGCGCTGGGGCTCACCGCGCTCGCTGTCTGCCTTGGCAGGTGTACGAGAGCGGCAGCAACGTGGACCAGTTTGTGACCCGCTTCCTGCTGAAGGAGACGGCGAACCAGACCCAGTCGCTGCTGAGCTCCGTGGAGAGTGCCGTGGACGCCATCGACGAGCAAACCAACCCCGCCAGGTCTGCAGCACCTCCTGCCCTCCTCTCTGCTTCCCGGTTGACTTTTTGGTGCAGGGGGGTGGAGGGAGAGGAGGAGGATGCTTTTGCGGTACGAGGGAAAATGCAGCAGACGGCGTGCGGGAGCAAAGGGGAGCCGGGCGGGCAGCTGCCTTTATCTTTGCCTCCCTTCCCAGCCTCCTGAGAGCCCTCGGGGCTTTCCTCCGCCACTGTCCTGCCCTGTCCCTTACTCTCCCGCAGCCCTAAGGGTCCCTCCTGACCCCTCTACCCACGAGCGGTGCAGGAGGGGGTGCAAACAAGGGGGCAGCACCCTGGGGCCGTGCTGGGCAGCGCTGGGTGCACGGGGCTGCTTCTCCGAGCAAAGCCACCGGGCCCGTCCAGGGCAAAACACGGGCACCAGCAGCAGGGTGGCTGTGGCTGGGGTGTGCTGGGGACAGCCCATGGCAGGTGGCTTCCCGTGCTGGGGATGCTGTCCCTCCTGCCGGGGCACCCGGTGGGTGAAATCATCCACAGAGGCAAAAGGTGCTTGTGCCCCGGGGACAGGTACTGCCGTCCTCGGGTCCCATGCCGAGGGGACCACCCCCATCCCAGCAGCCTGGCACGTGCTGCCAAGCTTGGAGGAGACACTTTCACCATTTCTCAAGTGCTGCCAGGGCTAAAATAGAAGGGGTGCCCAGCAGCATAGCCCAAACCTCAGCACAGAACCCCCCGCCACCTTGGTGTCACAGCGTCACTCACCCCCCCCCACCCCAGAGTACTGCCGTCACCAGCTGTAACCGGGACAGGCCACCGTGGAAACCGCTCATCAGATGCTGGGGAAGAGAATCCCTCTCCTGCCGTACCTGCGAACCAGGAGGCCACTGGCTGCGCGGGGGGTGCCTTGGCTTCCCCGAGCCGTGGGCGGGCAGAGGGGGCCAAGGCATACGGACCACGGAGAGTGAAAAATCCCAGCTCCCACACCACAGGGGCTGATGTGCCCAAGTGCTGCACTGCAGCCAGGTCTCGGCATTTTGGGTTTTAACATCAGCAGCAGTCGCATCCTGGACAGGCGGCAGCGGGCTGCTCCCACAGGAGCCGTTGCTGCCTGGGGCACAGCGAGACCCTGGGCAGCTCCGGTGACATCTCGCCGGCTTTCCAAGGAGGAACGCTCTGGGTTTCGTCACCCCACATGGCTTTCTTCTCCCCATTTTGGAAGGAAACTGCTGGCCTGCGGCAAACCTTGTACAAAACATGTGGAAAAAGTAAGAGCTCCTGGGAAACAGTGAGGAGGAAACAAGCCCAACATCAGACGGAGCAATTAGAGCCCATGAAAGACTTTGCTGGCTTTTCTTTGCTGACGTGTGCGCCCAGTTCATAATGAGGAGTATTGTAGTTGTTTTCTCACGGTGATAATAGCCAAAAAAAAAAAAAAAAAAAAAACCAACCCACCAACCCCAAACCACAAAAAATGAGCTCATGCATCTGCGTGAAGACAAAGAGGTGCCCTAAAAAGCACTAAAATAAAGGGCTGTAAAACAAAGTGTGAGAGCAGAGCATCCAAGCCTGAGACACCTCATTAAATTGTGATTAAAAAGAAATCTCTGTCTGTTCTCACCTAATTTCCTGGCTATTGATGGGGGATTATTCAGTGCCAGCAGCGGGACTATTGCACAGCCTGCAACAACAGGGATTTTCCTGCCACCTTTATCGCTGTTCTTGCTTCCTTATCTTGGGGATGATCTTCAGGACCAGATCCGCTTCTCATGTTCCCGCGTACATGGTCAAGTCCACGCTGGCTGACTTTGGGGGACGACAGCAGCCTGGATGTTGTTCCTTCAGTGCCAAAGGAGTCAGCTGAAATCGCCTGGGGTAGCCGAGGAGGGTGGAGAGGGCACCCGCTCCTGCGCTTCGGAGGGAGCCGGGTGCCTGGGGAGAGACAGGAGGGCAGGGACGATGCTGGCCAGTGTTGAGCCCATCGGCTCCCTGGCGCTCAGCGTGTTGTCTCCAGCCGGGAGCTGCATGGCTGGCAAGAGATGCCAAGAGGAGCCAGGGCTCCCGGACCCCTCCATCAGTGGGCAGCTAGCATGGAGCTGCTCTCGCTGGAAGGAAACGCTGGAAACCCTTTGAGCAGCTCAGCTTCTCCCCCTGTGGCTCAGGCTTCCCATCAGTGGAGGAGGAAGGAAAGAGAGGGTCATCCTTCCCAAAACCCATTCCCATCTCACCGCACACCGATGGCAGCTGCAAACCCTTGGGGTTGGGGGGGGGTGGCAGTTCCTAGCATCCTTTCTGGTTTGCAAGTGAGCGAGGGCCTGGGGGGGCCACCGAGGAGCTGGGGCTGGATGGTCATTGATGTCTCAGGGGTACGTGCACGCATGAGCGTGTGCATACGCACTCACGTACACGCTCCTTTTCTCCAAGAGGTGTTGCAGGCTGAGCCAGGCCAAATGGGCTTTGTAGGCCCAGAGGAAGAAGCAAGGTGGAGGGGACGCTACGGTGGATGTGGCTCCATTCTCCAGGAGAACCGGGGCTGCAGCCTGTTGGTGGGATGCACGGCCAGGCAGGCAGGCAGGCAGGCAGGCTTCCCCTGCTCACGGGCAGCAATTTGGGCATGGGCAGCCTGTGCATCACCTGTGTGACAGCACCGTTTCCCATGTGTTAGTCGCCAAAGCCATCCAACTGCAAAACCAGCCCCATTAAGGTACAGCCAGCCGGCTGGGCACAGCTGTCGGAGCCCGAACGCCCAATGTTGCGGGCATCTGTCTAGGGGAGACAAAAATCCCTGCGGGCTGCAGGAGATGCCGGGAGGACTGCTGCGGTGTTTCGTAAGCAGGAAAGAAAAGTGACGGCTGCTGGGAGCAGCCCACTGATGTTGCTCTAATTCTGACCCACTCCCCATGGCCGGGTGATGCTGATGGATGATACGGAAGGGAAGCCTGTGCTGCCTGGGCACGGTGTGGGCACTGCTGCTCTCCAAGGGCGGGGGGGGTCTGGTGGTGGTGGCAGAGCTGCCAAAAAGGCTGCACCAATGTTGGCTCCCCAGGGCTTGCTCATTCCGTGCTGTAGGTGCATGGCTCTGCCCTCCCTGACCGCCTGTACGCTCTCTGGTTGCAGGCACTACCCCAGCAAGGCTGGACGCGGTCTGGTGGACACCTGGTACGACAGCCCCCTGCCCAGCTACTCTCCCACCAGCTGGATGGTCCCCAGGGAGCACGGGAAGAGCTTCCAGACTGGTAAGGGATGGCCACTTCCCAGCCGCACTGGCAGCCTGGGGTGGCTCGGGGCACTCGGGGAAGGGAGCTACAGTCCTGGCAGCAGCATGGAGGCAATGCTCGACTTCCCTGGAGGGCAATGGGGGTCCCAGGGGGTGCCCCCAGGTGTCTCTTGCTCCATCACCGCCTCCTGGCTCCGCACAGGTTCCCCCGACACCAAGGCGGAGGGGCTGGAGGGGCAGATCAACAGGCTGGCCGAGCTGATCGGCAGGCTGGAGGACAAGGTAAGGGCCAGCGTTTCCGCGCTTGGGGCTGTCCCTTGGGTGTCCCCACAGCCCCAGCACCTCCCTGCCCTGGTTGGGACAGAGGTCACCAAGAGGTGGCCATGGCCATCCCTGTGCCGTGGGGTGCACGGGCCGCGGGTGGGAGCTGGGTTGCTGGTGGTGGTGGTGGTGATATTGGGGGATATTACACGTGATGAGCTGACAGCAGCTATTGGATGTGCAACAATTAACTGTGAGTTTATTTAAACAAGGAAGAAACATAAGGAAGAGGACATTGTCTTTTGCAGAGGCAGTCTTACTCTATCTAGGGACTGAAGGAGAAAATGTTGCAGCACAGGAGATGTTTCTGAATTCCTCCTGGTTTGCACTTAGAGGGCAGAAGGGGAGAGGGGAAAGCTGGTGCTGTACAAGGGGGCAGAGAGGTACTGTGAAGGGTGAGGGCAAAAAATGTTGATCATGGTGGCCAGAGGAAATAAGAGTGTGCCCAGGGCTGGGCAGGCACGAGCGGGCACTGAGGAGGTATGGGTACCCCTGCTCATGCCACCCCAGGGACAACTGAGGGACCGTGAAGAGGTGACAGCTGGTTTGGGGCTGATGTGAGGACATGGTGTTGGGGATGTCGGCTGCGCTGGCAGCACGGGAAGCTTTTGCAGAGGGTCCTGACGGGAGCGTGCGAAGGCGCAAAAGGCTCTCGGAGCCATCCCCTGCAGAGATGGGGGGCACAGCCCATCCTGCCAAGCACTGGGGACAGAAACCTGCCAGCCTGGGAGGGACACGCAGCCTCAGCCCCCCACCCCCCGCTGCTTTCCCCCCTTTTCCCAGACTCTCTGGTTTGACCTGCACCAGCGGCTGTCGGACAGCGAGAGCACAGCTTGCACGGTGAGAGTGCCTGGCCACGACCCGCGGGGTGCTGGGGTGTCCCTGCAGCGTGACATCAGACTTGGGGGGTGGGGGGGGTGACACCTTGCTTTTTGGGTCTCACATGCCGCTGTGTTTCGGCGGGGGGGGCCCGGCAGTACCTCCTCCTAGTGCGGGACGAGATGACGGTGTCGCACAAGCACCTGGGCGAGTTTTGCAGCTCCCTGAAGCAGTACCTGAAGAGCGTGGCCGGGGAGCGGGACTGCTTCCAGTGGGTACCACCGGCAGCCGCGCAGGGGGGGGGGACAGGGGGGAGCAGGGCTAGG
>JAVKLA010000088.1:23528521-23591370 GCA_034782735.1 Sagittarius serpentarius | reverse complement strand
CCGGCCCCCCCCCCCCCCCCGCCCTTACCAGCTCCACCCGGAGGGCGGGGGCGGCGCCGCCGGCCCTGCTGAAGGCCCAGGGGAAGCTCAGCAGCCCGGCGCCCAGCGCCGACTTCAGCATGATGAAGACGGCGCCGGCGGAGGAGAGCCCGGCGCTGTCCCCCCCCGCCGCCGCCGCCGCCGCCGCCGGTAGCAGGGGCCGGCCCTCGCCCGCCGCCCGCTCCATCCCGGCGCCTCCTCGGCAGGGCTCTGGGCCGGGGCGGGCAGGGGGAGCGCACCCCCCACCCCCACCCCTCCCCGCCGGGCCCCGCGGAGGCGGGAGCGGATGAGAACGGGGGCTCCGCGGATTCCCCCTCCTCCTCCATCCCCCGCGGGGAGTGGGGAGGGGGCACCGGGGGCCGGGGCAGGAGCCGGCCGGGGGAACCCCCCCCCCCCCAAGCTCACCAAAGGAAAGCCCGATCCTGGATCCCACCCCGGCTCGGGTGCAGGGGAGTGGGCATCGCCCCAAAGCCCCCCTGGACAGCAGGGGTCCACGGTTCATGCAATCCCTGGCTCGGGACCAGGCGTCCACGTCCCACAGTCTGTGGGCATCGCTAAGTCTCAGAGAGCTAGTACAAACCCTAAGAAAATCAGCAGACCCAGCAGCTCCCAGCATGGGGCTCAGCCTGGGGGGTCCCTATTCCAGTTGCATTTGCCTCATTCATGAAATTCCCACCATGGGACATTTTGGAGCATCTTGGGGCAGGGAGGGCGAGGGAAGGTGGCTGCAGTGAGCGCCCTTCAGACCATTTGGCTGGTTGATGCTTCTCTGCTTGCTGGGTGCAGGATGAGGCCGGCACCCCTCTGTGCCTCCGCAGCAGCTAAAAGCCCATCGAGGCACTCCTCTGCTTGGGAGACCTTAGTGAGAAGCCACCCCATCCCATATCCCCTGCTCCATGCAGGGAAAGGGGGTGCTGGGGTAACAGGATGGGGTGACTGGTGCTGCAGGGGACCCCCACAGCAGAGTCTGCATCCCACAGGGACGAGGGGCCCATCCCCTACACGGCGGGGCGGGGGGACAACACACAGCAGCTCTGTCCCACTCCCGGCACATGCCGCTGCTCCAGGGCTCAGCGCACAAGCCCCCGCCGCTGGCTGACAGCCCCTAATACATTTTTGATTTTCCAACTATGTGCCCTTCTGATCTCGGTAAGACGGATAAAGAGACTTTAATCAGCTGCTAGGAGGAATTATGGATGGCTAATTGTGCCTGCCACCTCCATTACATCTCTGCCGCCTGCGGGGCTTATAACCATTTAGAAGGGCCCTTCCAGGCCTTCATTAGCTGCACACCAAAGGCTTCCGAAATAATTGGCCTCTACGATTTAGAAATTGGCCACTGGGCTGTAAAATACCAGCCACTGGGAAAGGCTCTTAATTCGGACTGGCGCTTTGATACAGGTTGACTCTGGTTTCAAGGCTGTAATGGAGCTATAATCTCTCATTAGCGCTGCAATGAGGGGAGCATCACCAAAGCTTTCCAGGCTCCCCCGGAGGGGAGCACCTCAAATCAAAGGGATGCAGCCCACCTCCCACGCTGGCACAGCAGCCCCAGGCGGTTTCTCTGCTCAGGGACTCTCGGCTCCCTTGCTTATATTTTTTTCACCCTTTCTCCCATTTTACCAGGGTGCTCCAGCCCCTGGGCTATGAGCCATAACCCAAAGGTCCCCATGGGTTGGGCAGCTTTACCTGCCGCTGTGTCCCCTTGGCAGGTGCCCTCCTCCCTTCTCTTTGATGGAAAAAGGGCTGCTGATCTATTTTCCACATTATTACTTTGAAGACCGTCAAAGGTACAAAAGTGCAAATGGACAGTCCTCATTTTGGACAAATGAAAATAGCGATTATAATTATGCTTTGCTACCTGCAACCACTTCTGAGGCCTGGCCCTTGAAATTTTACACCTTTACTGACAGTTCTTTCCCAACCAGTACGACTCGCAGAACTGTTGCTGGTTGGTCCTACAAGAGACCCCAACGCCACAGGTGAGATGGAGAAAATCCCCTCTCTGTTGGCGTGGGTCCATGGTTGGAGAAGGAGTAGCAATGGGCTCCAGCCCCACTGGGATGGCACAAGCAGCCCAACCTCAGGACCACCTCCTCAGCCCCAACGAGCTTCTAACAGCTCCAAAGTGAAAGCCTGGTGCCTTCTCTGGCATGGGAACAGGATGTTACCCCTTCCAGTGCATCCTCATCTTTGGAAGAGAAGAGGCAGGCTGGGCAAAGCCAACCGCCCTCCAGGTTAGGGAAAATGGGTTTTCCCAGTCCTTTCTGTGGGACACTCGTGCACTGCAAAACCCCATCCACAGCCACTTCCTGGAAGGTTTGCCCCAGGCCACGTGGAGAAATGTTCTCTCCTGCAGCACCCTTCCCAAGGCCCACCCACCACCATCCATGATGATCATAAGCCCCAGACAGTGTGGGTGCAGCCAGACCGCCCAGCGGGGCTCTCCCTGGCACCTTCTCCTTCTCTAGCCCTGCCCAGGGCTGTGTAGGAGCCGACAAGCTGCCCAAGAGCTCACCTGTCCACTGGTACAGACCACTTCCCTGCCCAGGCACCGCTTCTGATCACCAACAGAGGCAGCCACCACCTCCCTGCTCCTCCTGGGAAAAGGTACTCTTATTTGCAGCAGTAATAAAAGCAGCCATCAGGGAAAATCTTGCAGCTTCACTACAAAAGAGAGGAAATATTTCAATGATGGCAACGTTAACTGACACCGCATGGTCAGGAGCAAGTTGTGCCTGTGTCCTTATCTAAGCCCGGAGCAAGTCGCGGGCTTTCAAGCAGGGCAAACCAAAGGAGACAGGGTTTTTGGCTTTGTGACACACCACACCAGACCGTTAGGCGCCATCCACATGACAGTTTCTTATACAACTCATCACTGAGCTGCCTTAGGGAGCTCTCTCCTCCTTAGCTGTTTCTGCAGTTTTGAAGGTTTTCAAAACTCTGTGCTCACTCAGCGCGAGCACCGTTTGTACGACTGCCCCGTTAATGCTCCAAAGGAAAGTCTGCAGCTTGGGACGCTGCTGTTAAGGATAAAGATGTGGGTGGAAGAGGGGGAGACACGAAAATTTTCTCTACTCAACAACTTGCGCTCTATGACTGACAATGGAAAGAAGAGCCACCTAGCACACTGCCTTAGCTTCATATAGATAACATTTATTGAAAATCTGCTTCACCAACAATGGTGAAATCATGACCAAAAATTACAAAACATCATGGTAGTTGGCTTTATAAAAATAAACGGCAGGAGTATGTCTCACCAATTTGTACTGGTCTCTCTCGCCCCCTCCCTCCTTTAATGGCGTACATTATAATGTTCAGCATAATACCATTCTAGAAAATGGCATTCCGTCCAAAAAAATGCACTTGTTTTTCCTTAGCAGAGGTCCTTTAAAGTGACTTTTCCCACCGCCCTCCCCAACAATAAATATAGAAAATAGCCTCTAAACAAATAAATTTTAGTTTGGTCAGCTTAAAAAAAAAAAAAAAAAAAAAAGGTCCGTTTTCCCCCTCCTGGGATATGTAGTGACTAAGCAGCCATTTAAACACTGTTCAAGTCTTTGGTGGCTTCGGCTGCTTAAAGCTGCAGTTTTATGTACAGATGATCAATTGAGGTCCTTTTTTTTTTTTCTCTCCAGAAACCAAAGCCTATGAGATGATGTCAGGTGCGAATTACTACTACGATCAGTGCCGCATTCACTGCGCCTTCAACTGGGAGCAATTGATCGCCCAGGAAAGCAACTGGTAAAAGGAGGTCATCTTTGGCAAGTGAGAGCTTTCACACAGAAGGCGTCTTTGGTGGATGAACCTGTTGCATAAGCTGCGGTCGTTTCACTCGTGGTTTCCGTCTCTTTGGCCTGCTCTTCGCTTTGTTGATCTGCACCACAAAGAATGCCAGAACCACCATGGCACCAAGAAAAGCAAAGACTGGAATAGTCTGTCCTACGTCCTGGTTGTACCGGCCGGGCATTATACCTAGAAAGGCAAAGAGGTTTGGAAGCGACTAGTGACTGCATGAGCTACGGCGTCTTTGCAGTGTTAACACTATCTACCAAACCCATCCAATGGTAACTCTTTTTCGAAGACGAAACAGCTACTAATCAGATTACGTTTCAGACAGGAAGATTAACAACTGCAGACCGATTAGCGAAAAATAAGACAGGAGGCTAACGTTACAGAAAAGCACCAGCGTTTCCACCTTTATCTATTTGGGCACATGAAAGTATAACCCAGGTTTCCCCTGCAACAATGATCTTCTGTTCTGCATTAGAAGAGAGACGCAAATGCTTGACCATAATTTTAACCAGTAAGTAATTTCTATAAATCACTCCAAATCCTGGCGCCAGGAGGAAGTGATTTTGTGCTTGCTCCAGAGGCCAAGCATGCACACGCCGAGGATGAGCTACAGAACCAAACCCTTTGTTTTTACAGGCATCTTTCAGTCTAGCAGCTCAGACTGGGAAAAGCGCATGGGTGAGGCTTTCAAACCACTTCCAGCTGGGCCTGCAGTGCCAAGCTTGTAGAGGAGAGCAGCCTACCATTAGACTGAAAGCTGTTTCAAAGTGCTCTACATCATTTGTTAGTGTAACACCTTGCCCAAGGCACCATTCAAACAAACTCTTCTGGACTCTGTGCACTCACACAACGAATTTTAATTAGCAGGAGGTATCCAGCCACAGTTCCCAAGGACAGGGACTGCTGCTGACACCCGTTGGTCTGAACGGCACCAAAACAAACCTCACCTACCCAAAAAGCACCCCCCAAAAGCTTCCTCCCAGTATGTCATGGATGCTTTCTTCTGAATAAACTATTCATATGCAAAAATATTTACCTTGGGCTTCATCAGTCAGCCTTTTACAACACAGCCATACTAGTATTTGCATGTCTTTCACAACTGGAAATAAACATGTGGCCTCTCTTCTGGCTGCACCATGTTTGGGGTTTTTTTCCAAAGCTTACACAAAAATCAAAGCAAAACAGTGACTTTCAAACTTTTCAAATTTACCTCCAGGAATGTCCCATGCTCCACTTTCTCCAGGGGACAACGGTCTCACTTGGGGTCGGTTCTGTCGAAAACTGGGCAGAGCCACTTTATCAAGGTCAATTGACAGTAATTTTTGATGTTTCCAAAGGTTGCTAGAAGAAATTTAAAGACAACTGTCTGCCCACTTCAGTAATACAAGGAATTTTGTAAAAAACATATAATGAAAGTGACAGTTGGAACCTACAAATAAATCACTAGCTTGGACACATGATAATCTGATCCATTCTTTAGGTTCTGCAGTTTGCAGGCCTCCAAAGTTAAATTCAGATGCCACAGGGAAACACTTAGATTGGCAACTATTTACTAAGAACGCTCTTGCACACAGACTACCAAAAGTTACCAGCTCAGCAGAAAAGTATGGGCTGTATGCTGACGCATTTTCCTTCAAGTGACAGACAAACAATACAACAGAAGGTGGAGTTCGGTGAGCTGTCCACAAAGCTGCTTCAGAAAACTATTTCAAAAGGCATGCACTGACAATAGATTTAACCAAGACCATTCACTCTAAGTTGGGATCACTCAATCACAACAGTGAACTGACTTGTGAAGCTATTTTTAAAATCGCCCAGTTTCGTAGTGTACCCATAAGGCGAGTCAGAATTATTCAGTGAAGAGGCATTAATCATTATTTCCTCTTCGCAATCTGCTATTTCTCTAGGAAAGACATTCCGGTTGTCCCTTTCAAAAGAAGATGGAACAACTTATTTTTCAGCTAAACTCAAAAGCAAGATTTCTTGTCTAACTATAAGACAGACATATACTAACCTGGGGGCAGTTTCATTCAAAGGCTGTGGTTTGGCCCAGGACAGGTGAGGACAAGCAGGAAGGGACCGGGGTTTAGGGTCTCCCAAGTGAGCCTCGAGCACCTTTGAGTATCGATGCAAATGGTTACCTGCAACTCACAGCACAGACAGACCGGGTTACCAGAAGACTCGTAGGATAAGAGTAGCCAGAGGCAAATGTCAGTAAAACAGACCTGCTGTAAAACCAGGAGCTCTTTACAGTAATGACAACTTGTAGCTAAATCTCAGTTAGAATTAACCAAAGGGTACCTTACAAAACAGTAAGACTGTGCACCTACAATGACAGGTAATCCAAGTTTTGCTGGCAGCACATGAGACAAGACTGAGTGCTTTATACATGCTCCATAGCTAGTTACCTAGAATGCTCCCTAGCAGAACTAGGCATCTGAAAATTCCTACTCTATGAACAGACTATTTTCTTTAGTTGAATCACAACTGTATCATGAGAAATCCCTACAGCAAGTGCTCTCTTCTATAGTGAAGCAACAGAACATTGTAGAGCTCACACCAAACTAATCCTACTGGCATATAACTCAAGGGGTCTGCCTGGGTCTTCCTAAATTCCACCCTAACACTCCTTCAGTTGTGGGCTCTGCTTGGTAGTTAAAGCTCTCACCTTCCATCCGCTCAGGGAGAGAGTAGCCAGCTCCCGACGGCGGTCGCTGTCTGTTTTCAGAATGGCTGAGACTCGGCGGCGTCACGCCGTAAGAAGTGTACTGCAGGAGGGAATCCAGGAGCCAAAAGCAATCTGTGGATTTCATAGCCCCGAGCCCCAAAACAAGATATGCATTATGCCACATTTAAAATGGCTTACCTGTCTGTTAAGAAGGCTGTAACAACATTTAGAAGTAAAATCAGTTTTTCTGGCTCTTCTTTTTCTCTTTCTGAAGTTCTAGGCCCAATTTCAGAACGATGTAACTTTCAACACAAACCCCACATATTCCCCCCACCCAATACACAAACACAAAAATAATCTATTCGGTCTTAAAATATCTTCTCTTGTGTACGGAATCAGGCTTTTTGGGGGAGTAGGACATAAAACAACAGGTCTCAAATACGGGAATTCCCGGTTGTGCAAGGCCATCCAAGTCCCTGCAAAAATTTCAGGTTTTTTTGGTGCGGAAACACAGGAAGCCCAGAGCTTCTGATATAATTTTTAAGAGGGAAATGGAAAACCAACTATTTTTTTGAAAGGACAAAATAAATACCTTGCAAAGAAACTTAAGAACAAGGTGGTGTTTTCCGGGGAAAGTTATGACTCATTTGCTTTCCCAAGCTTAAAAAAATAAACGAAGGGGAAAGGTTCTGGCTACATCCCAGCTAAAGCAAAAGCTTTACCTACAGCAGCTGTGGTACAGATCAGGCTGGGAATCAATGCCACAATATACTTAATCGTGGCTTCCCTTCGCACTTCAACAGGACATGAACCCTTGTTTTGATTCTCTCCTGAATTACTATCATCTTAATCCAGAGCTATGCCTAACGAACAAGCAGTCCAGCCAGTTAACATCGCAACTGTCTACAACTTCCATTTGTAGGAGTAGGACAATGCCTTATCAGCTATTTCCACCACACAGTAAACTATTTTTTTCTCAGAACTTCTCCCCCGAGGAACAGCTGGCTGGGAATGGGAATTAATCTTCATAATCCTGGTGTCCCTTAAACCCTCACCTTTGATTTTTAAAGAGGTCAAGTCAGATTTTAAGGATTTATAGTCACAAATGTTAGGAATTTACTTCAGTTAAAGCCACCGATGTCTCTGCAGGAGACATAGCTCCTGGTTCACAACTTAAAAGCTAGTTTTAAAGATTTCTTCAGAGCCTTCCACTTTTTCTTGCTTCACAGGTCACACTGGTTTTAACAGCATTAGGGAGGTCACAAAGTGTCATTTTCTATTACTTCATTTAAAGCTATGTATCTTCTCTTATGCTACAAGCTTTCAATAACCTACAGCAAGCACATAAGGCACAGACAGATGTGCTGGGTGTTACAGCAACTCACTGGAAGCCACCCAAAGACAGATAAGGAGAAACCGGAGAATTTTCAAAGAAAAAAATGTTTGGGACAGAAAGAAATGAGCTACAGACACAGAGCTCCCTTAGGCAGTCAGTTCCTTTAAACGTAAACAAATTAGGCAAGGGACAGATTACATAACCCAATATTTTAAAATGTCAGGGACAAAAGCTTGAAAAAATTATAAATGTACTTTTCATAAGAAAAGGAAAATTCAGGTTGAACATCACATTCAGTGGAAATGCAGAAAAACACCTCACATACTGGATTATCTTCGGCTTCTCGAGCCACAGACCTATCAGCTTTACACGTCACAAGAAACCCAATCGATCTCTTAAAAAATCTGAAAAGTCAGATCAGACAAAGTGCTAGAAAAAAGGTTTTATAAGGACCAACCACAGTGTGTAGGCAGAGAGAATGGCTTCTCTGGGAGTCACAGAAACCACGCACACACACAACTCACACACTTGCTACTGGGAGCTGCAAACACACACTTTGAAAACCCAAACAGAAATTCCTACTTTCTGACATATTTACACCAGCTGGTTTGTGTCAAAGCAGAACAACCTGAAAATAGTAATGCACAACTGAAATGTTGAACATTACCATAAATCCTCACAGGAAACACTGCAAAGGGAAGGAGGCACGCCGATGAGCAAACTCAAAAGAAAAATCCATTGTACTACATAAACACTCTGAAAATGCAACTGGGGAAAAAGTGAAGGAATCCACTAATGGCCTCCTCACAACTTCAAATCAAGCATGTGTAACTTGTTAGTGCTTTCTGGAAATAAATACACCCCAAAAAAGCAAAACCACCCACCTACCAACCCAACCCCCCCACACACACACACACACGCGCGCGCACACACAAAGTCACCCCAAAACCAGCCCCCAAAGCCTGTGGAATGGAAAAGGGCCCGGAAAGGGGGGGGTGGGGGAATGCGCCGATCTATCAGAGCGCTGTTTCATGTGGGGCACTCTTTTGTTGTAACTGCAGCTTACAGCATTTTCACTAGAGCTCTGCAGAACTGAGACTAATCCCCAGTTAGGAAGATTCAGAAAGTCCCTAGAAAACAGCTACTTCTGATGGGAGCTGTAAAAAACCCATAGGACAGTTGTCAGCTTCAGACAATAATTCTTCCTGTATGTCAAAGCTTACACACCTTTCTGTCGATGGCTGTCATCCAAGCAATTAGAGTCGCCATACAAAACAATTCTGCCACCGCCTTCGGAAGTAACTTGGTAAAGTCCCAAAATAGGGACATTTTCAATTACAGCAGTCTCCTGTTTTAGAACTTCAAGACCTAAAGCAAAGCACAAATAGATTTCATAGCCTGCAAAGCATCAGCATCAATTTACCTGTAAGTCAACACAGTCTACATTGCAAACTTACAAATGCAGCTATGCCACTTCATGTCACACTTTTATACAAAATGTTTTCAAAAACTCCATGATGTTATGATAAACATGAAACCGCTCCAAGACCCTGACTGCGAAGTTTCCTACTGATATTAATGTTTTTCTTTCTTTAGTAGAGAAGCAGGAAGACCTCACGATCTCGATTATCTTCAACATGCTTGAATGAAAATTCCTAGTATTTTCAGCAACAGGTTTAAAATGAAAACGTCCTGCCTTACGAATCGCTTCATGTTGTTTTAGTCCTTCTGCAGAATTCTACAGGACACAGTAACTTAAGAATCAGCCATCACAGTGCACACGGCTCTTCACCAACTTACTCTGCTGCCATGCTTACCTACTCCTACAAGAAAATCTACTATGGAACTAACAAGAGAGAATAGAGACATTCCATGAAATACAACATCGTTCTCTCTGTAAGCAGCAGCAAGACAAAGGCTTTGATTGAACTCATTTAAGGCAGCTGTTCAGGAGAAGCCCATTTTAAAGACTGCTGGATTTGCATCTCTCTGGAACTCTGCAGTTACTAGTTACCCTTGCACTTTGTCTGTTCAGCTTTCAATTTATGAACAAAGAAAAGTACTGTTTAGTAAGGATACCTAAGCCCCCACCCCCTCCCAAAAAAAAAAAAAAGGGGGGGGGGGGGGGGGGAGAAACTCACATGAGTTTTCCCACCTTCCCCCCGCCCCGCTTTAACATTTGGCAAATTTTACTCCCTCCTCACCCCAGCTGCTCTTTGCAGAAAACTGGCAGGCAGAGCCAGGTTACACCACATCCAGCCCTGCCATCATTCAGAGATCTGCTTCTCAGCCTTTTCTGAAACACTTGTACCAATACTGTAAAGAGTAATTTTTGAAGGAGTATCATTTAAAGGCCTGGCTCCAAAAGCCCTGCAAGTATACAAATAATAGACTGGCAACCTAGAAGACATGTTTGCAGGGTATTTACAGTTATAACTGAGATAATCAACAAACAGAAAAGATGAAAAAAAGCACAGGAACCTTCCCAGTTCGAATGGGTACATGCAGCAAAACCCAGAGGACACCTGGCTATAAACCTGCCATTTGTATCTTACAAATCCATCCAATCATTTTATCTCCTGTGAACTGAAAGCTCTAATAAACAACAGGAGCGAAAAGACCCCAATTCATGAAGGAACTAAAATGAAGTGTAGAAAGCTGGTTTTAGGTTAAAGGTTTCCCGCCTCTAACACCCATTTCAGAAAACAAAGTAAGACAAGTTTCAAATGCTAAGTATTTAATCTCCTTTAACTGAGACAATGCCTTTAGATAGCAGAAGCAAAACACAGAGCTTTCATGCTTCATGAATTGCAACGAAAAGGATTCAACAGAAAAAGCAGGTCTAGCAGGCTACTTGTCAAATCGACACTCTCTCTCACATACACAAACACACAAGGAAATACCCAAGCCATCAGCATTACAGCATTCCAGGGATACTGTCTTTCCTCCAAAAGGCTCACACGAATCAGCTCCTTACTGTTCCAGAAAATTTCTCCACTAGGTAATCATGCCCACTGCACATCATAAGTCAAAAATACAATGAACTTGCTGATCTTCTCTGGCAGCTGCTGAGTTACATCAGAAGCTATGCATGTGCTTCTGCTCACACACTCAAACCCTCTACACCCACATACACAACCTTGACCTGCAACATGCTGAGAGTTCCGGTCATTTAGTTCTACACAGCACTTCCTAAAGGCTCATAAAAAACATGAATTTTTTTTTTTTTTTAACTGCCTGCTGCTGTTACAGTTCTGAATTACCATCTCACAAATTGAAAGATATTATGATAAAACTAAAGAGAATGGATATGCACAGAGAATAGATCCCTCAAGTCTGAGAGCACTGGTTTCCTGCGTGCCTAAAATTTTCCCTTATGAGAGTCCAGCAAGGTGCCATTTTGTCTACCAAAATTTTCCTTACCTGTATCCTTAGATCACCACAACTACCACAACTCTCACACCAAATTTGGCAATGATTAGGGGATATATTTTAGTAGCACTCGAAATTTGTGAGAAACACGGACAAGTAACACAATTACGACACAAACCCCTCCCCTCTAAAGATGCATGACACACACACACATGCAGATGTGTTTACATACAGCAAACACAATGAAAGACCGCACATATACACTTGGATATTACTGTATTATATAATTGCAACTGCCTGTTAGGCATCCAACTACATGTTCTAGGCAAAATAAAAAAATACCTACCCTGTCAATGTGCTTTTAAATTAATTGTTTTCACACCTTTAGACTTTGTAACTTCGCTTGTGCACTGACTACAAAGTTCTACTTAAAACGCAGAAAAAAGACAAGGAAGCGCATACCTTGATCCTTAAAAGTCTGTGCAATGACAATGCCATCTTCTGGGAACTTTGCAATACTGCATCCTGATGCATAATTCACTGAAAGACATCACAAAAATCACAGTTTAGACTAGAAATGACACTCCCTCCCTTCCCACTGTATTCCAGTGAGCTGTTAAAACAAGCACAGAAGAAAGTATTCCCAGGAACATTGCTCTGAATTTGCATATTTTGACCAATATGTGTATTCACAGAGAAGGCATTTCTAAGCACAGCTTTCACAGGTTCACTTTTACATACCGCTTTCAAATCTTTCCATTTAGGAGACGGACATTATTTTTTCTAAACTGAAAAGCTTAATCAAATGCCATGAGAAATGCAGTATTTCACACTAACAGTCATTATTTATACTACAGAGAACCTGTCTCCTTCAATCAACGCTGGTAAGCATATAGAGCCCTCAAAGCTGGTGCCTTCTCTTTTCACACACACTTTCCAAATGAACCAGCCAGAAGACAGAGATTTGGAAACAAAGCATGAAAACATCAAGTGACTTGGTCAGATAAAAAGAAAGACTGGCTAGACCTAGAAAGTCAGAAAACAGTAAGGTCACAAAGTTTGAACTTGAAACCAATCTAACATACTCATCTCGGGGGTAACAATTCCAAAGATTACAAGAACAGGAATTTACAAAACATCTCAGGATGTTGTTATGCATGTCTATAATTGGCATATTCCAAGGAAAAAGACCCTATCAATTTTCTTCCTCCAAAATTTCCAAATTCCATGTAATTGCAAAATTAAAAGGAAAGGCTTCATCTTAGCAACTAATATTTACAGCCCATACAAATACAGACACACTCCAACAATACTCTTCAAAGTATCAGCTCCTGGTATGCAAGCCTAAGCTGGGGACATTCACTATCTGGTCTGAAAATTTTTCACATACAGTCTACGAAGGAAGCAGTAATTTAAGCACACTTATGAGACTCTTTTCAATGAATTTCAGTGGTTCCCTTGACTCTTGCTCAATCTCATTCTCACAGAAAGCTACTTTCCAAACAACATGCTGTAGCCTGCGTAGACAATGGACTGCAGTACTCACTTTCATGGTTTGCCATGGTAAAATCGCCTTCGTACAGCCCGTCACTAAAGGCCATATTCCAGACAGAAAGCAGATCATTGAGAGCTGGTATATTAGCACCTCCAGTATCAGGCATCCACCACTGTCTGTAAAAATTACAGCGTAACACAATTTATTAGTTTACAGAATATACTCCTAGAGTTTGTATAATGAAAAGTCAGGTGTTTTCCTGCATGCACACTTTTTCAAAATCACTTAAATAATGAACTACATCTCAAAGCCTCATTTAACTCCAGGGGCATGTAAGTAGCTGTCTCTCTTTGAAACCAATGCTTTTGAGCAAAAGTTAAGTAATAATAATGTGAAGTTCTGAGCGCATTTCAGTTCCATGGAAAACTTCAATTTTCTAGAAAGAAATTCAGTCTTATGCTCTTTGGTTGGCTAAGAGGAGGCAAAAATGAGTAAATGTAATCTGTTTCCATTTTTCTAATGAAGCAAAATGTTACTTGCTCACAAACTGCAGCACAGATCTTTCTAGCTTAACAGGAACACAAAACAGGCTGACAGCTACAGTAATTATGAGGGTCTCTATCACCACTGCTGATATTGGCATATTTTCTCTTCATACAATAACACTGGAATAATTTCAATAATGGGTCCACAACCTGGCAATATGGTTTGCGATGCTCACTTTCTATTCTGCTCCCCAGAAGTGAAAACACATCCATTTTCCTTTGTTTGTCAGTCTCCAATTTCTTACTTCTTTTCATTGTAAATGGTTTTCTTGGCTTTAAAAGGTTACATTACCAAGGGGGCCTTCGCAATGATGATAAAATAGGCATCTATTCTCTTTAAGCTGCAGCTTAAGGTCAATTCTGCTCTTCAAGTAGTCCCTTCTTACAGGTAGCATGCAAGTGCTCGAGTACAGCGTATCACATTTGGGGTTTTTAGGGCAGTATGTGCATAAAATGGCAATTCTATGGCATTTTATTTCCCAAAGAACTGATACAAATCAGTACCTTGTGTTTTCATCATAAAACTTGACTTTTCTCATCACGGATGTGTTGTACCAGTCACTAAACACTATAAGTGAAAGTCCATTATCAACATCCCTCCTCAGCTTGGTGATCTCTTCAGGAAAATACTCCTCCTCACTGTCCACCATTAGTAAAGTCCCTGTGTGTAAAAGCAAAAACAAGAGTTCACCAGGCTGTTCACTGTAACATTATCACTATTCATGCAACCCATGCAAAAGTCAACACAAGTGCACATTTTGCACAATATCTGGTCGACAGGCCTGGCTCTGGCAGCTCACCTAAAGAAGTCACATTTAAGGATGGGAAATACAAGACAATTCAGTTTACAAATGTATCCAAAAATTAGTTTGGCAGCACGGTATGCTTTTTAAGGGTGTTACTCACGACTTGTGCTTGTGTGGTCTCATGAACTGAATGACTACACGTCAGGTATACATTTTGCAGTTTGGTCTCACCCAAATGCTCCATAAACCAAGCCAAACTGTGGCAGAAGAGGACAACCAGGAAATTCACCACTGATCCAAACTAAAGTGCTAATGTAGATGCACGCTAGTCAGGCGGGTTTTCACTGCTCCAATTCTAAAAGGTACTGTGCTCACTACTGCAGATTTGCAGCCAGGTAGACAACAATTATTCTGAAACTTGGTTTGATTCAGAACTTGAAAACTACAGCTGCATTTTAATAGACCTGACTAAAGTGCCTTTGTCACTTTCATATAACCCTCTCCCACTCCTGTGAACAAGCAAGCGCAACCTTCTCTGCATCACTGAAACACACAACCAGAAAAATATACTTTTATTGCCTGAAAACATGTTTATGCTTTTAGATTGCTTCTAAATATCAAGCCATTTTGCTTCTTCACTTTGATTGCCCAGAGAGGAGGTGGAATTTTCATCCTCAGAGACAACGAAAATCTTGACAGGATGATACCCTGAGCAATATGATAAACCCCTGATGCTGGCCCCACATCTCTCAGTCCCTTGCAACCAGGCCGGTTCTACGAGTCCAGGCAGTCTGCGTTTGCAAAGCCTTCTGATGAAGAACCTGTAGAAACCATGTTAATGACACGGATAATGGGACAGACTGCACCCTCACCAAGTTTGCAGACAATACAAGCTAGGGAGAAGTGGTAGACGGACCACAGATCACTGCATCTTTTGCCCCTCACTTCTTCCCCTTGAGGAAATTCTGGAAGCCCAATAAACTACAACTCACATGAGGTACAATGTAATGGTGAATCAGAGGAGTCCCCTAACAGCGTTCTCTATCAACTATAAAACTAGTGGTCTCAGAAGAGAAACTAATCTTGCTGCTTTTTTAAGGGCTACCATTTTTACATCCAGTTGCACATCCACTGAACTCAAAAAGCAATGGTGAGATATTTACTGAAGAATCATGATAAACAAAAGATCACTGCTGACAATACTTCCAGAACTAGAAAACTGTCAGGACAATGCACTCTCACTTTACAGTCCACTGAAGAACATCACAGCCCAAAGGAGGAGAGGGTCTTGCTGGGGCATACTGGAGCACAAATGAGCACAGACTGCTTGGCTTGTCCCCTGCCCGGCAAGCAAATCTATCAAATCTCCTTCCTGATGAACACAGAAGAAACAAGCCACATACTGCTTTGCTATCGCATATGGCTGGATGGGATGTTTTCCCCACTCTTTTACCTATCCACAAAGATCAGTGTTTTAAAATGCCACTGCTGAGGTAAAAAAAAAAAAAACAAACCAGAATGGATAGTTTTGATTTCAGTCTGCTATTCACATCATGCTTCATTTTGACTGTGCCAAAATCTTTTGGCAAATACAGTTCTGCCTTTGTGGGACCAAATACAAAGGGGCATTTAAGCCACTCAGAAGTGGGCTTTCCTTCTCATTTTTTCAGGATAAGGACAGAAAACTGCACTAATTCTACTAGACTCCCAAGCAAGTTTCTACAGCAACACTTTACACAACTAAGTATTAGCATATAAATAAGAAATACACCCACTCTTATAATATTTTTCTACTACAATGAGAATTTTTCTTTGCGCCCCCACAACATATTTGGTCTTCCAAAGACCATGCCATTTTAGGAAGAAGTTAAACAGTATGGAGAACAAGGCAATTAAATCACGCTTACCATACTGACTTGCATCAAAACATGTAAACGGGGAACCAAGAACCTCAACAAAGTACCCCATGCTCCTTAGGTGCTGGTACATGTCCCTGAAGTTTGTGTGGATATGGTCACCATTCCTTAGGAAAAGAGAAAAGTGTTAAAGACATTTAAATCGGGCATGCAGAAATCTGATTTTAATCCTCTAATTATAGACCACTTCCCGGTTTCCTTTCTAAACAGTCCATTTTTTTCAAATGATAACCTGTAGTTTTCCAAGCACCATCTCCTTCTTGCAAAATTCTTCACAAATTACACTGGTTTGGAGTGATTACAGAGAAGCTAGTTATACAGTCAAAGCTAGAGATTGAGCATGTTCCTTTACAAAGCACAGTTCTACATATTTGCATCGCACCACAGAGAAACACTGCTGCATTAAAACCAGATGCTTTTCACAGGACTTCCTCCTCGCAAAAGAGCCACTAAAAGAGTTTTAACTACTAACTGGAAGAAGCACACAGGACCACCTGTAAATAATTGCTGAAACTCAGCAGAAAGTTCCTGTCTATTTGCCACATCGGCTTGCTCTAAGTAGCTTTCCAGAAGCCCGTGTCTTGGTCACAGACCCAATTAACCCTCACTTACGCATTCTTGTATGATACTTCCTATGGATGGTTTCCCTCTCCATCTATGAAAGACAACAGGTCAGCTGAGCCTCACCCGGCTTCGAAGACAGTCTCCCTCAACAGACAAGGGGTTTCTTCTTTAGGATTCAGTCTTTCAAATTTCTCATTGTTTTTTGATAAGCGAATGCTAAATTGGCTAATAAAGTGCCCCCCCCTAACTTCCTGGGAGAAATTACGGCAGAAAAGAAAAATGCTACACTTTGAAAGCCAAACAAAAATCTCAGTGTCTTAAATGTGCATTTTAAAAGCTTTTCATTTCATGTGAATAAAACCATAGAGCACACAAAAAATCCTGCACCAAAAGCATGCACTTTCATAGATTTCTTAGAGAAGATAATCCCATGGCACACTGAAAAAGGCCAAAGCTCTCTGGCATTCAGTACAGTTATCCCGTATCATTAACGCACAATCAAGGAACATTGATTTAATAGAACCTGAGATAAATACCAATCTAACGGATCATTCTTCATCCTCAAATTATCCCTGGGGAAGTATCCTGGTGGATAACGGAGATTATGATATTGATCCCAAAGGACTCGCTTACTACGAGGTGGAGTAGGAATAATCTTCACTTTTATTGGAAGCTTCACCGTTGAAGTCTGCTCTGCACCGTTCTTAGACTGAAGGACAGAACAAACTACAGTGAAATCCTTTTTCCCCACAGGAACATTCACCAGTTAACTGTGGATTGTAAAAGACCATAAAAAAAAAAAAAAAAAAAGGAGGTAACAAATCTACTTTTAGTCACCAGTACCAGCTCTGGAGATAAAGAGATTACTTTTGCCTTAAATCACCATAGTATTTTTTCTGCACTCAACAGTTTATATTTATGCTCAGAATGTAAAATACTTAAAATATGTTACAACTGTGATTTGGTTCAATCACGAAAAACTTCTCAGAAACAATTAAGCGTGCTCCTAGAAGAAATATATTTAAGTAATCTCTTTTTCAAATCACATTACTTAGAATTAACAACAAAAAAATGAAATTATGAAGTCGGTCTCAAAGAGAGGTTTTCTGATTCTAAAGCATATCCAATCCGCAGGTTAATGCTGTTCTTGACTATAATGATGATTATTTGTACCCTTCAGTTTCTTGATCCCAATCTAACTTACGCTTCAAATGACAGGACCACAGCAACCCCTTAAAAAGAAGGTATTTGTATGTCAGGAAGCAGTTTTAATAACTATTAACACAGAAAACCCAGAATGCACAGAACTTACTTCATTTTCTGCAGGGGATGACACTGTGATCATAACATGACCTTGAGCAACACCTTCCCAAGATGCTGCTTTCTTTGCTACAGAGATGGAAATTGCTAAGTATCCAGACCAAGGCCACAACACAGGGGAATAGGAGAAAGCCACTTCGATATTATCCCCATTTTGGGGGAGATAGGGTTGCCAGTCTGGCTGTGAAATTAAGAATACAAAACATTGGTAAAACAGTATTTGCAGTCACTAATTTTAGCACACGTGGCCCTCTTACTCTGCACAAAGAAGTAACAGATCTTAGCTTTTCTGAAGATTACGTC
Organism: Sagittarius serpentarius; assembly: GCA_034782735.1. Taxonomy (NCBI): domain Eukaryota; kingdom Metazoa; phylum Chordata; class Aves; order Accipitriformes; family Sagittariidae; genus Sagittarius; species Sagittarius serpentarius. The sequence continues at coordinate 23,573,271 of JAVKLA010000088.1, read as the reverse complement.
AAATTCAAAAATGTCCACAAAGCCCAAAAGTATGGTAGTATGTCAGTGAATCAATCTAATCATGACAGCCTTAATGATCCAGACTATAGGCTTTTCAGAGACAGGACTCTCTAAGAAGCTATCTGAATAGCATGCTGCCTCAGTGCAGTTGTTCTAACATTTTGGGGTCCTGTGCAAAAATATATTGGCAAGAATACACAATTTCATTTTGGTAACAAGGAGAGCTAATGCTGTAACAGATGTAGGCAATTACATCAGCTGTGTCTGAGTATTACCATAAGCTAACAATGTTGCATAAGAGCTTCAATACCTTTTAGTGTAAGCTTAAATCTAAAACAGACCTCAGGATTCACACTAAAATGTTGAAATTAAGCTCATTTATATTGGCCAGAGTTTTGGGATAGGTGCCTTATTTAACTTGTATCAACTCCCAAATCTGTTCTGCACTTAAACTTAAAGCTAAAAATTAAAAAACCTCCCTAGTCAACCAAGATGCTCAACATCACTACTGTAAAAGAACAGGTTTTACAGCAGACCTTGGTACGTCAATACATTCAGGTCATTTTGACCCATGGAAAAGGCAAGATTTATAATGTCAGGATTCTTTACCGAGATTGATTATGCTCCATTTCCCTTAAAAAAGAGGAAAGTTTATCCAGAAGATTTTAAATGCTATCAGAGAATACGAAGAAATCTTTAAGAACCTGTTAATCCAAACGGGTTTCACAAAGATGAAATGCTACATGCCCCTGAAACTAATGCACTGCTTGAAAACTTGTAGACAGCTCACATTGACCTATTTTACTAGTCTGGGTGCATCCTTTAAAATCAAACTTTTTGCATCTCTTGCTCTCAGCAGTAAGAAATCTGATTTGCTCTATGAAGTCCACAGCTAAAACAGTCTTTTCTGGGAAGCTTTTAGCAACATTAGTAGTCAGGAACAATTTTAAGTCCTACCTTGTCTACAATTCTCCCAGTGACTCCCATACCATTAAGGATAGTAACATTAACAATGGTTGGCATCCCTCCATAATATATGGGCTGAGAACAATAGGGCCACATGTAGGGACATTCCGTCAAGTCAATGTAGCTTGGACTCAAACTGCAGCAGGATGGAGGAGGTAAAATGAAAAAAAATTAACCAATAAACAGAAGAACATGCCACTATACATAACTATGAAAAAATTACAGACAAAACATGCCAGTCATAGTTACTCTATCAAGCTCTCACCTCACTTCCCACATCTGCCCCAAATTCTTCTTCCCTCCCCTATTTTTTTTTTAAATCTTAAGTTCTGTGAAAAGATTTTCAAACACAAAGAAACTTTTCAGCATAGTGAGAATGTTCTTATTCTCGAAAGTTAAAATTCACATACTTTTCCGATGTGTTCTAGGTTACATTATTCGTAACACCTGAGGCTAGAACACAAAGTAAATTTAGCTCTCAGACACTTCATCCCCTACACTGCTATAACTTAGGCAGAAAATACTTTGACTTTTCATCCATTCTCTTGTCAAAATTCATGCTTCAGAATTACTTAAGATCTGTGCAAGTTCTCTCTGTTGCATAAGCACAGATCACTCAACTGAGTTACACCTGCATCACCTGCTCCCTTAAAAGAAATACAGCTGATTATAGCGTATTGTTGATTAACTAAGGATTAAAATTAACCTGGCCTGTGGTTTGTAGCTGTTGAGGATCTGATAAGCTCGCAGAAGATCCAACTTGCCATGTCCTTGTTCAAACATGTTAACTCCAGGAAGTCTACGTGCTGACGCAATAAGTGCCTGCTTCATACTTGCTGGATTCACCATTTCACGCTTCTGAACTGTGCTGAAATATGAAACAATAATCACATTAGGTGGCCTTCATTCTAGTTTCTAGCTAGTCTTGTTTACTATTCTGCCTTAACAGTCATTTGATTTAAAGAAAATGCAATCAAAAATCAGTTTGTTGCGAGTAACATCTGTTCGTATTTGTCTGTTATTACCTGATTTCTCACTGGAACAGCTGAAGAAGAGTGACAAGTTTCTGACGCATTTCTCTTAAAAACTAACAGTACATGAATTTTTCTCCTTACAATGTGCTCCGTGACCAGCAGTCATTACAATCAGGGCAGTATCCTTATATGTTAAATAAAATATTCTGAAAATCAAAGCCTCTGTAACTGGAAACTTGCTGGTATCTTTCGCAACATGACCCTTCCAGGGGGGAAAAATAGCTTTGTTGTTCAAAGAAAAACACACCATTTTATAGAGAAAATACGACGAAAACTTTGAATTTCTGGCGTGTTTCTCAAATAAAGGTTTGTCTCATCCTTATGTAGTAGCAATGACAAACAGAAAGTACAGACTTGCAACTCCCACCTTCCTTTCAAGTTCTGCAGTGTGCAACAGATGACTTATGCCACCAGATAATAGTCATAAAACCTTAAATCCTATAAAATTTACAAGTACTTAGATAATTATCTGCTACAGGTGCCTACTTTGAGCAGCTGTTTTTCTACAACAGTTGAGAGAAGCTCAGCAATTCAAAATGATTAAAAAATATGACAAAATTACTTCATAGTACTGTTCTCCCTAGTTATATTTTCAAAGACATAACTATTATTCAAAACAGTTCTCAAGTTTTTCTCAGGAAACTTAGAACTAGTCAGATAAGGTAATCTCTCAGGCAGAAGAACCGTGATTTTATCCTCCGAGTTTGTTTTCCCACATCTAAACACAATTTAGTTCTATTTGGTGGGTTCCTTTATAGGGCCTTTTATGACCCTCGTGCATCAGTATCTTTTTAGAGATTCTTATTTAAGACTTACCTCACTAACAAAGTAACAGCACCTGCCACCACAGGAGATGCTACGCTTGTCCCAGAGAGCGAGCGGCATCCACCTTTCATACCAGAACCTCTCACTCCAGAGCCATAAGTAACAATATCAGGCTTCACTCTACCGTAACCTCCAGGCAGCTCCTGTGAAAAAAAAACAGACGGATTATTGCCCTAATACATAACGAACACTGGTTGCTTCATTTGGGCATTTAAACCAACTGCAGGTCATTCAGAAGTAAAATTATCAACTCAATTAGCTGAGGTTCAGCATCATGGAATAGCAAGTGCACCTAAAGAAGGACTCAAGCTGTTTATGACAAGTTCTCAATGTTTCAACGTTAACATTACTGCCAATTACTCTACTATCTATGCTAAGCATGAAACCACGGACAAAATGGCAACCACCCTGCTACCTGGCTAATGAATGAGATGCAGCACAAACAGAAACATGTAATAGTCCCCTTAATCAAGATCACAACGCAATCTCATCTGAAATCATGTGTGCAGTACCCTTCACCTCAGTTCAACAGTGAGTGCAATGTTACATATAGCATCTGGAAATCCTAGGATTTTTAAACTAAAGGAAGGAGAAGAGCAGGCCTTCGTTTTTGCAGATTTAACCACACAGGCAAGTCCTCACCATAAATCAAAAGGTACCAGACATCTTACAAATACATAAAGAACGTCATTAGTGCTCAAGATGAATGATGAGAAACCCTGCAAAGAACATTAAGCTTCTTGCTTAAAGACTTACAATCTCTTAACTATCCTGATCTTTGATGAAATCTTTTATCACTGGTTACTCCAACACATACCACCTGCACGGGATTACCCCTTCAAAAAAGGCTCCCATTCCAAGGCCCTTATTTTGGCTGCAGATGTGGCTGGCCATAGTCAAAGTATCTTACCCACGTGGTCATTCCCCTAGATGAAAAGCGAGCTATATTATCTTCAAAGTCAATGCCACCTACTCCAATCACATCCATCTGGTCAGCAGGGTTATTGAGAGTCCTAGAACAAGTTGGGAGATAGGAAGACCAAAACAAAAACAAAAAACAAGACACAGTCATAAGTTTATCCTGATAATGGACACGCTGCCATCAGATTTTTGTCAGACACTCTTTTTAACCTCCACAGAAACAAATTTTGGTCCTACTTGATACAGTTATACTTTACAAGCCAGAGCAACTTTCCAGGCAGTTAGTGACTCAGTAACTACAAAACCATCTATCTTGAAGACAAAACAAAATCTATTTTTAGGCATTTATTTTAGCAATCTACTGCAAATCGTTCTGGCTTGATCCCTTCTATATTTCTTAAGCCCAAGATCAGTACCGAAAGATGTCCACACACACTAACAGGGAAGGATGTCAGCTGGAAGTACTGCCATTCTTCTTTTACTGACTTTCCACTGTTTCAATGAAAAATATTTAGCTAAATACTTCACAAATAGCTGTACTACTACAGCAAGTGATAAAGACAGTGAAAAGAGTGTAACTTGAGTCACTTTCTATAAACAGATTACAGAAAAAAAGAAGAGGGAAAACTTCCTCACCAAGCACAATTACTTCCAAAAACACGTAACGACAACAGACTTGCTTTTATTTGAAGCGGTCATTGAAACTTACCCATACAAAGGGCCATCATTGCCAATAGCAGAGACCATGATGACGTTGTTAGCTGTCAGTTCCCATACCTACAAAAAATAATGTTCACAATAAGGCTCTGCCACCAAAAAAGAGATTTTTCTAACAAATGTACGCTCCAGGGGGCCTGACATGAGCAACAATTAGTCCAACCCCTCTTTCTTACTGAGACTTAAAAAATACACCTCACTGCTATATTCAGTATTAAGCTCCAAACTTTAAGATTATGTGACCAATAACCCAGCCTCAACAGCAACACTGCTGATAGTACGTATATAGGTTACACCAAAGGAAAAACTCCTGTCCATAACAAAGAATTCCAGATGCCAAAGTCAAGTTATTCTGACTCCCCTCCAGTAATACTCTGGGGAGAGTAGTGAAGTCACTGTCAAACTAAATTTCAAATGCAGGTTATCATAATAAAAAAGGGAAGAATTTCTACACCTCAAATCCCTTAGTTACCCCTTAAAAAGAAAGGGTTTATCCTTTTTTAAAATGTCAATTAATTCACTTAGTGCTTTTGAAGGACAGATCAACAATTCAAGGAACCATGACATTTACAAAGATAAAAACCTAATTCCATCTTATGCTGAAACAAATCTCTTATCACACAGATGAATCAATTACCTGTACTTTTTACCTATTTGTTCTTAAACAATTTGCTGCTTAATTCACGCTATACGTATTTTTACCATGAAATAAATTAACCATGCAGAGATTGGAAAAAACAAAAAACATGGGAGGATTTCAGTTAAGCTTCTTATATTAAGGGCCCACTTAGTTGCCTGCTTGGGAGTCGCACTTCCCAGCAGTACATAGAGCATTTTGTAAAAGGGCATGCTTCCGTAACTCTGAATATTTGGGTTGTGTTTGGGTTTTTTCAATCCATTCCTTAAATATACTCCTAAAGGCCTGTAGACTGTACAAAATTTCTCTCGTGCAAATGAAACTCCACAGAAGCTGTCAGCAGCACCAGACCTGTCAGCAGCTGTGGCAAATAAGTAGCTCTGAAAGACCGACAGTTGTGTGAGCGATATAAACACCATGACCACTTTATTGCCTCGTACTAACCTTGTCAACAAATGGATGATCCATGAAGTCTGGCCCACCAATACTTAGATTCAATACATCTATCTTCTTTAAAATTGCATAATTAAAGGCATCCAGAAACCAAGATGTATATGAGACCTATGTAAGAAAGAGGGAGGAAAAAAGCTATCATTGGAAAATCCAGTGATTCCATAACAATACAGACTTCAGACAGAGAGGAGAAAAAAAACCACCAAAATAAAGCACAAAAGTGACAATGGTCTCCTAGCATTTCTAGTGCTCAGTACATTTGAGTGATTGCGCCAACCCTATACAGATCAGACTTCTATGCAATTTCTGAACAATACACCAGATTTGGAAACTCTAAGACATCTTGTAGTGACGTGTCTTTTAAAAAGAAAGATGTATCCTTCCCATTTATCAAAGAAAACATGTCAACATTTACAAGTACTTGTAATATTCCCAAAGGAAAGGATTAAAACAGTATTAATCTGGAAAGGCAAGAATTGAAACACATGTAAAAACAGCTACCTGGTTATTGGTGAACACTCTAAAAATGTGCAGTTCTGCATTTGGAGCAAATCCCTGGCATTCTCTCATGCTGGCTATCACACCTGCTACAAAAGTCCCATGGCCTAAACCTATCGCAGGGAGCAGGAAACAAAATAAGATGTTAAAAGACAAAACCATTTCATTGTCAAGGATTTGTACTGTTAAACACCACCTATACCAAAAATCACATCAATCTAACAGACTTCACAACAACCTGCAAACACCAGGTTCAGTCCTGGTCTTCTTGAATCATATTTTGCTGCTGGATTCAGTGGGGCCAGAATTTCCAGCACTGTCTAGCCAGCCAGCCGATGAAACTCTGAGTGATACACTCTCCAGTCTATCCACTCCTTATTGCTACCAATGAAATCAAAAGCCACACAAAGCAATCGTAAGAGAAAAAGGTTATTTTGGAAAATGCAAGTCACAAGGCCAATGTATTTTTGCGTAAACTTCTTAAAAGATTTTTATCCTGACTCTGCAATAACTGTATTTTGTTAAGGATAAAAAAAATAAGACAAGAAAACACATTTTCTCCTCCCCTCAAAAAATAATTTAGCTTTTTACGTGCATTGTATTTCCATGCTCAAAATCTGCCTGTTCAGCAACCATCTGGGCACAGAACTCATAGAAAGCGCTACAAAAAGCAGGTGCTGCAATGCAGAGAAATACTACACAGGGTAAAACTATGGAGGTGCACACAAGACTGAGCAAAATACACATATACCTTGAACTCTAAAAGGATTAAAATGCCAGCTGACTCACTGACCCAGACTGTATGAAGTTAATAAACTGTGAAAGCATACAGTCAGGGCAAGTTAGGGTCAACATATGAAACAGGAACACAAACATACTGCAAAAAATAAAAACTTCTTTGGAACGTTCATGGGCATAAGCAAGCAGAGTGTTTGTCGATGAGAACTATACAGATTAAAAAAACTTTACGCGAAGGTGCCAAAACTCTGGTTAGTTTAGGACTGCACAGTAAAGAAGGAAATATGTATGCACTGCAAAACAGCAGAATATATAAAAACGAATAGGAAAGAAACAGCTTTGTGGGGTTTGCTCTCGCCTCCGCCTACTCAGACAACGTATTTATGCACGGATAACGTCTTCTTGCCCTGACATTTTTCAAATGCTATGATGAAACACCACATATGATTCAAAGGAGACTTATGCAACACCGTCCTGGAACCTCAATACTCTTTGTCAAATTTGGTATGAGTATAAAGTGCTTGGGACACTGCAAAATTTAGCTTAAACTCTCAAGATACACAGTTTCAACAGACGTTAGCAGCACAGCAGCAATGGCAGTTTTACAGTGGAAAACAGAGCATGCCGGTGTCAGGAATAGTTGGACAACTGTGCATAGTAACTCACCGTCATCCAAGGTTCTCTCGTTAGTCCAGTTTGTTCTCTCCTTTACATTTTTGAAATGCGGATGTTTCTCACTCAGACCGGTGTCAAACACCGCTACTCTTACGCCAGCACCTATAATAGAAAAGCATCACTTTTTCTGACTCAGCTTCATAGCAAATCTATTCTATCAAGTCAAAGAAAACTTTTACGTTTAATGTAGCATGCAAATTACATGCTCAGTAAGTTATAGATCTTAAAGAAAACATATTCCAATTCAGAAATTTAACCACAGATCATAAATACGACCAATTTCTTGTAAGTAGAGTGAGTACAGTACACACATACACAGAAGAGCACTCCGTAAGTATACAACACACCTCAAACCAAAGTATTTCTCAATCTTTCCGGAACTGGCACCCAATGAGAGACTACCACATAGGGGCCAATTAGCCTTTTGTTACACTTCTCTTGTTTATTTCAAAGAAGGTAATTGTTCTAAGCCAACAGACAAAAGCATACCTGTGTAACCCATCTGCCAGAGGACATCTGCCTGCAAGGTCTGAGCAACTTGGCGTGGGATAGCTCTCAGCAAACGCCTGCTTGAGTGTCGACCTGTTGCATGCCAGAAGCCAGAACCTAAAGAAAGACTTGCTCTTCTTAGGGGACGAGACGACTGCCACTTTTGAGTCCATCTGGTTTCATTGCAGTGCAACACTGGATCAGCTACGCAGAATAAGGATGAAGAAAAGAAAATACAGTGTGAGGAAAACCACAAAAGATTAGCTTTTTATGCAAATATACGTATCATATTGTTACAAAAGATATTTTTGACAAACGAGTACCCATTTTCTCTGACCAAAATCAGTAAAAGCTTCCATTTTATCTACTACGGATATAGTGGTCCACTGTCTCTGGTAACTGACTGCTGCAAAGAAATGTTTCTACATTGTAGTTGGAATCGTTGCCATGCTTTAGCAAAGGTATGACAAGACCCTGATAATTTTATGGGCAAGGGAATAGATTTCTGTAAATTAAATGAAAACTGTAGGGCACTTCTCATTTCTGCAACCCTAAGCTGATGGTCTGAAATTAGGCTGAGAAGACTTTTCCAAAGCAGATCTCATGCAACCACACAGAAAATTACTTACGCTCCGAGTATTTGAGTGATCGGAAGACCTTCCGCTGAGGTGTTACACGTTTGATGTTTGGATGATCTTCCAGTGTCAGTACTCCATCTTTCTGTTTCTCATTGATCTGAATAACTTCAAAATCACTAGGATAGTCACTGGCTGGGTTGTTGCGAGGTACAATCCTCCAGTTCTCAATATCACTACTTTTTAGTGCACTTGAAATAAATTTACTTCTAGCTTTAGCTGTGAAGTATCCATTAAAAGCCACAATATACTCTGGAAAAAGAGCACAACTTATCAGAACTGATGTTTAAGCAGCTCACTCACGCATTCACATCGCAAAGGTCCAAATGTTTCTTTTTTTCTTTATCCAGAACAAATAATCACAATCAGAAGCACTTTTTCATTGCCCTTAGAAAGCTGCAATTTATTTCTGCACTACATAATGTTTTGGGGGGGGGGGGGGTTTCCCCATCAGGAAACCTACAAAATATGATAAAAACCTTTGAAAGGAAGGTAGAATTGTAAGTATCATGGAAAGGTGAAACTATGTGGGGGAGCAGGAAAGAGGTAACAGACTTACTGTTACATCCAGCAGTACAAACAACTGCCTGATATGCCAATTCCATATGCTTCTTGTCATGTATGATTTAAAAACATCTAGCCTCTATATGGTATTGAGTTTTAGTGCAAACTACTGACACCAAGCACGACACGCACACAGAACAAAGCCGGTCCCAACAGTCCAGTCCTTGATGCGGATTAGAGATTTGTGAGTGGACCTCAGCCCCAGTGCACACCACCACATTCACCAGTGTCTTTAACTACACACAGAAACGTCACTATGGCCATCCTGTCTGTAAACACCCAGGCACACACAGCTTCACTACGGAAACATTACGGGTACCTGAGGCAGTAAGTGGACACAAGGGTCAAGGTGTCCTATTGCTATCCTTTCCCATCTCAGCAGTGACATCTGCCTCACTTTGCCTTTCATCTGCTCCCCTCACAACTATCTTCGCAATTTTTCCATGCATCCATTATCACTTCAAAAACTTTTTCTTGAACAAACCCACAGAGATTTCATGCCCTTCTCACCCCTTCAAGGCCCACTTGTGGTTTATGTTTCATAAAAGAACCTCAACCATACCACTGGCTGGGCTGAAAAAAACAGCTGCTAAACACACCAAAGTGACCAGACTTGCCCACCTGAGCCTTCACACTCCATTTTGACTTTTAACATACTCTGTATTTCCCCCCTCTCTTCCTTCTCTTGTTCTTGGAATCTTGTCTCCAGTTAAAGCAAGAACCTTTGAAAAAATCTGTTTCTTTTTTTGAATACAGAGAGTTTAGCAGACGATATGCTTCTACAGAAACTCTCTGAAAGTCACAATTGCACAAACACCACAAATCAGTAACATACACTTGAACTTCACAGGGATTATCATTTTTTTTTTTACTGCTTAACTCTTTATTACCATGCTCCACGACTGTCGAAGTGAACTCCACTTTCAAAGTAAGGCGGGAACATCCAGGACATATGTGAGCCTCATGAGAGGAATTCCCTAGTCTGGTACTGAAGTGTTTTTTGCCACAGAGTAAAATAAAAACCAGAACAAACCAGATGTTTGCAAACTTCATGGTCATAGAAGAAAATGGTTTCATTCCAAAAATTCCATATATTCAAATCACAATTTTTTTCTTTATAAACTAGTTCATTTTTGTTTCAGTAAACGTTGCTTTCACTGTGCTGATCAACTGGATATTCTTAAAGCTGTGTCCAACGTAAGTAGAGATTTCATGGTCTTTTGAGGTAAAGCCTTATAAACAGGCTCATTTCTTTCTACGCTTCTTCTCCATTTTGTATTAAAGGATTCGGTCACTCAGGATGTGGCAGCCGAGTCCTGTACTCCATTTCTGATGGCAAAGTTAACTCCCTAGAAGAATTAGCAAAGCTGATTGCAAGCCAACCTGTAAGGCAGGGCAATACAGAAAATTATTAGATTCACATTTGTGAACATGTATAGCCCGAAAAATCACAAAAGAGAGACACCTTTGGCAGTTAGTATTAGAAATTATATGGGAAAAGTTGCTCCTGTGTTTCATTTAGTAATTTTTCACGAACGCTCAAGTCTCTTCCTTGCTTGCCTAGAGCACAAGCGGAACACTCGGGCATTAACCTGACAACAGAACAGGCAACAGTGACAACCAACCTCTACCACCCTTTGTGTAAGGGGAGCAAAGAAAACAAAACGACATGCCAGGCCCATGGCAAGGAAAAAGGGCAAAGTAAAATATTCACATGATAAAAAGTATCAACAGATACTTTAAAAAGCATGGTGGCTTTTTTCCAGTCAGAAAAGCGGCAAATAGAAATTTTGCTGTTGTACATCATTTTACACAAGGAGAATCAAATTCAAACTCTGTGCCAAGGGCTGGTAAGGACAAGAAATACCACAGGAAGCAAACTTTCAGTCCCTGTGCTTGTAAGAGAAAAATCAACATGAAAAAAGTCCTTCAAATTTTCTTGAGGTGGAATGTGAGTTACTACAATGTGGGCACCTGAGAAAATAAGGGCTAGGATTACAGATGTAATAATGCAAAGTTAAAGGAAAGTGTTGAATGTTTTTCACGTGGAGAGGAAGTTTCTTCCCTTTACGTTCCAAGATGCAGAAAGCATTTGAGAAAAATTGCAATGCTAGTATTTTTTTAAATTGCAAACAGTTAACCAGCAACTGCTTGATAAAAAGACATTAAGAGATGAATAAAGAGAAACATTTTCATCTGGTCTGTCACACCATGTGGAGATGCAGAGTAGAACTATACATTGCTGCAGTGACCAGGACTGAAGAGTAGGAGCCTTATTAGAGGATTCACACTATTTAAGAGAATGACACGCTGTCCTCACAGCACAACAACAGAATGAATCGAGTCTGCACGTGACAGCTGTTACTTCATTTTAATTTTATTCAGCATTCTCAAGTATTTCCTTGTAACAGGGACAGAATTCCCCTCTATTTCTAGCTAACTGACAACACCATGACAGACTGTGAACTGCCTGAGATTACCTTTCCTCTTCATCCCTAAACTAGACAGTTACAGTACACTGACTGCTGATCTTGGCTGAGCTCTGCCTGCCTTATCGCTTGATTGGCTTATAACCCTTATAGCAATAAAATAAAAAAATTAACTACACAAACGAGCAAAATAAAACATTCTCATGGCTGATAACAGATCGTATGGAAGCACAATGCTGAAATACGATGGAAACCAAGAGCAAAAGCACAGCACGCTCACAACTTTATTCTGTTGAACACCCTTACCGTGAGTAGCTGGATAGGAACCTAAACTTGCCAACCTGCCCATCCCCTGGAACGGCTACACGCTTGGAGTTACTCCCTGGTTCTTCTCAAGTGAGGGTACCCCAGACCGAGCGACAGGAACTCTGCAGATCTCACCGGCCGAGAAAGGTTCAGAGAGCACCGGCGTGCCTCCCTCCGCGGCTTCAGGCCACCGGGCAGCCGAGCAACCGTCCCGTTCAGGGAGCTATGCCCGGCCCAGGGAAGGGGACGCTAGCCGCTACTCCCGCCCAGCACGCCACAGCCAGCGAACGAGTAAACTCACCTATTCGGTGCACATTACCGCGGGTCGTTTGGGCCGCCCCGGCGAGAACAGCCACCGCTCCCAACCCACCCCTCTCGGGGTGGGGGGAGAGGCTGAGGGCGAGTGACAGCCGGCCGAAGAGCGAGGAAGGCCCCGCGCAGCAGCCGTCCGGAGCACGGCGGCGGACGAGGCAGCCCCAGAGACGAGGGGGAGCGAGCACCAGGAACGGCGACTGGCTGCTGCAGGCCCAGGTGCTGCCCGCCCCGCTCCACACCCTCCAAATCTTGACAGCACAGCGCTCCCCCAGCCCGCGCACAGAAGCGGCACAGCGGAAGGAGCAGGGCCCACCATCCCACCCTCCTCCCCCGCCCGCCGCACTCACCGTGCCGCCGCCGCCGCCGCCGCCGCCACCGGGCCTGCCGCCGCCATTTTGTGCACTGTTTACCACAGCGCTCTCGCGAGAGCCTCATAGGGGACCGAGGGCAGGCGGGCGCATGCGCACGGCGCAGTGGGGCTGGGCGGAACTGCGCATGCGCGTCGCTAGGGCGGCGGAAGGACGCCTGTGCCCGGCGCTCACGGGACAGCGGCGAACGAGATGCTTCCCGCTGGAGCCGGTACGGACGCCGCGCAGCAGCCGCCACCTGAGGAAGGCTGAGATGCTGATTATTCAGATGTGGCTGAGTGCGGGGTCTAATTCCTGCAAGGAAAATTTGAGATGTGGATGTTACCGGCGGGGAGGGGGAGGCAGCGCCTGACGGGCGTGAGGGAGAGATGGGAGTAGAAATGTTCTACAGCGTCACGTCTCTCAAAGCTTCATTTAAGCCCTTGCTAAAAATAAATGTATTTTTTTTAATCCCATTTGCAAACAAGCATAAGTCATTATTAGCAACGCCTGATACCTACTTTCACACTGCACAATTGAAGCGAACAGCTTTCAGGGCCAGCTGAGGTTGGGGTCAGCTCACAGGCGGTCAGCAACACACAAAAACCACTTAATGGGTCCCTGCCCCTGATACCACCCCCCGCCCCCGACTGCTCCCCGTCTTCTCCCACTTCCTTCCCCCCACAAAAGAACCGAGAATATGGGGCTGCAGCAACAGAACAGTAGCCAAGTGTCAAGGGAGGGAGCTCCTCCATTATAAAAATCAGAGCCTGAATTTCCCTCTGGACAATACATTCAAGCATCAGTATCTTCCTACGTGGCCCAACAAATATACTAGGTACCTCAACAGAGCATTCAGTCGGGAAGGCTGGGGGCAGTTTCATTATATTAAACGTCTGGAATTTTTGTTTCAGTTTTTTTGTTTAAGAGCTCCAGTCAGCACTTCACATGATAAAACTTAGAATTAAGTTATTTAGAAACAGATTTGTTTGATTTACTGGATGGGGATGAGTACTAAATTATTCTCTACCAAACCTACTCCTAAAAGGTTTGTGGGGGACATCGCTATTAGAACTCCAGGTTCTAACATCACCAGTCCAGAGCTACTGTGGAGGAGCAACACATTCCCACTTCATAATCATGACTGTGTTATTCAGCAACACAATGCGACTATTGTACATCCTCCAGTAAGGATTTCAGGAAGCAAGCTACTGTAGTATACTGACCTCCCATTGACACCATCAGGAAATACAGCACCATAACATTCAAGCAACAAATACCAGCGCAAATGAGGGGAGGACTGCTGCTGTGTAGAAGACACTGCATAGGTATTTCATGGGTTTGATACTTCAGTTGAACATTACAGAAACAGTACTAATGAGCCCATGATAATATAAAATACAAAAAGATTGAGAGCATTCTTCCTAAGTCATGTTCCTCTTTCAGGCAGCAATTATGCTTACACAGAAAAGACAGTTTTCCTGACTCTGAGATGTACAGCCTGCCACACATATGAGCAATATATGATACCAGGTGACTTCTAGTAAGTCTATATGCATAAATATTTATATAAAACAAAAGCATCAAAATCATATAGCATCAAAACTTCAGCAAGGTTTTTTTTATCTTAGGAAATCAATCAGTATTTTTAAATCAAAACAGTATTTCTTCGTTATTTTTCTTCAGCTAATGTGTTTTTACATTCTTTATTCAATTCACCAGCCATATTTCAGATTGCTGAAGCAGTATTTAAAGCATTATCAAGATCATTCGCAGCTGGAATAAGAAAGCATACAAGCTTATCTCCAAATTCCTTTACAGCTCTGTAAGACCTTTTCAGTCATTTAAACAGCCTCCAAGTCAACAGTACCTTGCCATACACCTTAGTTTTGAGAAATTCCTTAAATAACATCATTCAAAAGCAGCATTTGCCTTAAAACATACAAACACCTGCCTTTAGAAAAGTTACACAAAACTACATATTAAAGAAACTTAATACAGTGTTGACTGGGATTGTCTTTTTAAGCAACATGATTTTTGGGAGGGCCATTTCTGACAGATCTGGAGAACTGTCAAATTCTGTCAACTTTCCAAGTTGACATCATGTAGCACTATGCAAGAGACAGTCATTTACTGTCAGAATTAAAACTATACCTCCTCCTGGCCAAGTACTTTGAAGAGAAAGTGAACAGAGATTAACCTCAACAAGATCAGCTCTTAGTCATGAAGGAAGTTGCTATTTTAATACAAGGATACAGAGAGGATCCAGACTTCTGATGTCTAGGTTATACGTAGCTGGTTTAGCAAGGTATGGTAAGTTACACTAAGTCCACCAAGGTTCACTAAACATTTTTGCAGCACTGTGATCAGAATATAGTACTCGTTACGCAGGACATCTGGATACTCCTATTCCACTTTGCGTGTTAAAGCTTCTTTGCGTATAGTTCTGCACAAATACATTGCAAACCATGCCCAGATCCATTCAGGTAGGCGCTCACACAATGTGAACTGTGAAGAGGCAGGGGGAGACAAGCGAAAAAGAAGAAAGGAAGGGACAGATTATGATCTATTCTATTAAATAAACAAACAGTTTCTCAAGTTACCACTAAAGCAAGGCAAAACCTGCTTGAACATCAGCAACTAAGCCTTAAAATTCAACCCCCTGGAAGTAAATATATTTAGCCATTTTGGAAGTAGTGCCCATAGCTGAACAGTTAGGCTCTGCAAATAAATCCTGAAGTGGTTTGTTCAAGTTCACTAGCAATACTGTCTACTTCCTTTAATTGCCACATCTTGCCAGAATCCTTCCCGTCTATTTTATTCCTTTTGGACTAATCCCGTCATCTTCAATTCCTTCTAGTTGACCTAATGCTATACAAAGCAACTAGTCAGGACACATGAGATGTGACCAATGTTCATAAAATTAGTTTGGAGCCCAAGTCTGCCCCCAAAAATGAAAACCTAACATACAGAAGACCTGTTCCAGGTAGCTTAGGATAAAAATGTCAGCTTTTTTTTTTTCCCTGCTATTATTCCACCCTCCCTTCCCACTCTTCCCCAAAGCAGAAATACGCTCAATAAATTAAGACTGAAAAAAACTCTTCATAGAAGACAGTGAAATGCCTGCCCCGTCAGCAACATCCGAAGTGAAATGAGATACTCTGTGCTTTTGAACAAAAAGTTGTCTCTTTCCCATTTTTGCTGGGCATTTCAAGGGGGAATTGGATTCACTCTTTCGTTCTAAAAATAAGCACGCCCAAGCATAATTTTCTAAAGCAGCATTAGCAAGAAAATATGGCAAAATGCCTGTAAGTCCTACAATATACATTGTGGTTTTTCAGAATACAAGCATAGTTTTCATTCAGACTCCTAAGAAAGTAAACAGCTTATTTACTTCTATTGACAAACATGAAATAGTTTAATGAATTTTACTACCTTTATTGCATCCTTCCAGTAACCAGTAGTCCTTGTGGATAACCCAAGAGTAGAAATAGCATGACTTACATATTCTTCAGCAGAAGGAAAAAAGAAAGATCTCCTTGATGCAGCACTGCAGCATGCTGCCATTTTTGTAGTAATTACGAATGGGGTTAAACTCTGAACAAAAATTCCTTTTGAGGTGTACTCATAATGTAGTGCTCTACTGAAATAGTCCAAGTAGGTCTAGAATGACAAAAGCAGAAAGAGACATCTTTTTTTCTTTTTCTTTTTTTAAAAACAATCAAGTCTTAGGGCAGAGTTTTATTAAAATTACAGAAAAGTTGTAGCATATTTTATACATCAGCTAAAAAAAACCAACCTTGGATAAACAGTATAAAAATACACATTTCTAAAGCATTACCAACATTTCTGTTTGTTATTTGTTTGCTAAAAACCTTCAACAGTACAGTAACTTGCAGGACAAAGCAACCTACTACTTACTACTACCTACCTACTTTAGGTAAACAAAACACACCAACCACTTCAAACACCATATGCTGTTAACGCACAAAAAGGCTTAGGATGCTAGAGCAGCTTGCTCCCACTTCTGTGCCAGTGTAACCGTACAGAGGCCAGGCTTTAAACTGGATTGCTGATCTAGGATTTGGATTAATGATGGCAGCTAAAGGAAGAAACTTTGGCACACTTGGTTTCTAAAGGAAGCAACTCTAACACGCTTGGTTTTGTTCTTTTTCATTCAGGACTTTTAATTGTTTTAGTTCAGAGTGCAGTTCTACATACACTTAGCATAACCAAAGGGGGATATACTCTGCAACAGAAACAGGCATCTTAAGCCAGTTTCCACACTGAAGAAAATCTGCAAGCAGTTTTATGCCTTGGGGTAATGAGAGCTGGTTTTTCTCCAGGCAAAAGGAAGTACTCCCAAGAGGTGTCCCAGGAGCAAGGCTGCACAGGGGTTAGGCTACAGCAGAGGGCAGCCACCGAGAGCTGGGAGCAATAACCACTTGTATTTAGACCCCAGATCTAGGCAAGATCCTTCTACAATCTCAGTTGCCTTTGTGGATTCAGCAGCAAGTCATCCAGTGTCAATCCACATCCCTTCATGCATTCATACTTCCAGCATCACCCAGCTGCCCCATCCTATTCATTATTGACTGGATTGCCTAATGAAGAATAATTAGCAGAGGGGAAAATTCTCTTCAGTTCTCCCCAAATATGGTACAGACAATGGTGTGAGAAGCCTTCAGCCCCTTGGTGTTAGGTGAAGCAGTGGCTTGATTTGGCCACAGCCCTTGTCACAGTGGTGGCTTGGGCATGAGCATAGCCCCTCTTG
Source organism: Sagittarius serpentarius (assembly GCA_034782735.1). NCBI lineage: Eukaryota > Metazoa > Chordata > Aves > Accipitriformes > Sagittariidae > Sagittarius > Sagittarius serpentarius. Next base: position 23,555,948 of record JAVKLA010000088.1, on the reverse strand, counting down.
CTACCAAATACTAGTGCGTAAGTAGCTTGAGGTATGTCAGCACAGTTCAGCTGAAGAAGAGAGATGAAAATCTTGACCCTTTAAATGGGTTATAGAACTGCCACTTTGCTTTGCGCATCATTCCTCTGAGGAAGGTAACATTTTTCCTAGAATTACTGTTATGTCACAGTTCACACATAATCCAAACAGCACTGACTCTGGTTCAAAGCCCAGTATTGGTGAGGATAAAGAGTTTACTGCATATTACATGTAACATTCACCTCTGGTATTTGAACAAATCCCTAGAAAACTTTCAAGTATATTTTTATATCCTTGCTGAATGTGTTTACAACCAACCAACCTATAATGCATCTACTTTTCAGTGCATACCATTAAACATTATACCCCAACTTACTTTAGAGGCTCCATAGATTGTCAGCATTGGTATTGGATGACAACAGGATGCAGAAGAAACATTCACAATTGCCCCTTTCTTCTTCTCTACCATGCCCGGCAGCACAATATGCGTCATCATGTTAGCAGAAGCAATATTTACATTGATCATGTCCCAGAGCTCATCCTCAGACACATTGGTAAAATAGTCCGGGTAGGGATAAGACTTTCCTACGTTATTCACCAAAATGCCAATTTCTCTGTCTTTCAGAGCTGCCTTAATGGCTGTGTAAGGCTCACGCCCCTTGCTGAAGTCAGCTACTATGAAATCTGTTTCCACTTTATAGGTTTCAGATATGCTTCTAGATACAGCCTCTAGCTTCTCTTTGTTTCGGCTGATTAAGATGATGTTGACACCACGCTTTGACAGTTCTTCTGCATATGCCTTCCCGATACCATCTGTGCTACCTGCAATAGAAAATAAAAAAACAAGGTGAAAATCAGAGCAGTCCTAGCCTTCTCTTTTGCCAGTTCTTTCAATTATAGCTTTATTCCCTTCTCTGAAGATCACGTGGCACTGATCATGGTGATCTAAAAACCACAACAACAAAAACAATGTTGTCATAGAATCATAGAATTATTTAGGTAGGAAAAGACCTTTAAGATCATTGAGTCCAACCATTAACCTAACACTGCCAAGTTTACCACTAAACCATGTCCCTAAGTGCCACATCTACGTGTCTTTTAAATACCTCCAGGAACAGCAACTCAACCACTTCCCTGGGCAGCCTGTTCCAATGCTTGATAACCCTTTTGGTGAAGAAATTTTTCCTAATATCCAATCTAAACCTCCTCTGGCACAACTTGAGGCCATTTCCTCTTGTCCTATCACTTGTTACTGGGGGGAAGAGACCAACACCCACCTCGCTACAACCTCCTTTCAGTTAGTTGCAGAGAGTGATAAGGTCTCCACTCAGCCTCCTTTTCTCCAGACTAAATGACCCCAGTTCCCTCAGCCGCTCCCCATAAGACTTGTTCTCCAGACCCTTCACCAGCTTCGTTGCCCTTCTTTGGACACACTCCAGCACCTCAATGTCTTTCTTGCAGCGAGGGGCCCAAAACTGAACAGATTACTCAAGGTGCTGCCTCACCAGTGCTGAGTACAGGGGGACAATCGCTCCCCTAGTCCTGCTGGCCACACTATGTCTGATACAAGCCAGGACACCATTGGCCTTCTTGGCCACTTGGGCACACTGCCAGCTCATATTCAGCTGGCTGTCAACCAACACCCCCAGGTCCTTTTCTGCCAGGCAGCTTCCCAGGCACTCTTCCCCAAGAGCCTGTAGTGTCACACGGGGTTGTTGTGACCCGAGTGCAGGACCCGGCACTGAGCCTTGTTGAACCTCATTCAACTGGCCCTGGCCCATCGATCTATTCTCAAGAAAATATTGTTCAGTCTATACTATTAGGTGAGGATCAGCAGTAAAACTGCTAGACTTTTAACTCATCACAGTTATTTTGTCAGTTGTAAACTGTGCATTGAAGTCCAGTGATCTCTGATAGTTCAGAACTTACAGAAGCTGAAAATTTAGTGCTGCATTACTCTTAAAATACTTGGAACATGTTTAAGAATAAGAAGCTTAGGTGCTTCAGAAATGAGCAAAAATTTGGTGTTACAAAGATAGTTCTGTCTCCCCCAGCTTACACACAGCACAACAATATTTGCATTATCGATAAAGACATCTAACTTTGCATTCAGAACCCAGCATCCAGATCAGCTGCTGACTGTGGGGCTTTTCCAAGTCATTCAAGATCAAAAAAATTAAAAGAAGTAAGAACATTTGCTATTTAAAAACCCTCACTTCTCAGACTCGATGGGGGAGGAATGCATTTGTAGACATGTCCACATATTTCATCACAAAATTCTACCCAGTTCATCTCCAAATTACTGTCACAATAGCTTGTGACTTAGTCTTTTACAGAAGTTTCTCTAATTTTTTATTTTCTTTAAATGAGTAAAAACTTTATTAACAATGCAGTAACCTACTAGTAAAGCACCAAATCAAATGGCAGGAAACAGAAAATGAGTGACAGTCATTCTAAAACTTTCATTAAATCAAATCTCAGTGTGTTGTTGAAACAGCACCCATGTGTAAACCTTCTTCCAGAAACACCAAGAGAGTTTTATAATGTGATTAATGCAATCCTCCAAAAGCTCATACTTCTATCACATCAAGATTAAAGCCTTCAGAGAACAGCAGCTATTAAAGGAAACTCAGAAGTAAAGAAGGAACCCTTCAGTAGCATCCTCAGCAGAAGCCACTGCATTTAAAACTATCACTTCAGTGATAATTTTATCAATATTAGTTTAACAGATACATTCTTCCTCTGCAACCATTATCTCTAAAACAGAACTGATTCAAACTGCACAAATCCATAAGGAAACATCTAATGTTCAGCATAAGGACAGACATATGTGTCCATATGGACTTCAGTACTCAGACTGTAGAAGTCAGGGCCCAGCTCACGGGATGACTATGCCTCTCACGCACAGGAAGAAACAAACCCCAGAAACAAGATTGCGTGTTTGCATTTGACTGTGGCCCCACAGTAGTACATATGGCACAGAAGGAAGAACAAAGCCTGTGAAAGCCACCAAAAATAAACCAGTTAAAACTTAAAACAGTTACCTTCCATTTGTAGCATTCTTCCTGGGTAATTCATCAGACAAATAGCTGGGGCTCTGTGCAGACAAACTGCTAAAGCTGGTACCTCAGCTGAAGCACATGTGCAATTAGCTCATTTTTAGTCTAATGCCTTCCTGGACTCCTTGCTTAGAAAGTTTTTGAACACAGGTGGAAATGATACAAGAACTCATTTTAGCCACTCTGCATGAACATGTTCCTGCCTCTTTGTAGTCATTAATTCTAGTAGTAACCTTTCGAAGATACCCACTAAGATCTCAAGATGCTTGTGAAAGTTCTCATTTCCTTTGTTGGTTTGGATTCACAGATCTCCTAGAGTGATTATTTTATTATTTCTTAGTTGCAGCAAAAATAACTTTTTCCACTTACAGCTCCTCCCAACACATCCAAATCTGTCACTGTGGGAAAAAGCTCACTGACCATAGAGTGGATATTCCACATCTTTTCCTCATCCCAAGTTTTTGCAGAGATTAACCAACAGCGTATCCTGTGACAAGCCAATGTTGCAACACAGCAACCCTCTGAGAATCTCAAATCGTAATTATGATCCAGTCTTCACTACCTAGAACAAAACGTTTTCCCTGGTGGAGTAATTTTGGAGTTAAGAATTTTGGGGCCATTCCAGTTGCCACAGTGGCTTATCAATAGACTTTCTAAATACCGTTGATGTTCAAAATATCACTGTTCTACTACTAGCAGACCCACAGTAACTATGCTTTCAGAGTACTGATACAGTATACTGCCAAGTAAAATCTGTATCATTTCAGAACAAAGTAGAGAGCTGAATCACATGTACAGCACAAAGGTCTCATATCAAACACAACCCAAATTTCTCTGGATTCATTAGTGGCATGTAAACGTTACAGCAATAGCCTAGCTTATTAAAAATCTAAGAGGTTCAAAGTTCTCTTGGTTATCTCATTTAAGTGGGTCCTTATCTTCAAAGTCAGCGATTTGCAAATATTTTCACTTTAAAGTTTTGCTAACACAGCATAGCTGGTGTTATTTCTATTTATCAAAATAAGATGATAACTACCTAGCAGACTAAGACAGACTAAGTTTGCCTATGGTCCACTCACACTGAAAGATTTAGTCTTCTTAAAATTAAGACCAAAGTCCCAACAGCTACGTTAAAAACAGAACATAATTCTGTTCCTCTCTACTCTCCAGACTTCCAAGAGAAGGATTCAGACAAGAGAAGCATGTTTTATGATTATTCAGCCATCTACCACTATATTTAAACTATTTTTTTTCTGCAACATTGTCAGTAACCCTTGTTTCCACTGGTAACTGCCAGATAAGTGCAGGTAAAATACTCTCAGGTTGCCATTAAGTATCCATCACTAAAGAGATTCCTGAGCTTTAAATACATCTGTCAAAGCCAGTTTGTTCATCACCACTAGAACAAAGAAAATACTTGATATCCCATCACTTCTCAGTGCTCTAGATTAAATTTGTGATACAGTAGTCTGACAAACGTCAGTTTACATAGTAGTTTTTAAATCAATGTATAAGTCTCTAAGAATGCCATGAGACACAGTAAAAGAAACTAGGTTTTATTTCAAGATTTTTAACCATTAATGAATATTGCCTGGTTATCTACCAGACACAAAAGCACCATTTGTTCCCATCAAATATGCCGGGGTTGAGGAAAGAAAGAAAACATGAAGGACTCGTTAAGTTTACTACCGTGCAAAGTGCCTATTTGCTTGAGACACAAATTGGATTCTCAATATTTACTTAAAAGTGGTAAGTTTAAAGCAAAAGAAAACAAAACAACAAACCTAAACACAAAAATTACAGAACCCCCATCATTTTCAATTGCATCATCACTGATCACTCTTCTAACAAAATGCCCCATGTTACCTACATCAGTGCTGGCCATGTCTGTGATGGTTAACTCCAGAACACCATAGCCATGGCTGTTAACACCATAAATATTGCTGATCTCTTGCAAATTGTACTTTTAGTGACAAGTCCTCACCAAAAGGTGTTGTGTTGATTGCTCGGTAGAGGTTTCTGGGTCATCCCTATATTCTTTGTATTCCCTTTGATCAAATTTAAAAAAAAAGTACTGTAAAACAGACTAATTCTTTTTTTTTTTGCATTTTCTGGAAATCTTCCAACTGTGAACCTGTTTCAGGGGAGATGGATCAGACATCTATATACATTGTAACAGAGAACATTAATTTCTGTAAAACAAGCACACATATCACTTCAAAATACTATTTGCTACTCATCTTCCTAATACAGCAGCTTTGTACTCGAGGAGGCTGTCCAGAATCTAAACAAGAAAATTTTAATAAAGAGGCATCAGTTTTGAACAGCTCCCCAATATTACATTGTTTCATAAATATTTACTAAACACCTGCTAAACGCAAATTTCACAAAGTTTCAAAGACTTAAGGATACACTTAAGATAATCCACATGAGCATACTAGCCCTTTCAGATGGTGCCTCAGTGTGAGCAAGCAGATCAAATTTAGATTTTTTAATTTGAATAGACTCTAGGAAGAAACACTGTCTCTGGTATTCTTCTAGACTATTTATAACCTCTACTGACATAGGCTATCTAAATAAGAAAATGAACTTGAAACATCTGTGCTTCCCTTCCAACAGCCAATACAAAATTTGGGAAAGGACTGAAAGAAAAAGAGAATCAAATTAAGAAAAGAATCTGAAATAACTTTATGTAAAAGTCTAGAAATAGGTCTTTTAAAGAGATTTAGTGAAAAAAAAAAAACAAATGAGTTTTTTTCTGTGAGTAAAACATTAACAGTAGATGAGCAAGAAGAAGTCATAAAATCAGCATCTTCATCAATTGTTGGGGCAATAAGCAAATGGGGGAGGTCAGATCTACTATCACTGCATTAGGATCCCCAAAAGAAAAGGATTTTCCAAGTGGAGGGAAACATGAGACACACAGATAAAGCCATTTCTTATCTGTCATCCTACAGGGAGGCTGGAGGGTGGAAGAAAGAGGTATCTTACACAGTAACAAGAGTAACAACATAATAAATAAAATTATCAAATAACTTTATGCTGAATATTCTGTAAAATGACCAATTTAATCTGCCATCAAAAGATCTTGGCCCATCTGCCAAGTTACTTGGTTAACGACATCATCTACAGATACCTTCACTATTCCTAGATACAGAAGACACTACCTAGTTCTATTTACCTATTTGAAAAGAGCTGTTGCACCAGTTCTGTCCACTGTCACTTGTCTAGACTTATCTTTGACAAGGAAGCAGAAGTGTGACTCGGCACATAATACGCATATATTTTTCGTATGCTACACACCGGCAGATTATGGGTTTCTGTGACCAAATAACAAGCTGTCATCTAACGAAATCGTTTGGATGGCACCTGAAATATGACTAAAATGCTCAAAAGCACGTTAACACATTTTAAAACTTTGTTAAGTATTGCACACATACTGAACATAGAAGAAAGAAGGAAAACATGGTCAGGACTTGATAGATAAACTAGATCGCTGATTTACAAAACTTTAGATAGCATTCAGAGAAGAAGGTGCTATCTGCACGTTTCACACCATGTCACACGGGAGGCAAGTTATCCCTCCTTCTACCAGGTGTCAGTTTATTGCAGCTGAGCATGCACACTGGTCAGAGTCACTTCATATGCTTGGAATCAATACTTCAGTTCACTTCATGCACTACTTTGTACTTGACAATAAAATGAAGACATTTTAAAAGCATATGAATTGTAATACATATATTGTAATTTATATTAAAATTAATATAGTACTATATATAATACATAATAAAGATATAAATTGTAATTAATATCTAACTTTATGACAAATTAGCTGCTCACTTTTGGTCACTGTCATAAACTAATTAAAGAAACAGCGGATCTTCTTGCATTTCATTTTTATTCATAAAGCATAAGAGCCAACTTAGCTCCCCTACTTTATAAGCATCAAAATTACAAAATATTATATGACAGAATGAAATGTTTTAACATACTGAAGATGCATACTCTCATAGGACCCGTGAGAACAGGCTACAACTGCTAAGTAATTCAACGTTTCACTGAGGATACAGCTGCCAATGCAGCCATTTCCACTAATTCAATAGTCAGACTACATTTTTGGCAGCAAATGCATACAGCTTAATAGTTTTATTTAGATTACATGTGAATAGGTGTAGTCTTTATCGTCTTCTGCCTCTTTGCCCATTTTATATTTAGAGAATTTCTTCTGTGCCAGCTTCTAAATAAATTCTGACATTTAAAAAAATTTTTACTTCTTAATGAAAATAGTAAAATTGATTTTTATTCAGTTCTGCTCAGTTGTCCCCACTACAAGAGGAAGCAGGTTTAACTGAATATCTATTTTTGTAACTATTTTGGTCATCCCACAAAAGGGCCATAGATCCACACCCCATCTTGCCACATGCCTATATGTTCATGTGCTTTTACCCTTCAGTAGTGCTCACCTTTTATGAGCTATGGTAGCCTGTGAGCTAATAGAAATGCCAAGTTTGAGTATCCTACATAAATGTAATACAATTCCAAAATACACAATTAAAGAAAAATAGTTATAATTGTTTTACTTAGAATAAAAAACTCTAGTAACAGACTGAACATCTTTTACTAACAGATGAGCATTCTGTAACAGAATTTAAAAAACAAAACAAAAACAACTTCAAGACAGTTAACATATCTGTCAACACAGTAGTTTCATATCTGGTAAAACAGAATTTCCAGCTAGCACCTTTGCATCTTCACTGTTAAACTTCACATTCATAAACAGTTATGTGGAAGGACATTAAAGAAAAAAAAATAATCACTTCTACCCACTAAAATCAATACATTTCTGAGGAGAGGAGAAATTAAAATCTGTGGTTATACAATTATGCAAAAAAGTCAAAATGGCTGAATAAGCATTGTTTAAATATTCTTAGATATTAACAATCTAAGATACTTGACAAATTCTAAAGAATTTATACAAAACTTAGTTTTAAAACTAACAGTTTTGTATTAATAAAAATAAGCCTTCTGTGTGACATTGATCTATCAACATATAGGGGTGTGTTCAGCAGTCAAACTGAAAAGTTCATTGTTAGAACTCAGATGAACATTGAAGTCTGTCTGATCATACCCATTAGAAGTTACCCTTCAGGAAGCTCTTAAAGCTACGATTCCCTTAACTTCCATTTGTTTTAAGGATGTTTCACTGTACCCTGAAAGTGTTAGTTTATATTTCACCCATTTGTGTTCGCAACTTCCTTCTTAGGTACTCAATAGTAAAAGTTACAGCTGAATTTTCTCCATTAGTTCTCTGCCTAAAATGCGTGTGGAAAGGGTCAGCTATAGCAATCTTTAAAAGATGACTGAGTGCTTCTATATTCCACAAGATGGACACCCTTGAGAATATTCCTGTACCCAACAGAGAATGAGAACAGGTATTCTAAAGCATTTTTTCAACAGACTTGTTCATTTGACAGGTCATCAGGAAATAATACATCAAGACATGATGCAAGAATGGTATTTGAATATTTGGAGAAAGCCACTAGAAAGGGGAATTATATAAAAACTAGCATGTTGCCATGAAAGCCAGCATCCACTTTTCAACAAGTTGTGCTTTTGAGGGAGGTCCCTGAAAAGAATACCTCTTCAGTAAGCTTGGCTTACTGGGCAATAGTTAATTCTAGTTTTCTGCTAAGAATTTAAAACTCTCAGAGCCAGGTAAAAAAGCCTCCTATAGGGCATCTCTGAAGCTTGGTCTGAAACATTTCTTTCTTTACTTTGCTTCACTTACTTAGAGAGAGGAGGTGGTAGGGGGGAGGAAAATGTTAAAACCATCAATATTTTCTACGCCATTCTTTCTAAAATTAAAAATACAGAGTGTGAAAACAAGTGCTTTGCAAAGATGACTTCGCAGTGAGAAGAACACTTCTCATTGAGTATTTTGTCATTAACTTTTAGGATTTAAGCTTTGCCTTTTTCCTCTCTCTCTCCCCACCCCCTGCCCGAGAGAGAGGAATTGCTTCATCCACTAAATCCTTGAAGAGCAAATCTTAAGTGTTACCTGTGGACAGCACAATACAATTTTAATCAAAGTTATTTCAAAATCAATACAGAGTAGCATGGAAGCACTGACATTCAAACCTATAATATGGCTTTTATACAGATAATTGTGCTTTACAGATATTAATCTAATGTACCTTTCTTATGAAATGTCCACAGCTTCTTTCCCCCAGTACCTCCCTACCCGTTATTTTTAAAGCCTAGTAGAGCAAGAAAAAGGTTCAGGAATCAAATGGGTAACTTGAGCTGAGTAATCACAGTATCTGTCCATCCAGCAGCAACGCTGCTTAAGGAGTCCTCATTTCTACTCCACCCACTGCATTGCACTGGCAAAGTGATTCCAGAATCTATATGGTTGGAAAGATCACAGAACTGCTCCATCTAGAAAGTAACAGAATGGGGAAGGAGGGTGAATTTTTCCCCCAACCGAACTAGTTCCCTCTTCTGAGCCTCCACAAATCATCCTTGCTAGCACATGACAGGACTACAAAAGGAAAAGAGCTAGTTAACTCAGCGCCACAACGGTGGAAATACCCTTGGAACTACAGCCCAGAAATCAATTCTTTCTGGATGATTTTCAGTATGGCATGCAAATTTTTTTCTCTATTCTATTTCTAGAATTCTATCAGCCCAAAGAAGTAAATACGAACAAAAGCACCTCTTTTGTGGTCTCACAGTTTTATAAAATCATGTAAGTCAGGTTTCTTTAGCTACATTAAAATGTTAACTGCTTAGATTAGATGGAACTGCAAAGCATGCACAAAATCTGCGACGTTTGATTCAGCTGGGCACTGTGCACATACGCAAACAAACTTTATTTAAATAACACTAATCCTATGTTACAATGTATCTACTGTATTTTTAAAAGGAGAAAAAGATGGGTATCTCATGACTCAACTTTTTTCCTAATTATATCATCTACCTGCCTACAAGAAGCTTTCTTTAAGAACTCAATGCATCACGGAAATATAAGCACATTTGTATGTCTATTTAAGATGCCTAGGAGGGCAAAAATGGGAGGGAAGGACTTTCTAATCACTTACCGAAATATAGGAGTATGACCAGGCTTTGGTTTGTTCCAAGTAAAGTGCGAAGGAACAGAAAGAAATTGGTCTCCGGGCAAATCTTTTTTCAAGTTGTGCTGAGACCCAGAGCACTCATCTACTGCAGTTTCAAGGGATGACGATAAGTTACCCTGGTCTTCAGGACAGATATCTATTTTTCCAGATAAAGTGGCAGTCTGATCCTCTGAGGTCTTTCTTGTTTTTAGAGGAATATCAGTCTCTGTACAACACTGAAATGGTGAAAGGCCAGAATTAAGGCCTTGTACGTTATGTATGGAAGTGTTTAACCATGTATCTTCTGTTACGCTTCCTCTGGGAGAATGGCCAGGTGATGGAGATGGAGAATGGTGAGGAGAGAGAGAACCAGCATAGCAAATCTCAGCACTGGAGTGGCGTCGTTTCCCACAGGGGGATGTAGGTCTTGATGAGGGCCTCGATGTTGGTCTAGGGCTTAGCCAATTTTCATCTGTAATACTAGTTCTAGGAGAATGACAGGGAGACTGTCTAGGTGACAAGGCATGCCCAAATCCATAAGGCTGCTGCCAAGATTCATCACTGGGACCTCTCGGAGAACCACCAGGAGATGCCAGAGGAGAGCCGAGGGTAAATCGAGCAGCTGCTTCATTTAGCTCTGAGTCTACATCATCATAAACATGGGAAATGGATTCACAGGAGGAAGCATCTGAAAACCAACTTCTGGATGAAATGCTGCTGGCAGGGCTTGGACTAAGGGATGATTCCCTATATGATGGCTCAAGAGGAAGATAGAGATGGTCCCGTGAAGGCCTTTCCATATATTCATTTTCTGTGCCGTTTGTGTGCAATTCATCTTCATTGGCTTCAATCCCTTGATGACAGTTAGGTGAAATAGATGTAATTTGAATACTAGGGCACTCAAAGGGTTTGGGTCCACCTAGTGGGCTGTATTTGGATTCTGGTACCTCACAAGTTCCTTCATAGTTCTTATGACTCTGAAGTCTTGTAGGTGGTGACAGAGGAGAGGAGTGAGACTGCAATCCATGGCGAGGAATACAAATTGGCTGATTTACAGAGGATGATGGCTGGTCTACATTAAAGATGTATATGGACGCACAGTCATCTGACTCAAGATCTGAAAACAGAATTAAAAAAAAAAAAAAAAAAGAGGAACACAGTCAGAATGCAATACTTGAAAAGTGCCATAAACAAATGTTTGTTTCCCAGCTATGGCCTGTTTTCAGCATCCTAGACATTCCCCATTACACTAGCCAAAGTGTAACTCTTAATTTTAAATTTTCCCCAGCCATATTTACAGCTAAATATGACTACAGCATAGTTTTCTGTCATAAATCTTGTTTTCAACCAAATTCCACAGTTTATACACACCTTCAATGGCTGAAAATGTAATACACGCAGAAAATGGGTTTAAAAATCTTGAAAGTATCTAAGCTGAAACACTTAATTCAAAGTTTATCTTTCATAATTAAACATTTTTAATCATAATCCATTAAAAATTAACCTTTTTTACATGACTAGGACGATGATACTCTCCATAAGCCCACTAGTCAATACTTACAAGCACCAGAATATCGTATACATAATATTTCTCTCCTTTAGCATGTTACAGCGACTCAAACTTCAGTGAAGTTTATAAACAACTAAAAACATTCAATCAAAAGAGTCCCAGCAAAGAATATTATTAAAGATATTATGAAGAATCTTATCCCAAAGATCTTTTTTAGTTCTTAGAAAACTCTCAAGTGCCCATCCCACAGAACAGCATTTTTCAAGTGCAGTCTCAGGAAGTTTGAGCACAAGTTGTTCAGCAAAAAAGAAGGCAAAAAAAATATTCTCAGATCTCATCAACTTATCCAAAACACAGGAAATATTCCAAAGAAAAACAAGCAACTGAGAGAGCGTGCAAGTCCAGTTAATAAGATCAGTAGCTTCATCTTACAGAACTGAAACAGATTTTCTTGCCCTGCTTCTCAGTACTGAATTAACTGCCAGTATGAGACATTTGTCTAAAACAAGAGTAGAAACCACAGCTTTTTTTCTTGTTTTGTAACAACTATGCTTCCACTCTTGTTTCCTTCCCCTTGTAAAATAGAGCCTTCCCTCTATAATTACAGAAAGTAAGTATGCAGGAGACCTCAGGTAGTTCACTGGTCTGTCACCTCCTAGCAGATGAAATTAAATGTACTCGGAACATCCCCACTAGACACTGAAACTAGTCTCAAAATCTGTTAACAATATTGTCTCTAAAACCTGAGTTATTTGTTCTAATGCTGAATCACTTTGAGAGCTTTTGACCCATCACTAACATTTAACATCATCAAAATTATACAGTTTCTAGTGCTTTGCGTGTGGGTTTTTATTTTTTTGAAGTATTTTTTTCAGTAGTAGGGGAATATTATGCAGAAGCATAAATGTTTCTGCAAGCTAAAACGCTTCTGTATCAAATGTGACGATGAGACACCACGCTTATACAATTGTTTTACATAAATCCAGACTGAATGACATTACTTGCGTCTCTGGGTATTAGCTCTTTTTTTTTAAAAGATGTTTTTTGTCCTGACTGAGTATCAGTAGAATATTAATACTTCTTTTAAAATAAATCTAGTCTCTCCAGTCAGATAAAATAACCAGACAGGAAGCCATACATTTTAGGCCTTTCCATGATGAAAACAGTTGGTATGTTAATGAAGTCATTCTATTATCAGTTTCACTAATAACAATCAGCTTAAAATTAACTAAAACAGAAACAAAACAGCATCTCCTCTGAGACAACAAGGAAGCATTTTCAAATGGAGAGAAAGCATACTGTTACCAAGGAATAGACCATGTTCCTCAAAATAAAAAAAAAAAAAAAAAAAAAAAAAAAGCTGAAGAGAGCAGCTCTATTGGTAATCTATCTATTAAAGGAGGCACAAAATTGCATTTAAGACTAGTACTGAGTAGTTTTATAAGCATTGTGTGATTTTGTATATATTACATATAGTCATATATAACAATTATCCATATTATATAATTATATCATTAACTACTATTGTAAGTTTTAAGAGAACAAAAAAAAAAAAATCAGTATAGGTTAATTTCTAAATACACATACACTAAAAGGATCAGGATACTCAAGAAGGACTGTTTTGTATATCATACAAAGAATTAACACAAGCTCACTACATTGAACACTATCAAAACTATTTCTTTATCCTTTCATTAGGATTACAAACATTTTTAAAAACTTTAATTGGGAGTCCCTCTTTTTGCTGTTTTCCATCACAAAACATGAAATGTAGACAGTAGTTAGTTACAGGTTTTCCACGCCTATTGGTATATTCACGTGCAAGATCACAGATGTCCTTGTTTCCTAACTCATTATTAGTATTAGAAGCATAGGTCAAGGGAGGAAAAAGGCAATCCTAATAAAAGCAATTATCCAGCTACTCAAAACTTAGAAACAAAACAGTTACATGTACAGAAATTTTGAAATAATAATAAAAACATCATAGGAAACCAACAGTTGGAAAACTTCAAGTCCTGTGCATAACCATTTACTGTCTTCAATGGCTTTAGGAACAGTAGCAGGACACTGTGCCAAAACTCTCACTATTACAAACAGCATTATTTCTCTTACAGCAACAATCAAGAAATCTTAAAACATTTAAGACAATTTGTCCACTTTCAAGGTCACTGGGATTTATAAAAAGCAGATGTACATTCAAAATTTAAGTTTCACGGAGGTGAGGTGGAGAGATCAGACTAGCGCAGAATTATCAACACCAGCTGGGAAGAACTGGGGAAGAGATGGAGAAGGCAGGACAGCACTCTTCTGACTCAGGCTTCTTTGATCCCTCTCCATGACAAACAAGTTCTAATGAGTTTGGCACCATGCTCTCCCATTACTCCTCCCCAGAAGCATACACGCACACACTCAAAAAACAGGAAGCTAGAAACCTAGAGTAAGAACTATGCATCTAATGAACACCAAATCCCAAAAGGATGGCTTAAGACTGTGGAAAAAAATATATTTTGAAGCCTAAATCACCCAAACCATTTTCAGACATGATCAATAAACAGATAGACTTACTTTAGTTTGCACACACAAACCCTCCCCCTTATAGTCCTGTTAGCTGCTCATACAAAGGACAACACTAACTACTAAGACCTTTACAAATCATGTCATTAATTCTACTAAAGTATTTACCAATAATTATTTTTGTCCTATTAAAGACTGTAGAGAGAATCCAGTCTGGAAGAGCCCTCTAACCAATTTGAAGGAACTAGTAAACATACAAAGATCAATATAACTTGGGTGGAAGAAATGGGGGGAAAAAAAAAAAAAGAAAAAAACTAACCAGTTGAGAACCCTTAAGATGGAAAGGAGTGAGAGTAGTTCAGAAAAATCCAGAGGGCTTCAAGAAAGCAGAGGGTAAACAAACTCAAGGAAGTCTTGCAATAGGCAAGTGGAAGGCAAAAAAGAGTTATGGAGAAGCACCAAGGCAAAAAAATGGGAGTTATGGAAACCTGGTTACTTAATAGGAGAGCTATTACATCCAAACAAACCTATTGGGGGAGGAAAGACAGTAAAGTTGGCCAAGTCATCAGGCCTTCACTGACCATAAAATATAAGAAAGAAGCATTCAAAAAAAAGAAACTAGGTCAGATTACTAAGGCAAAGCACAAAAACTATCACAAGCACATGGGGGCAAGATGCTAGATAGGACAGACACAGCAAAATACAAAGACCAAGAGAAGCAGTGCCATTCACATCAAAAGCCTGCCATGACCTTGAAAAGGCAGGTGTGTTGAATGCTTTTCTTTAGTAAAGTCAACTGAGTAAATTGCTAACAATGTTAATAGCAACGCAGAGTAAAGAAAACGGGACTACATAAAAGGTTAAAAAGTGCTGAAGGATTATGGGCCACTAAGTTTAACTTCAGTTTTAAGTAGTATTAACAGTTTATTTGTTCCAGTAAGCATTTAAAAGGAGACAGGGAAACAAAAGAAGAAGTCAATGTTTGCTAAGAACAAAACCCCATCAAACAAATTTTGTTTTACGATGAACGGAGGTCTTCTGGATAGCTAGCACAGAAAGAAACTCAGTTTTGTTTTAACTTACTATGACTTTTAACATTACCATGCATGGAGAAGCCACTGAGTCTTTAGAAATTTAGTGAAGCTTTCTTCCCCACCCCGCTGAGATCAGGTTTACTACTGAGGGATCACAAAAGTTAGCAGATGCTCTATATTCACATACTGCATATAAGCTATATAAAGCTGCAGACGTCCATCACAATCTTACATCAGGCATCTGTGTCATCCTTTATCAGTGAGAACCAGAAGGTCTGTTGTTTCAAATGTACATTTGCTACCGTCTGGAAACAGGCTAGTTTACAGAAGCTCCTGTTCAGTATTAAAATAACGCTGGCTCATCCCTTACTAAGCTAACTACACTTCAACAGAAACTGTCTAACTGGAGAATATAATTAAATAATATCAAGAACAACTGCTCCTAAAGTACATTTTGCTCGCTGCTTGCCCTATCAGACTGCACATTCAGGACTAGTAATGCTTGCCCACCAGTTGTTCACTCCTCAACGATGTACTGGCACATGCATATGTGCAGCTGTGCAGCAAGCCAGATTTCTCCACAGAAGGAAGGTCAATTACTATCAAATATCTGAACACAAGCCCTGTGCCAAAATTACCCAAACCACTATTACTCTAGGTTTGTAAGCCCATAAACAAACAGGTTCAGACAACTGGAGTTGTTATAAGGTACTAGGAAAGTACAACACAACCTAGGTCTTATAAAAATACTACTGTGAAAACAGGATCAGTAATCAAGTCCTTTAAATAGCATGAGGAAAGACTTGAGCATTGCCACAGACATCATTGTGTGTTCTCAGGTAAGTCGTATAATCTGTCTCCACTCCCAAACTTTAAAAAGACTTACAGCCTCGTCTGTTTTTCAGTTGTCATGACAGTTACCATTATCTCTTTCTGAACACGATGGTATTATAAAGAATGCCACAGAAATATCTGTAAATAAGAAAAAAAGCATATGCAGCTCAATTTTTTTATTTCATTATCCTACTGATTTGCAGCAGTTCATATAGACCCAATAGTCACAGTTTTCCTTTCGTGCACTTCAAAAGACAATCGATCAGAGTTCTTGTTGGTACACTACCACACTAAAGTTCTGTCATTGGGTATTTAACTCCAGTTTTCTGCTGCAAGCTGTAAGTTCTCCAGAGACACTTCCCACAAGCTCAAACATCAACTTAAAACACAACCCAAAAAAACCCTTAAAAACACAGCAATGCATTAGTTTACAAGGAGTATAATTGTGAAAACAATTAAGGTAGCAAGGTGGAGCAGGGGGAAGACACATCCTTATAGACCAAGTTTAGCAACACACAAAACAGTAGTGCAAGTTTAAGCTTTCAGAAAAGGATGACTTACAACAACTGTCATTTTATGAAGCAGTTATCCCTCTCCAATGATTTTGTGCTCTGCTTCATGGTCATATCAGATTACTCAAAACGGCTAAAAATAAATTTTACTTCTGTCAATCATGTATGCTAGAGACTGCTCTGTATTGCCCGTCTTTTATTAAGCAAGAATACTGGAAATGTACAAGAAAAACAATCTTCTCAACAGTGGGAGCTCATCAGTTAGTCTGTTCCAAATTCCAGTCTGGATGAGAATTCATTATCCTCAGTAGAAATGCAGAGGAATAGTGAAGCTGCACCAGTTTAAGCAAGACAATAATACAGCATATCAAATGTTTACAACTGACACTGAATAAAAGAAGAATGCACTGGCTCTCAGGATCTAACTACAAGTTACATTTTTTTCAGCAGCAACTACCCTCCCACACACGTGCACGCGCAAAGGGGGAGGGGAAATGAGAAGAAAGGTATTTTTAACCCAGATGATTTTGGCAATCAGATTTGCAGTTGCACTAACGTAAACACCTGTATATATATACAGCTGACAGGATAACAAACTTTAGGACATGGGGAGAAACGAGCAATCAGAACAGGAACTGCAGGTGTTTTCACTATCAAATAAAAACATAACATGCAACTAAACCCTTAGGCCATAGCCTGGTATGCATTTAAACTAGAATGGCTATCTTAGTGTACACCCAACTTCACCCTGAAGTAACAGAATTAAATTCCAAATAGGGAAATAACAGTCATGAAATTGTATTTGGTGTGTAAGAAAAACAGACTAAATAAACATGAAAATCAAATGCATCTGCTTCAGCCATGAGCATGTTTCAGAAAGTTGTATGCTCCTGTTGCAGCAAATGGAGTTAATCTCTGTTGAGGTTTTTTCCTTCTTTTAAAAAAACATAAGTTGTCATGATCTTTCATAGCAGAGGGCTTTGAGATATGTTGACAAAAAGTGATGTACAAAGCAGGCAAAGAATCCAGCTTGTAACTGTAAGGTTCAACAAGAATTAGTCGTTCTAAGTTCAGTTACAAGAACAGAAAATAGCAACCGGAAGTGCTAGGCAGTGTTTATACATGTGCCTTCTCCAGCTCTCCTGGTACTTCTGGTTGATTATGAAGCATGTCTTTAAATGAAAACTTTATAGAGCTTGTGGTTTAGTATTTAAGGATTATTCATTAATACTCATAACAGGTTAAAAAAAGGAAAATATTTACTTTTTGCTTTAAAAAAAAAAAATCTGTACGTTCTACAGGCTCCTCTCTGCTTCACTGTTTTCTCTGTGGGTACGTCATTCAAGAGGGCACAGTATTTTACTGCATAATACCCTCGTAGACAAAATGGAAGCTGTTGCCCTCCAGTTTAATGAACCCTCATTTGTCGTTCAGTGTTAGACAGACAGTCCGCTTAACATGACCCAGCAGTCCAGAGACATTAAGAAATACACTATGGCCTTTGGGGAGATTCTTAACACAAACACAACACATCCGTGCAGCAGTTACTAACACATACTATTAACAGCCTATTTGTCACTGCTATTCTGAAGTTGAAGTACATTATTCTATATGATCAGTTGTTAGAATCTGTGAAAGGATTACAGCCCGGCAATCCCAGAGCATCTGGTACATGTAGACATGGGAACTGAGAGAAGACTGAGCACTCCAAAAGTACTGTGTTGTGCCTGACCCACAGGAAGAAGACTGATTGTAAAGATAAGCGAGGACATTAGGCAAATACTGACTGAAGAGAGTAGGGGAATTACGTGCTGTAGTTGCCAGCCGAAGGTTTGTCTACATTCTTGGTATTGCAGGCCAATTTATCATCTACAACCTAACTCTTCCTTTATGGGGAAAACTAATGGACTCCATAAAAGGCTCTCCAGTTATTCAAAGTTCTGGTTTACGCTGTACCTATAAACTGAAATCCTCACATAACTACCTGCATGGATGCCCTTACCACTGATCAACTCCTAACACCAATGAGCTTGCTAATGGCAACCTGCTGCTCTACACAGACACACCTTGAGGTTTACAGTCTGCTCCAGTCCTGAACCAAGCACTGAGCAGAACCCAAGTTTCCAAGATCAGAATGCCTAAGTAGGGCCATAGCAAACAAGACAGAAGTTTGCAAGAAAATGGATATTTTAGTTTATAGGTCAGCATGGTGACATAGGCTAGGGTCTTTGCGAAAATTGGTAGAAAAGGAATGCAATAAGCCAAGGCAAGATGTTTGAGTGGGGGGAGGTTACACAGTAAGAGAAGGGGAGACCGAAATGGGGGCATGCCTTTTTCTGTTTATCAAACAGAGCACGACACAGAGGCTGAGAACTGGTATTGATCGTATCTGAACAAACTAGTTTGGGAACTCTTCACACCTCAGCAAAATTACACTGTACTTCTGCAGCTGTCCTACAACATGACAGAGGGCAAACCATTCCACAGCAGGCAATCCTACCATATAGTTAACTTGGTATTTCAAATCATTACCGTTACAGCTTTTCACCAATATATTTTATAATACAGCTTTAATGTAGACTTCAGGTGCATGAAACTCAAAGGCTCTGTACATCAGAGGACTGAAATGAGCCAGAATGATCATCTGAAATGTTCCTGTTTTCCCAGCTGCTCACATGAATGTAGAATCAGAAACACCTTGAATTCACTTTGCTAAGACTGACACAGTAAGCACAACAGGCAGAAACAGGAATCAAAGAGCCAAACAAGAAAGGGGAGGCTGAAGCTGAGCACGAAAGCCATTTTTTCAGCAACTTTCAGAATGATCACCCAAAATACAAGGGGGACCATATTAGCATGCCTCACAACTGTGCCACATGCAAGCCCTGAAACTTTGCATCTCTTCGCGGAGTCCTAAATAGCTTGCGTTTATTCCAGCAGGAGAGGTTTCACCACATACTGTACCTAATCAGCCTAACCTCCTCCCCCCCCAACCAAAAAAGCTAGGCAATTTGAAAGACAGTAGCCTCTGCTCTCAAAAGCCTAAAAGTGACAAATTACACTGATGAAATACAGAGACTCTGACCTAATTTAAAGAAGCTACACAAAATACAAAATGTTGACAGATTTTCTTAGTGCTTCTTTGGATTAAACCAGACATTCTCTTGTGGCCTCGTCACTTGAGTACAGTTATCCCAAATGACACCGTTAAAGCCTTTTGTAATCATACAGTTACCCCATCTCCTCATCTCCTTTGCATTCTTGATTTAGAGAACAACTACTAGAAAGCATCTAAGATACACATGAGCAGCTATAAATCATTGTAGACATTATTACAGCCTATTATGCAGCCATCAAAAGCAGTGAATCACTGTCACTAATGGTTAATAAATGCACCGTGACTTGTTTTATCGGCTGGCTGTTCTGTTTTTAGAGTATGCTTTCATTTTGGGTATGAAGATACAAAGGGTTACTCTGTAAAACAACTTTAGTTAGAAGGTAACAGTTTGTGCCCTGTCACAACTACAATCAGTCACAATTCCATTCCCCCTCCAGCATAGTACAAACACTGTTTATCACCGAGTTTATGTTTAAGTGGTCTTCCCATTCTTTCTATTTACCAAAGCCATAAAAAAAATAATCTGGGATTGAAAAAAAGCATTTCTCCCTGCATTTCTTCCTAAAAAGCAGTTAGCAGCCACTAAAACATGAAGTCTCTCATTAAGCAGTGAATTCAAAGTTACTTGCCTCCTGAAATCTTGAATAACCTCATACATAACAAAATGGCAAGATCTCCGTTCGAAAGGGCTTAAGAGTAAGTCCAAACAGCAATTTTTACAAGATTTCAAAAATAACCCTCTCCACCAGCCTGTTAGAAAACAAACAGAAAAATCCAACTCCATCCAGCAATTTTGCTATATTAAAAATGTTTCTCATTTTTAGAAGTGATGATTAATCTTCAAAATGCAGTCTAAGAAGCCATTTTTAAACAAGAAATGGCTACCAATCTAAATATTAATATAAATAATATGTTTCTACGTTTCTGGGAGTAATGAATTAGCTGTAAGTACCTGCTCATGTTTCTACCTACAAATGGTCCTTTATGCAGCCTCAAATAAAGTTTTTGTTTCTGCTTTAAAAACAACAGCAGCAAAAAAAAAAAACAAACCCAAACCACAACACAAACCCTAACCAAACCCAGAGTTCTATTTTCATGAATTTATTGCTGAAAGATCATGGGTTTGTCGTCATCAGATCCCCAGAAAGTTGATTCTTCTCTCATTCACCCAGGTACATAAAAATGAGGACTGGGCCTCCCAAAGAAAACTGACAAAAGTATCTTGTCTTCTATCACACCTATCGTCCTTTGTCTGAAAAGCAACTATAAGCATTTCAATGCCACTGAGACATGTAATCAGAAGAGCCACGTAAATGATTAAGTTCAGCTGTTCAGTTAACTCATGAGATGTGCAGGCCACAACACAACCCAAAAGCCTGCTTATCAATCAGTTCTGCAGATCTTCAGATTTAAACTGCCCTTCCCTGAATGACTTTGAACAGTTCCACAATTTTTTTTTTAAATGTTCTGTTTTGCCAGTATTTCACAAGAATACTCACAAATGGGTGCACTAAAGGCAGAAGAGAATGCTGGCTTGTTAATAAGCTTGCTCCTGCCTTGCAATTTTACTTAGCCTTACTGATCATTTCACTCATCTTAAATTCCACCGTCATTCGAACCCCACATGGCATGCCTGGACAAATGCAAGGACTTGGATGTTGTTTTACAGGCTGGGCTTACTGCCAGATCTGCTCCACGTACTTCCCTGGCCCACTAGGGCAGCTTTAGGCAACAACTCCCGTATTTACGTTATTGCTGTGAACAGCCAAACTGCTGCTTTCTATTGACCCAGGCCCAATCAACTCTCATTTCTCACTCATTCACAGCAACATTACTTATATGGCTACTCTTCAGGTGGGATATGATAAACTGCTTGCAGTTTGTACAACACAAACAAAAGGAAAAAGACTGTCATGCTTTAAGCAGAGGGCTACTTTTTACTTTGAAGAAAGACAGACCTTATTTCTAATTTTCAGAAATATGCAAGAGCATTAGCACAAACGCTTTTGTACCCTGCCCGTCGCCCACATCCCAGCTCTCAGGATTTGTTTTCGTTTGCACTGTACCCATAATTCAGATGGGAGGGAACGGGACAGAGTGTGAGGTGCAACTGTGAATTTACACACAAAATAAGTGACGTTTTGTCAAACTAGGGATCTGTTTCAAATCCCTGCACTACATAGTGACTCACTACATAGTGATTCTCAATGCACTATGTAGTGATCCAAGAACCATATGCCAAACCATAAAAGTTATGGAATTAGATCAGGTGCAACTACAACTGCTTTGCAACAGCACACAAGAGAGTTTGGTATTTTTCCAAATGGTCTCATCCTGGTCAAGCTTTATCCAAATAAGCAAGACTTCATTTAGCCAGCATACTGTGAAAAAACACATCATATCCAAGTTTGTCAGCTTCCCAGGATTACCATCTTAATCTTTTACTCTCAATGGCCAGGCAACTCTGACTCCATTGATACCAGATTTGACTTGAATACACATTTTCCTTTAGTTCTTCCTCAGCCTCTCTCTAAGTTATCTTGAAGTCACAAGGTTCTTGTCACAGACCCTCTATTTTTGGTCAGATGCAGCTGTTTGGTTCTCCCTCCTCCTCTCCATCAGCAGATTACATAACCACAGCCTATGACTGATTTGCATTGTGTCCCTGTGTATCAACCTTCTATAAGCAGAGATACCAGCATCCACTAGCTTGTAAAATAAAATGATAGTAACTAAATTTCCCTCAAGTGGTGGTTCCTATCATAATACATTTAATGCTGAATATCTAATAAATAAACAAACATTTCTGTTAGAATATAATGTATGTCTAAGGGAGAAAAAAGAATGGACTCAAGCAACTTGCCCATTCATTCTTACTTGCACCAGCTGATCCTAGTCTTAATCCACATGAGCACTCTCTTGTATAGCAAATGTTTACAGACCAGCACAGACAGCTGTATTTATATGGATGGCTCAAGCTACACATATTAACCACAGAGCTACCACTTTGTGCAAAGACTTTCTCTCCTACCCATTTATATAGGCAACCAAATCTAAACAGAATAAAAAGATTTTTAAAAGGAGTAAAACTTCATACAGGTGTGCAAGATGGTCTGTTAAAAAGACTTCAGAAGATCATGTCTCACAAGTTTCTCTTACTCAGAGGATCAGAAGCGTGTGATCACAAAAATGAATTTCACCAAGAGCAATGCTCAGTCAGCTCGCACCTCAAGTTCACAATTATTGCCAGCATCCAGCCCTTAATTTTCCACTCAGTCAAATTATGAGACTACTCTCTTTCCTACTACAACTTGATTTTCTTAGTATTGCTTACCTTAATCACCATCTTAGGGAAAAAGAACAAAAAAGTTCAAGCACACTGCAAACTTCTGTAAACAGCTTAGGCTGTTTTCTACTCTCTACCAACAATCCCTGACAGAAATACCCATCATGAATACACACTTAAGAAGTGAAGAATACTTTACATATTAATGATCAAGGCAAGGCTATAAAGACTAGTATTGTGGTGGTGTTTCAGTACAAATCATTGGTTTTAAGACTTTTACTACATTACCTCAATTAAATGACACATATAGAGTGCCAGTTTTTGCTGCAGAGAACTCTGCCTAGCTATCGAGGAAAAATTCAGTGCCTATCATCGCTTCAGAGCACCTCACACATGGGCAGGAGGTAACTGTTGCGCAGCCCAAGCAGCTCACAGATGCTCATAGAGAAAGCAGGTCAGACACAGGCACCTTCGCAAGAAAAGATCAGGTTTACTTTGACAGTCACAATGGCAAAATGTGTATTTCAGTCTTGATAGTCAGTAACAGCCTCAAACCAATAAGGTAATAGCTCTAAGCTACAGGAAAAAAGCTCAAAGGAGAACCAGAGTATGGGAGTTTTCAAATAACGTAAAGATCCAGATATACTGTCCTTATCCAGACCGAGGCTCCAGCTCACAAAGGTGTTTTGAATTGTCACTAAATTCATCATAGAACTGGGATATTTTTCATACTTTTCATACCATACTTTTCAGGAGAAAAGTGAGAGAGATTGTGGGATTCATCTGTAACAAGATTACTAAATAGTCTT
Organism: Sagittarius serpentarius; assembly: GCA_034782735.1. Taxonomy (NCBI): domain Eukaryota; kingdom Metazoa; phylum Chordata; class Aves; order Accipitriformes; family Sagittariidae; genus Sagittarius; species Sagittarius serpentarius. Next base: position 23,532,139 of record JAVKLA010000088.1, on the reverse strand, counting down.
ACTTAACCAAATATTAAGTCACAGGATATATGGAAAACCTCTTCTCAGCTTGTTTCGTGGTTTCCAAGAAAATAAAGCAGGTATTATGAACCAGAAGTCCAAGGAAGGTACTTTTATCAGTACTTTTAAAGAACTCACATTTTGGGAAAATAAATAAACAAAAGATAATAAGAATTTCTCCTCCTCTACTTCATAACCCAAGAACAAAAGGTGCACGTGAGGGTGAAATTCCACATACTACTCTGTTTTACTGGGTAACAAAACCTCAGCCCCTCTTTCGCTCTTAGAGGACTTCATCAGAAATAACAGGAACATTTTAGGATTCTAAACAGCAGTATCAATAACTCATCTGTCAGAATTTCCCAAGTAATTAAATAATTCATTTTCTGGATATTGAACAGCTTGCAGCCTCTAATTTTAAGTCAGTCCCCATTTCACATACCAACAAGAAATAACTTTGGACATTATAGAACCTTACAAGATCCTGAATTCGCAGCTTAGTACTATGTACCCCAAGCTCTTTAAAGGCCCTTACCTTGTAAAAACTCATTCTTTAAAATAGAAGATGAACCCTTAAAATAAAAATTCAGCTAAAGAAACAATCACAGAAACTTGTATTTGCTCCCCTTTTGCAGTTTGGCATTTAAACAGTATACTGCATCCTCAGCAGAGTTTTTAACAGTAGTGTGAAGACCTTAATGCAGTTTATTTGCTTAATGCTTAATAAATTCTAGGCAAACTTCCCAAAATTATACTGAATAGTACTGCAAAACTGGGAGTGTGGGGGTGTGAAGGGGATGGGGGCATCATTAGAAAAATATTCAAGTTAAATTCAATGATTCAAGTATCACACATTAGATCTCAAAAATCTCTTCATCAAAAAGTCCAAACAGGGTGGCACCTCAAATACATTAACTGACAAAGTTAGTTACATGACAGTCTATTTTAGTAGACTGTAGAGGACCTGAATGATACTGTAATCCAACTGCCTACTTAGGCATTTCAGATGCAACTGATGCAAGGTGGCAAGATGCAATCAGATGCTACTGCAACTAACCAAACAGTTTCACAAGAAAGAGTATACCAAAGAGATTTGGTTCACTTCAAAGTGCTCTATAGCATTACCTTTGGGCACTGGAGGTCTGAATTATTTTGTCAGAAAAAGATGAAGCTCATTAGTACCTAGAACTGTACCATCAGTTTCGAGTGCCGAACACTACAAAAATCAAAGTTATAATTTCTTTCTTCTTTGGGACAAGGACACTAAACTATCAGAGAAGAAGAGAGTAAGATTTTGCAGAAGGTGCTTAGTACCCAACTTCCACTTAAAAGCAGCTGAAGAGCTTTTGACAATCTCTTCTTTAGCAATCACCTGTGCACATTTTTACTTCAGTTCACAAGCTATATGAAATGGGCTATCCCTTTGACTTCAAGTGAAGTATGCTGCAAAAATTGTGGTATTAAACTACAGACCTTCAAGCATCTTTAAACCATCTTTCGTGCATTCCCCTCTGCAGCGGGAACTACAACTTTCAGACCAAGCACACAGGCACTACTGCAGAACATTAGTCTCAATTCCTGCCACTTACCACAAAACTAAGTACGTTAGTTCTACTATCTTGCAACCCACTGAAATTGTTCTATATTATAACTCAGAATCCCAGTTGATTTAATTTCTTATTGTCCTTTTAATGTCATAAAAAGGGTAATCTACTGCCTGGGACTAGAATTTTCTTAATAGTTCAGAAATCAAAAGCATATTAAAGGAAATGAAAGAATAGCTCACTTTTTCTTGCTTTTGATTAAAAATACAGTTAAAAATAAAATATATAAATATATACCTATATATGTACATATATTAAAGCATAACATCCTCACAACACTCCAGTAGTGTCAGCATAAAAGAAAAAAGCATTAACGTACATTTCCATGCTACTCACACAAGAACTTAGTACTAGACACTTCTTTCACAAGGATGCTGATCCCGGACTTCTAGAGATACAGCATGAAGCATGAGAGGGTGTTTTTAAGTGTTCTCCATGAACACGGAAGACTTAGTAATTTTAATATTATTTATTTAAAATTAAGCAACCTACCCTGTGACCTACATGTTTTATTACTAGCATACATTAGAAAAAAAAAAATACCCTTATGCTTACTTTGCTGTGCAATGGACAGTATCATTGAATACATGCTTCAGGGAGATCTAAGAACTTTTGTTCATCTAACTAATATATTTGGAAGAGGGGAAAGTGAAAAATATAAGATTTCCAATATGGGTCCTCTCTTATATGAAATCTAGTTCTTCATATGTAAAATACATGAGCAGAATTAACAGCGCTAAACTCTGGCAATCCTTTTAATAGAATACTTGAAGGCAGACACCTATTCTAACCCTTTCCCCTGACGACCACATCTGTGCACAGCAGGTAAGATCATCTCCAGTATTCCACAAACAGTGAAATTACCGAGTTACAGATGCAGATGTAGGATTTCTTACTGAAAGCTACAGCAAGTTCATGCTCTGAATATCACATTTTCAAATTTGCCTTAAAAATAGTTTTAACTTATCAAACATGGAAAATTCTCTATATTTAGAGTAATACCTGTTTGTTAAGGAATGCTACCAAATTACAAATATTATAAAAGTGATTCGAGTACCACTAGTATTTCCAGTTTTCTGAGGAATATGTTTTCTCATTCTCATCTATCGATGGAGGAGCATAATTTAGACTACTAGTTTTATGTGAAAAGAATAGAAATAGGGGTGTCATAATTATTTTTGTTGTAATTTGTTAACATTCCCCATTGTTTTCATATGGTACTGTAATGCATTTATTTGGCTAGCAGAACTCGGGCCCCCTTTCCCAAAAGCACCAACTGCTATTCCACTTCTAGAAAATAGGCAAAGAAAGTCTCCCCTTATTTGAAACAATCTGTAAACTAAATCTTAGCATCCAGAAAGTCAGAGATTTTGTAAGAAATTAACCCCGAGCGCTCACACTGGATTATATACAGACTGCATCCAACAATTTTTTTTCTAATCAACTTGTGCAGACAACCGAGTCAGAGAACAAAACAACATGGCTGCATGATTTAGCCTGGACACAGTCATGTTTCAGAGCTATCTTATCATCTGACCAGTTAGACTCAAGACAGCACATTACCAATTAATACTTATTTCAAGTAGGTCAGGAAAAAAGCATGCAGCCATTGAACTCTGGTACAGCTACACGCTGCACAGCTGGCTCTTGTTGATTCCCCACACCATCACTCACAGTGAATACTTCGTTTTTCTGCGGTTTAAAGAAACACGAGATTTTTTTTAAACGGCATTTTCAGGCTCCGATACTAAAAAACAGAATAAAATGGAAGCACTCTGAAACGTGTGTGTATATCTGTACATACGGACCCGAACAGCCATCGGCACCTCAACATGCAGCGTTTTGCCCATCCACACGCAAATACACGCACGTACACAAAGTTTGTAAGAACACCCTGGAGTAACTACGATGCTTTATACACGGGGAACGGTCAGGCTGAAACTTTTCGTCGCAAGAGCCCCAATCAAGCCTCTAGCCCAAGGCGATGGCCGGCCGGTCCCCCCGCCGCTACCTC
>JAVKLA010000088.1:23476782-23523817 GCA_034782735.1 Sagittarius serpentarius | reverse complement strand
CGGTCTCGGTCTCGGTCTCGGTCTCTCCGCTCCGTCCCCCGCGATTTACGTTTCTTGCCGCCTGGAAGAGACCGCGGCGAGGCCAGGAGCGGCCGCCCACCCCGTGCGCCGGAGTCCGGGTCCGAACTCCCGGCCCAGCCCGGGTCTCGGGTCAGGTAAAGGGAGCTGGAGGTTTAACGGGAGATGTAGCAGCGCGCTCCAGGACACGAGTCTTCTCTAGAGAGCTCCCGGGCTACAGCGGCGAAAAGTGCAGGGGGGAAGCGTGACAGCGTCTGCAGCCCTTGCGAGGAGACTAAAAGTGGCCTCAGGAGCCCGCCCGGCCTACAGTGGAGCAGGAGTGACACAGGCGCAGGCTGTGCCTCAGAGGAGCAGGGTCGCTGCATCCTCAGGGCACTGGCTTCGAAAGGAAAAAAAGAGGCTCGCTGTGCTTTGGGAGGCTTCTCGGCTGTGGTCCTCTCTGCTCCGCGTGAGATCCACGGTGGGCAAGATTTAAGAAAAACTCTCCCTGCCTTTCGATGTCTTCACCGTGACTAGACACAGGTTGCCAACTCCATGCAGGCTTCGTAATTTCCTCGTGTTGGGCTTCTTATCTGTAACAGGTTACTCTGCTAAAACCTTTAGATGTTTTGTCTGGAAAAGTTGGATTGTAAATCAAATACTGACTTGGCTGATGTTTGTCTAATTCACATATCTTAAAATGCAATCACAAATTGGAGACTCGGACAAAGGCCTTGGAGGGGAGGTTGCTGTGCAAGAGGCGTCAGGGGAATCTCTGAACAACAACAGAAACGAAGCTACCCAAACAGAAAGTGAAGGCAATTCTGTCAACACAGGTGAGCCCATCCAGCTGGCTCACTAGGACTGCTTTAGGGAACTTTAATGAACATAAAGGCTAGACATCAAGTCTGTTGTTCCTCGTCTGGATGCAGTAGGAGTTTATTCTTTCTCCCAGCAAAGTCACTGAAAATCTTGCCATAAATGAGGCTTTCTCAATTGCTATCTTCTTGTGCTTTCCCCCCCACCTTTTTTTATTTTCTTCTTACTGGAGGGATACCTTTTCCTGTGTTGCAATAATACAGCTAGCCTGACCTTCAAATGTTTTAATTACAATCATATTTAAATGAGCTGGTACAATCATCCTGTTTGTACTGTCTCTTTTTAAGTGTACGGACTACAAGTGCAACTACAAGGTGCAGAGCAAGAATCTGAAGAGAAGAGTATTGAAAATGCAATTAATCAAAGGCAGTCTAAAGACAGCTTGAATGAGTACAGCGCCAGAGACAGCTTCCGAAGAGTGCAAAAGGGTAAATCTGTAGAAGAGCTACACTAACAAACAGTGCTTGACATGACTCAGATACACCATTGCTGTAGTCTCTTTACATGCAAAGTTAGCAGTCTTGTTAAACTCAAATTATTGTTAATTAAATGTAATATATAGTAGATGTCTAAGACTGTAAGAACATTGGTGCCAGTCCTTTATTGTCACTGTATGTTCTAATAATCTGAAGACTAGTGGGTACTACCTGACTTCGAGATCTAAAAAAAAAAATGCAGATTTCAACGGTTTATTTTGCTGCTACTAAGCCTTCTAAAAAAGTTAAGTTTCCTTTCATTAAAAATGTCAGCAAAAATCTTGGTTAGAGTGCTTCTTTTCTTGAAATTCATATTCAAGTCCTCTTCAATATTTCTCTAAAGTAATTGACAATATGCCAATTTTTCCCAGTCACACTGTTAAACTGCACTTGTTTTCTTACTTACAAAGATGCTAAAACTCAAGAGAAAGCCATCAACTCTATGTCCAGAGAAGGTCAGCAGAATGAACAAAAGTCAGATGGTGATCACCGATCGGTAAGCAGCTCATTCAAGCAAAGGACAGAAGAAAAGAGGGGCTGTGTAAGGTAATACGTTGTTTGAGGAGGTTTTTTATTTAAATCTTGGCATCACTGAAGTCAATGGGAGTTTTGCTATTCTACTTGTTAATTCAGGAGGACAATTTTGAAGATGAACTTGAGGATAATTGATAAATTAGGAATTAGTGATATTTTCAGCATCTGTACAGCTTACTTTTTATGGCCACAGTAGCAAACTACAATCTAACTACATGATGTAGTCTGTTTAATGGATCTGGAGAAAATTGCACAAACTCTTTTGGGTGGGAGTCATTTGTCAGTAGATTTGACCATTTCTCAGCATCAATTCAGAGAATGCATTGCATTAATTCATCACAATGTAAATATTACAGTTGTCAAGATAATTTTTAGCAGAAGAAATCTAGTGATACTTCAGATGGTTGACGATAAGACACATCTCCTTTGTAAGTTTTGGCTCTAATTTTGGTCTGGCCTAAACCAGCTACACTGCCATGGCTGTTCATTAATAGTTATGAAATGGGATTATTCTCCTGTTATCTCTGGTTAAGCACATTGCAAGCAACTAATAAAATAAAAAAACATATTTGGTACTATTTAATAACATTGTTGAAAGTGTGGTCACATGGGCTAGTTATGGAGTGATACATAATGAACAATGAAGATTTACCCTCAGTTCCTGTACCTGCTTACACATTGGTGAAACTTCCTGAAGTTTATGTTGCTGCTAACTTTAACATGGCTGTTCTATTAGAGACAGTTACAGTCCTTTAAAGTCAAGGGAAAGACTCTCACCGAGTTATCAGGAGGAAGATTGGACTGTACTTACATAGAAAACTTCATTATCCTGTGCTAATCAGCCTGGCACACTTCAGAATTAAGTTCTTATGAAGAATGATGGCAGAGAGCAGTAACTGCACATAAGATAATTAGTGTTTTGAAGGAACACATTTTACGATCCTGTAAATTGTCTGAGGATGCTAATAATTTGATTAAATGCTACTACAAATAGCACAATGAAAAACAGTGGGATATACTGCAAGTAGCTACCATACAATAATGTACCTGGGCTGACAATACCAGAAAACGATATATATATAAAGATTTTGCTCGAAGTTTATAAATCTTTCATTCCTTCAGAGATTTATGTCAGGCACAGGGCAGTTACAGGCTGACAATCATATTTTATATTGCCCCAGGAGCTCCGTAGACTAGTTGACTGTATTACAGTTTTGTTCTTCAGCAATATTGAGATTTTTAGTGTAGTAAGTAACTATATCTAAAAGCAAATTCATTATGAAAGATTAAACTTCGCTGCCTTTACTCAAGTTTTTTTGTTATTTTGAAAATATCTTCATGCCAACAGAATCCTACTGTTACAGACCTTAGGCCTACAAATACTTATGACCACAAATGCAAAGTTCAGTTTGTTAATATGGAATGTAGAAGTAGAACATAATTTTGGATCATTTAACATTATACTTTTGCAATATTTCTTTAAGTGAGGGATATCTACTAGAAGTTTTATTCTGGAATTTTGTTTTACAGACTCTAATCTTTCTAAGCACAAAGATACAGATATTTTCTGCTTTGGAATGTTTTTGCTAGGTGTTTTCCTGATGGTTTCCCAAGTCGCTTGTCTGCAATGTTAATAAATTTTATGTAGCCCTGGACACCTTGCCTCCAAAACCAGCGTCCTGCCATTCTTTGCAAAGTCCCTCCTAGGGGACTACCAACTCTGTGAAACTGTCGATCCTGTGCTGTCTAGCACAGGGTCCCAGATAATGGTGTAACTCATCCCATCAGCGGCTCTTCACTGCGATCCACTCCTCTTCTCACAGTTTTCAGGCCACCCGTGTACTTACCACTTCGGAGTTTTGCTGTCCTGCTGACTGCCATGTGCAGCTTTGGCCTCGTTTGGCTGCTGTTTGCTGTTGTCTGCCCGGCCAGGTGCTTTGCCCCTGCAGCCTCCGCTGTTTCACACTGTAGTTTTCTGCCCAGTGCCTCTTTCTGAGTCCTCTGGCTCTGCACTGTTCAGCTGTAGCCCACAGCTTCCCTGACTAGCCTTTTCTTGCTTCTCGCTTGCGTGAATCCCAAAAGGAGTGGAGCATAACACTAAGCAACAATTGAACAGGTGTTCTTCATTTTCTTACTGTGGCATTCCTAACCAATCACAGCTGTATATTAAAACTGTCTTGAGTGCTATTTCGAAGTCGGCATTTCATTAAAATGTTAGGTTGATAACTATTGATTTTCCTTGTCTGAGAAGAATGTTGTATATTGACTATGCCACCAAAGGTCCTGCATCAAAGCGGCAAGGAAAGAATTGGAGAGGAAGTAAGCAGAATCTAACACAGAATCATGCTGCTCTTTTCCAGGAAGATGGACTCTCTAATTCCCTACCCACTTTCCTACGTACTCTCTGTTTTTTAGCAGAAGAGCCTGATAACTCATGTCAAACAGGTAGAAATGGAAAGCCACTCTAAAAAAACTACGGCTTTTTTATTTGGAGTATAGTCTTGAAAGCTGTAGCCATTTCTGTTTTGTAGAGGAACTATTAATAGTGTTGCATTGAAATATGTTAAAACCCCAAAGATTTCAGAACGTGCACTGAAATACATTTTTTGTTTCTGCTTCCCATTATTATTTTAGAATGACAAAAAAGATTCTGCAAGACATCTGTAAACAGCAGAAATTATACTTGACCCCTTACTTAAATGATACGCTTTACTTGCATTATAAAGGTAAGATGTGGACATGGCTGTTTAGATTTATCATTCTAAGCAGCATTTTAGCAGAGAATCTAGTTTAGGGCTCACTGAAGTATCTAATAATTCTTTTAAATTAGAAACATAATTTAGTTTTACATAACAATGAAATTGTGAAACAAAATGAGTCAATATGAAGGTAGAAAAATGAACTGATTATATACCTAATCCACTCTGTGGAGTCATTCAAAGGATCAATAGGAATCAAGGGACACCTTGTTTTTCCAAAACAATAGCCTCTGAGAAATGTCTTAAAATACTGGTCTGGGTTGCATTCAGAGGAAAATATGTGCATTTCTTCTTAAATATGTTTGTATAAAGAAGCTTTTTTCCAGCTTTGGGGACTTTTTTACTGCCAAATAAAAACGGTCAGGAAGAAAACGAACAGTAAACGCTTGCTGCATGTTCTCAAATACTAGTGAAAGAAAAAGAAGTTCCTAGAATGAACATGGGTCATCCTCCTGTGATCTTTGAGCAGGTTTTTGCATGATACAGTTAGCTGGTTCCAGTTAGCGTAAGAATTGTTTTAAATAATAGGACATGCTAAACCTACCTGCATTTGGCCTTGTGTTTGCTGTTTTCTCAATATGTATTATTTGAGAACCTAAAGGGCTGCATGAGATATAGGCCAGAATAGGTACCTATATGGTTTTGCCCTTTATGGGCCAGGTACTGTACCATTGATTCAGTGGAAATACTGGCAGCAACTTGAGTACAAGTGTTCTCACAGGCTGTTTCAGCAGCGCTGGTTTAATGAAATTTACTCTTCCAAAGACTTGTTTTCCACCAATGCAATTTCATTTTAAAACATCTGTTTTTGCAGGGTTTGACCGCCTGGAGAATCTTGAAGAGTACACTGGATTGAAGTGTTTATGGCTGGAATGCAATGGCTTAACAAAAATCGAGAATTTGGAGGCTTTGACAGAGTTGCGTTGCCTCTACTTGCAACTCAATTTAATTAACAAAATTGAAAACCTTGAACCCTTACAAAAGCTGGATTCCCTCAATATCAGTAACAACTACATTAAGACCATTGAGAATCTCTGTAAGAACTGTTGGTGCAACATGTTTTAATCTATAATGAGCCCATATTCCTAAGCTTTGACTAAGTTAAACTATTATTAGTGGCAGTAGTTTCAAGGGGTTTTTATTCATGTTAAAATTTTGCACAATATCCCATACCAAAGTCCACAAGTCTTCTACTGAGGAGTCAAACCTATGTATTTTGCAATTTAAATGGATGAGAAAACAGAAAACACATAGTAATTACTTTCCTGTGGATACCTAGGACAATTAAGTAGTTTTTCCTCACTTCTAAATACCATCTCAGTACTTATCTGTGTTGCAGACAGGCTGACAATCCAGTTTTCACCATTTACTTCACAGTTAAGATGTGCTTTGGCAGTTGCAGACATGATTACGAAATCTTTTATGTCTGTTAAAGGATTTATTCCATCTTCAGCAGAAATAAAAAAGAATTCCTCTACATTATCATTTGTGTACATTGGGACTAATGTGAAATGCAAGCTCCTGCTTTTGTGTAACTGACTGGTTTGAGATGTGAATTAAAAACAACCACCATCCTAAAACCAAACAACTATGATTCCCCGGGTGAAGAAAGCAGCTTTGGAGGCCTAGCCAAAAAGTGCATATTGCATAATAACAAATTCAGAAAAAAACTCCCCACAGTTCAGTATAAACAATGATTTTGATGATACCGTTTTCTACTTGCTCCAGAAAATCCTCTGTGAAGCAATGACTCTTACCTTTCCTTTCATTGTACTGTTTTTCCCTGACAGCATGTCTGAAAGTCCTGCAGACTCTGCAGATCGCTCACAATAAGTTACAAACAGTGGAAGACATACAGCACTTGCGAGAATGCCCAAGTATTTCTGTTCTCGATCTTTCCCACAACAATCTAAGTGACCCAAGCATCATAACCATTCTGGAGACCATGCCTAATTTGGTAAGCCGAATATAGCCGATGGTTTGTTATCACCATGGGTGAATCCCATGAAATGGTTTTGTCGGGTAGTCCAGCGCACAATAGGTCATGGTCTAAACAAAATGTTATTAAACATTATGTGGTTTTTGTAGATTACCTGTAACACCCAGGATGTTTTATTCACTTCTTGGTTTTGAAATGATAGAGAAAGCGCATATCCATATTGGGATTTTTTTTGCTACTCAATTTTAAAAGTTGTTTCCCTTGTTTCTCTAGCATGTGCTGAATTTGATGGGAAACCAAGTGATAAAGAAAATTGCTAATTATAGAAAAACACTTATTGTTCGACTAAAACTACTAACATATCTGGATGACAGACCAGTTTTCCCAAAGGACAGGTAAGAAACAGAGCCATCTTCTTTACACAGCGATAAAGCTCAAATGCTAATGATCACTCATCTATTTTTTGTTAATATTGTCACGGAAGGAAAGGAAGACTGACCGGTATAAGATATTGAGGGTGGGTGACTTTGAGTACAAGAGTATTATCCTATGGATTTCTACATCTAACATACGTAGAAAAAAAACATGTATTTTTTCACAAGAGAATTAATTCTTGAACAGAATTGTTTTACGCCAAGTCTGTAGACCAGAGGCAAATCCCGATTTCAACAGAAACTGAACAGGTGTCTGGAAAAGCAGAGCCAAGATCAGCACTCCTGGCAGATCTCTGCTGGTGTAATCGCCAGCATTTGGATATCTCTGTTTCTTTTGTGGCAGTTCCACATAGGAGCTAAGATGCACGTACATCCCTGTTCCATAAAAGACTGTCACTGCTATATGCTTCTTTTTTCTTGCAGCTATTTAATGTTGTTGTAAGCTATTTTAAATTTCTCTCTCATTATAAAGATGGGCTTTTATAGCTATATTACGGTGAGCTTTTGTGTTTTCAATAGAGCCTGTGCAGAAGCTTGGGCTGTTGGAGGGCTTGAAGCTGAGAAAGCAGAAAGGGAAAAATGGGAAACCAGAGAGAGAAAAAAAATCCAAGATAGCATCGATGCTTTAGCAGCAATCAGGCAAAAAGCAGAGGAAAAGAGAAGACGAAAGTATATGGAAGAAAGAGATGCAAGTGCAAAATGTGGAAAAGGAGATGCAGCAGACATCCTAGAAGGTTTGTGGTTACTGTTTTGGAAGATGTCTGTGTCTGCTTCAATTTGAATGTCTAAAATAAATGAATAGTTCCTAAATGTTCAGAAGCAGGCTGATGCAATTTTTGGAATATATTTATGAATCTTCTTTTTGCATACTAAATACTTCATTAATCTTGGTGCATCTTAGATTAACCACACCGATTTTAAGCAATCATCATTTTTCTCACTGCTGATAAAACAAAAAAAAAACCCCAACCAACAAACCCCTTTCTGTCCCAGTGTTTCAAGCTCTTGTGCTCTTCACCAGAGCAACCAGGTGCTAGTCAGGGCAATAATGGTTCCAGCAGGCATTCATGGATGGAGACAGGCAGTTACACCCCAAGAGTGGTATTTCCCAAGACGCAGAACGCAGCTGGCTTCAATAGGCACGTGGGCTCCAGTAAGGCCCAGTGACAACCGCCTCACCAGTCCCCATCCAGGCACCTCGCCACTGCTGCCTTCACTAACAGTAAAAACTTTAGCCTAGAGCCTGCAGCAGTGGTAATACAGGCAGTAAGAGGAAGGTCTTTAATTGTTTGCTTCACTTACTGCCCTTTTTTATGCCACAAATTCTCCTGTCACATTATTCAAGGAGGCATATGTTTACGGCCAGTAATGGGTCCCAACCTAACCTTTCCAGAGGAGTATGCATGTTTCATGATATGCAGGACTGAAGCCAAATAAGAAGGCAGTACTACAGTGCAGAGGAGTGTTTATCTATCTGATAGACTTCTGGGTTTCACAGGCTTTGAAATCAAGCATGGGTCTCTAACAAGTATCACTTTTTCTGCAAGCAGGTAGATTGCATGAAGGAGAGGATAACTTCAGCATTTGTCACTGAGCCATCAAAATGCTCAAGCATATATTTGCATATGTAGTCACTTGTGAGTCTTTTCAAAGTTAACCATAGATACGAGACAATGATTTACTATAGTGCTTTCTCTAGAGTTTTTTGCTGGGGAACTGTATTTGCTGGGCAGCTGAGATGGGAAACCCACAACATTGCTGCAATCTTGGAAGGACTACTGATCCACAAATAGCTGCTCAAGCAAAGTAGGAGCTTTTGATGCATATTTTAGGCCAAACTAATAAGACCATGTAATAAAGTTTGGATATTTAGAATGAGTAATGCTAGATTAACTCAGCAGTTTTAATGAACTTGTTTCTTCTGTAGGAGCACCTGCAAATTCAGATGACAGTGATGGAAACTCTAATACATCAGAGACTTCAAATATATCAGAAGAGGAAGACACTCGAGAGAAGACTGAGAAATTTAGAAATGAAAGTTTTGATGCTCATGATGAAATGGTAACACTTCTACCAAATAGGGGAGATAACACAAATTTCACATCTGGAAATACTCCTGCTAGAATTCAAGAGGATGCACAAGAGTCAAACTCTTACAAACACTCAAACTTCAACAAGAAGATGGACGGTAAGGTACACAGTGAGGAATTAAACCAAACTGAGGATGTAGAGACAATGAGCTAAACTCTGTCTTAGTGTGGCACTGCCTCTGCCCTAATTCAAACCAACTGATTCATAGATAAGAACACCCCATTAGATTTCCACAGGGACTAGTTAAAAGCAAGTAATACTGGATAAAGTATTTAAATACAACAAAAAAATTTCTGAGGGCTCAACCTGCAACTTCTGCTACATAAAGGTGGAATTCCACTTCTCATACATGCCTGGTTTAGCGACGGGACAGGAGAGCTTACACATAAACTGTGCGGTCTGTCTGCCAACAGAAGCTGGACATCACTCTAGAGGTGGTTTTGTACCTCCACGCATGGAAGAATGCTTTTGTAGAATACATTATTGCAAAATGCAAATATTAATTTATACAGTATAAGGGAAACCAAGACTGTACGATGGAAAGACAAAGTGGTGGGTTCAGCTGTGAGTTCTGCAATGGCAGTCAGGTCCCCAGCAGTTTGGTTTTGCAGTGCTTGCTCTTGCAACATAGAAAGTCTTTTATTCAGTTAGTTCTCTGCAACTGACTGTTGTTTATTCTTTAGAACTACCACAAGAGAAGGCAGCTACTGAAAAGGCCTTGCTTCCTGAACTGGATGATTATGCTGAAATTGAACAGATCAAAATGAAGACACCAGAGAAACTTTATCTTGACGTATGTGTTGGATTCAGATTTTGAACAGTTCAGATCTGGGTATTGTCTGCTCCCAAGTGAATTCTTGCAACATTCTGGCTAATAAAACTATATGGCCAGGTTTCTAAGAAAGGTCTGCTATTAGGAAAAAGAAATGGAAAGAAAGAAAAAAACCTCAGAAGTAAAGTTGTAGGGATATTCATTCTCTCCAGTGTAGCATCTGTAAAGAATTTACCACTGCTTCCAAAGTTCATTTTGTCTTTGGCCATAAATCACCTGAAGTTGACCTTCTATCTTTGTGATTTCTCTGGAGAAGTTAATGAGGGCTCTCATTTAAAAAATAGAAATCACAACAAAAAGAATCTAGTGGATACATGTGTCCACTTAGGCAAAACTCAAATGAAATAATGCAGTTGAAAATGTGAACTATTGCAGAAAAAGCATAAGGAAGAAATAGCCACCCACTCATTGTAAATGTTAACTAGCAGTATTAGATATTATAAATTAATTTTCAAAATACAACTTTTAGGTATATTTCAAAAAAAAGCAGAATGTGCATTATTCAGTTATATAAGTGATTGACATTTGTAATATGATCTTTTATTATCTAAGATTTCCATCTGATGATGCAAATATTTACACGTGTTTAACCACATTTAACCACAAGGAAGACATGGATACTACTGACAAGTACAATCTCACTTCAAAGGAGGACTATTCAGTATGTCCTAATTATGACATTGCTGCTAAACTGACAGTGCCAGATGATGACATAACTAGCAATGACAAACTTCTGAGCTTATGATTTCCCACAGCACTTAAAATATACTCTTTGATCACTTACACTGCCACTGTTAAACAAATTCTTCCTGGAATGTTTTAGAAAAGTCTCTTACATCTTTTCCATGCTCTTAATTTCCCAGGAAAAAATTCCATCCTGTTATCGAGGGGCTCAGCTCACTGCGTCAGTCAGTAGAGGGCTTACTGCTGCATCCTCCTGTTTGGCTGGTTTTAATAACAGGTTTAACAAGGACAGTGGAGAGAACTGGCAGCAATTCCAAGTATACACAATATTACTTTCATAGCAATACTGTAGGTACCCATAATGTGAAGACCTCATAGATTGCATGTTTGTTTTTTTTCTTGGTGCTATATGGCACCATAGCAAGCTCCTCTGAACAAACTTGAACACAGTATAAAAGGAACTCTTCAGCATACATGCATGGCGTTTCTTTTGACACATAAAAAGCATGACTATTCTAATTCTACAGAAGCAAAAACAAACCCAAATCACATTACTACACATTTCAGTGTTCTATGCTACTTCGTTCTCCAACTGACATTTAGTAACGGAAAGAGCTTCTCACAACAACCTCCAATACTTACACTATTGCAGATTTTCCAAAGAAACTTAGCGCTGACATAGCAGGGAATGGCTGTAACGATGCCAATGGTGAGAAGCTCTGGAGCAGCACCGTCATCTTTGTTGGTATCCTGGAGTCAGTAGATAGTCTCAGTAGTGATATAAGGGCGAAAAGTGGAGGAGGATTTGTAATGCGGTGTTTATAACATCCCTCTGTCAAGCAGAAACAAGCTCACGTTCCTGCGCATGCCTTGGTGGTGTTTGAACTACATTCTGTGTACCTAAACCAGGAGAACTTTTTGTAGGCAATTTTGGTTGGATCTGCAAATGCACCCTGCTGATTGGAGCAAGACTAACAGCTATTTCATTTCCCTGTCGATATCAAATTCCACCCATTAACATCAGTCTCAAATCTTAATTTGTACATTTTTAATGCTATTATAAAACTGTGTGACTTCAGGATGTGCTGCACGAGCTACAACCATATCAGGAAACAGAAATTGTTGATTTTAATTCTGTAATAATCTTCACCACACAAGACAGTACAGATTAGGTGTTCCTGATGCTACCACGCCAAGCAGCTTGCTACAAAATCGTTAATCTCTAAAAACATCTAAAAACAAAGGAGATGCTTTTACCAGTATTGGCCTACACTAAAAAAATGGCAAAAATGTATTACCTTCTCCCTGTGATTTTGTCTTCCCACCCTCTCTTTTTACTTTCATGTCAGCAAGCGATAGTTGTCTTAGATAATATTTTCCAATGGAAAGCTGAAATGATTGGACCTCCGTGAGGAAAAACAGTTATCAGCCAGTCCTTAATTATGCCGCATTCACAGTAAAACATTGTCTTATTAGATGTATTTAGGTTAACAGAGTTTACTGATAAACAGTTTCACGTAGACTGCAGATCTTGATTTGGCTCTTACCTGTACAGATGGGTTGCAGTTGAGATTAAGCATAGTAGAAAATCGCATTCAGTCTGACATTAAGGTTATTGCCTTCCCATCCACTATTTCTGGAGACAGACGAATTTTCCTTTTCCCACATGTGCTTGACAGGGAACTGTCATCTCAGAGAGGCTGACAGTGCGGTATTGCTGGCTGTGGCCTCTTACCCCGAAAAGCATTGCTTTGAAGAAGATTCCCAATGGGATAGAGATGTCGTATTTTCTTGGTTACAGTAGCTTTTCCCACTGATTAATGATCTTGTGATTGCCTTCAGGAACTGCCTGATTTAGAAGATATAGATGTAGATGAATTTCCCCCAGAAGAGGAAATCTTTGTTCAAAAGGTAAGATTCTTATTAATTCCAGTGAAGAAGCTTCCCTAAACACATTTACAAATGTTTTGCAAAATGAGAATAATCTAAGTTGTGAAATGTTGTTTTGGGAGATGCATCCATTTATGCATTTATAAACTAAAATGGATGTTTCAGCAGATCTTTATCCACTTCTAACTCTTTTTCTAATTTGCTTTTTTATATTACTGCGTTGCAAAAATAGGAGAATGAAAACCTAAGTTCAAGTAATGCAACAGTTAAATACAATTAATTTCTTAGTGGCATGTAGTGTTTTAGTGAAGATTACTCTTAAAATATACTTTACCAGTACTCATATGCTGCAAAGGACTGAATAGATAGAACAAATTGCCTGCTACTGAATAAAATCAGACTTTTCAACTGAAAACACAGAGAGATTGAAACTCCTCTGCGGGCTAGTCAGCTACAAGGCAGGTCATGCCCCCATTAGCGTTGTGCTGTGCTCAAACTAACCTGCTAGGAAAAAGTCTATAAACAGAAACAGAAGAGAAAAAAGAAAAAGAAAACAACGAAGCTTAAAAGCACAGCTTTGATTCTCGTGCTGATGTTGACTCACACTTGCCTTGCTGGGGACAGAGGCTGATACAGTATGTATTTTTTACAAGTCCCTCCAAGGTAATGCAAACTTATCCTACAGTCAGCGTAAGACATGGAATTTGTTTGCCCTTTTGGTCAAAGACTCGTAAGTGTTCCAAAATGTCTTGGCCAACAAAGCCTCCAATTAAAAGAGGCGTCCAATTAAAAGAAGATAAGGGAAGGGAACAAAGAGTATTATTGAAGGAGTACGAGGGGTGTTCAGTTAGTCAGGTCCCTCTCTTGGGAGCTAATGTAACAGAACTGAGCCCACACATTGCTGAGCTGATGAAATAGGTCTTCCTTTTATGACCTGTTAATAGTTTATTGCATTTTATCGCTAATGCCTGAGAAATAGTTAACCCAAGATTCATCCACAAAGCAGCAGAGCTACGGGCGAAGCACATCTTCCATACATTTTGGGAGAACAGCCCATCAACGCTGACAACTGTTATGTGGATCCAAGAGATATTTACCCATCTTTTAGCTTTTACATCTAGAATAATATATTTTCAATTACATTTTCTATCTTTACAGCAGGAATATCACCCAAAGATTGAAATAATTTCTGAAATGACAAATGACAGCGATTCTGCATTAGAGGAAAACGATAAAGGCATGTTTGAGAATTCAGTAGAAGAAGTTCCAACAGCAATTTTTTCAAATGTGTGTAAGATACATAAAGAGCATGAAAAGGAGCACTTAAGACCCCTTGTTGAAAGCTTCTTTACAGAGCCTGCTAATTCAGAAAGATACCTGGAGACCAAAGATAAACAAGCAACTCCCCCAAAACCCTTGATACAAGAGGTTGTCACTGAGCCCAAGGATAATCTACCATGGTCACCAGTCTGCAGTCGACCAGCTGACCCAAGCCCCTGGGAAGAGGACGGTAAGATTACAGTTGCTTGCCCTGCTAAGATTACAGCAACGTAATTAATTACAGAGAAAAAGGTGGGTGGCACACACTAAAAAGTAAGGACTTGTCCAGCACTTGTTGAAAAAATGTTCAATCAACTGTTAGTTAACAATCACCTCTTCCTTTTATTTTTGTGGGAATCCTAATAAATTAGGAATTAAAATGTTATTTTCTCCTTTTCTACACAGAAGTTCTTGCTGAGTTTTATTTAAATGGTTGTAAAAAATTGGGCTCTACATTTCTTTTTCTAGTATTACAGACCACCAGTGAGTTTCATTTGCCTTTTGCCTTCATGCTTTTAGCAGGGAACGGCAGCGATGGAGCTCAGTGCCTGGCTGAGGGTGAAGGATGTCCTCACGAAGCACAAGATGACAAGGACAGTGAGAGCGGATTAGAATAATCACTTTGACAAAACCACACCAAATCTGGAGCACAGTGCCTGGCTGACTGCACGTGGTTACTCTCAAAACGCAGAGCTCGGCGATGGGACCGTTAGTTACAACTGACGGAATGCTTACTGTGGTATAAAAACCACCGCCTTCAACAGGAAGACTTAGTGTTTCAGTCAGTCAGAGGCTGCTGCGGCCTCCAGCATCTGACCTTCGGGGCAGAACTGTTGGTTGTGTCAGTGTGAAAAAAGCCCAAAATCCTCTCTAACCCGCAGGCAGCGAGTGCCGTGCGCTCCCACTGCCAAGGCTGCTGGAGGTGCCTCGGCGCCAAGCTCTTGAGGGCAGTTGGCAGTGTTTGCTACTCTAAAAGTGAGGGCCCTACTGTTTTAAGGTTAAATTCCACTCTCATGTCATTTTCTCCCTCACATCCTTCTAGAAATTGCTTAGGTGAATGTCGTAAGGTTTCATTACATTCGTAGTTTCAATGCATAATGTAACAGGTTTCTGTCATATGAACTAAATATAGATTCTACTTGCAACCACGTATATTTTACCTTGTATCATCTCTTTACCAGTATATGTCATGCCAGGTGGACTTCAATGACAAATGGAGATTGCTTCTTAACACGGTATTTTATGGATCTAATATTCATAGACATTACGATTGTTTATGCAAAACCAGATGCAGAAATAGCGTCCATGCATGGAAAATCTGGTTTTACCTTTTAGGGCAATCTGTGATGAAGCATATACATGTATCTGCCATTTTCATCATTTTTCATTGTGAGATGTGTCTCAGGATCTGGGTTTCGAATATAACAGAAAAATAACCAGCCAGCCAGTAGTAGCAGAAAGACAGTTTTGGTGTAAAAAGCCAATCAAAGGAATTCTTCTTTCATTAGCTTCTCTCTTACATCACAGTGGTAGTCTTGTGCCAAAGTGAAATGAAGATAACAGCAGTGATGCCTTGGCCAGGTTCTCTCTTCTTCCCTTCCCTTTTTTCCCCCCCTTCTGAGATACAGAATAAAATTCAAGGAAGCGGACGTTGCTTGAGAGCAGTGCTTCCTCTGCAACACCACAAAAAAAAAAGAGTTGGGGGACATGGACAACTCTTGGCCAATTCTGCTGAGGCATTAACGTCTCATTTTCCTACCACAGAAGCGGCTGCGCTAGTCAGTTAAAAAAATAATTGTACACTGTTTAAGCACAACATAGAAGAGTTGGCCTCATCTTCAAGGGCTGACGTTTTTGTGATACAACAATCGCAACATCAGGAGTAAGCTAGGCTTTAAGTGCCCTCGCTTCACTAAGCCATACCCAAGTTTAGGTGGATGTCTTCTTTCACATCTCTATACATCTCTAGTAATTTGTAATAAATAGAATTGAACAAGTCTTGTAGATTTCCACATTTAAAGAAAAAAAATATTACTGTGGGCTTGCTGAAAAGACGCATTTCCAATTAGCTGGGCCTAGGTGCCACCTGGTGGTAAGAGAACTGCCGCGAACCGGAACAGAAAATAATGGTAAAAGCCCTCAGGGAAGACAATACAACCGCTTTAGACTTCAGCCATTTCCCACCTTCCAGGAGTGAAAAACATGCTGGCGAAATCTTTGGCCTCCAGGTCGGGGCAGGAGGATGAGCAAAGGCCTGTGGAGAACTCGCTTTTCTGAAAGTATCTTCACAGGAATCTTCTCTTCAGAAAGCTGCAAATGCTGCCAACAACATCGGTGAGCTCGGTCCTAAAACATCCCTGCTTCCCTTTTCTGGCAGAAAGCTGGATAAGGACCGCTTTGAGGGCTTTGGGTTGAGCGTGGTTTGTGCTGTGTTTCAGTGCCTGTCCTGGTATTACCCTCTTATTACACCAAGACCAAATAAGCAGGAAGGACCGTATTGCCATACCACACTTAAAAAAGAAAAAAAAAACAACTTTGTAAGCAAAAGATTTAAAAAAGTAATTCCAAGAGTGAAGTTTGAGCTCTGTTATCACTAAAAGCAAGCAATTTCAAGAACTATAGATTGTTATACTCTGATCCTGCTTTTACCAGATACACCCACCCTGACTGGCACTTTAGCTTGAAGAATTCAGCTGCTTTCTGAGCTGTGTTTACTTTGCCACATTTGACATGCTAGATCTCTCCAGCTCCTGTTTTTTCACACAGATGATCACAGCCCATCAGCGGGCCCTACGTTATCCCACAGGTGAATCTCCTGAATTCCTGGAAGCTATTTTCATTTATCGGTGAGGACTTGGGAAGGAGGAAAGAAGGGGTAGGCGAAAGTAGTGGGAGAAATGCCAGAGCAGGACTGAATGAGAAAAAGGAAACATATTTAATTTCTGTAAAACTTTACAAATGTACAGCATAGTGCAAAAACGCAGTCTCAGCACATCACCTTCAAGTAAAATTAACAATGTAAAAAGCCAAGGAACACAAGCTTGCTTCTTC
The DNA here is from genome assembly GCA_034782735.1 of Sagittarius serpentarius. NCBI lineage: Eukaryota > Metazoa > Chordata > Aves > Accipitriformes > Sagittariidae > Sagittarius > Sagittarius serpentarius. Next base: position 23,506,931 of record JAVKLA010000088.1, on the reverse strand, counting down.
ACAGGAGCGGCTCTCAAATACTCTTCCTGGAGGTTCCTCTCGCACCATCAAGCTCCAGTCTCATGTTGATAGCAGAGCAAAAAGCCTAAAGAAAAACCCAAGAACCATCCCAGGTGGCTGCTCACAGCTAGTGCAGCCTGCCGCTTGGTGACACAAAAAATGCTGCAGCCTGAGGTGGTGGCGGGCACCCTTGTTGGCTGAGTTGCACCTCTGTCTACTTGCAAGTAGCTCTCCTAAGATGGTTCCTTTCTCAACCCCAACTAGACAATCCAGTAAGACACTGAAGCGAATGTCTAACCTCAAGCATGTGATAGGCTTCATAAAAATACGGGAAAACTGCTCAGGAGCTTGAAGTTAATCACGTCCTTAAATACCTTATTGGAGCAATACATTCAGTGTTAACGTGAAGGCAATCTAGCGTGTGAAGGTTCAGAGAAGGATGTGAATCTTGAATGGGGATAACATACGCTGTCGGGTGATATGAGACACCAGACAGTTTTCAATTACCTATGAGAAAAGAAGTAAACAGAGTGCAACTCGATGACTTTCCATCGCTGGAAATGACAAAATACAGGGGCAAATGGGCTGATCTAGGTGAACTTTCTAAGCAGAAATCTGTCAAAAAGGAAAACTTGTCCATGATACACTCAAGCACATCACCTAAATACCAGGCCGATGGGGGCTGCCAGAATTTTCCCTTAGTCCTTGAACACGGAAACAGTGGCTGCCATTAATTCAGAAGCTCTCACAACCTCGCTCCTGCAAAGACTGCACCACCAAGGTGGTGACAGATCTCTCAGCACGCAGTAGTTAGCTGGGGCAAAATGGGCTCAAAAGTGAATGTTTCTGAACCAACACATCTGTTCACATACTGATAAATGGATGGAGGAAAGGGCTGTGACAGGAAGGTCCATTTAAAACATGCTCATCTTATTAAGGAGAATTTGAGCCTGCATTCATCTGATTGTTTGACTACATTTTGGGATGGGTGTTGCTTGACCGCTCAAGATGCTCAGAAATACGGTTTAGAATCAAGAATCATCATGGGAATGAAAGCGGGCAGAGCGTTTCTTCCAGTGATACTGGCACGGCTTATACCTCCCTGTCTAAGCCCTTAGGAGGCCTGAGTCAGTTGGATTTCCTGGGTCTGTCTTACTGCATTTGGGTAGCTTTCCTAAGGAAAAGCAACTCAATTAGAGGATAGTGAGATAAATAATACGTTCTCATTAGAACTACAGCATAAAAAACAAAGCTCTGCTTTGTTGAGAAACTCAGTTGTCAGAAACCACATGGAAGAGGACGATCAAGTCAACCTTTGGAGGCTGGTCTCAGATGCACAAAGGACAGAAGAAAAGTTAGTGGGACATGGTGGAGTAACCCTTCTGCCTCTCCTACACTGAGCAGCTGAGAGTCCTTCTAAAAAGGGGATCTGATCAATTAAACTGGTTCATCAGATTTTATACATCAATAAACCAACAGGCACATCTTCGGGGGAAATAGAACAGGTCAAGGCCAAGGAAAAAAAAAATCTTTGGACTGGACATGGAATACTTAGCCAGCACCAAAACCCAGAGTCCCTCAGTCCTCTTGGCACACAGAAAATGGTGTGTGCAGAAGAGTCTATTCCCCCCCCCCCTTTTTTTTTTTTTTTAAAATATGGGGTGTCCTGCCTTTATGTTAAAGAAATTAAATTTGGGGCAAAAAAAAATATCCCAAACAACAAACCCTCTCAACTTGGCATGGGATGTTTTGGGGTCTGTGATGGTCTGTAACTCCCCTAGGAGCCACAGACACATTCCTGGAGTGGTCACTCAGAAAATGACCTTCTGCACACGCCGAGAGATCTTCATTTTCCTACTAACCCTAGAGGCACAAGTGCATCCCATCAAAACCAGAAAATAGACAAAAGAATATTTTTAGAGCATTGGACTGGCATATAGAACTATTTTCCTATTTAAAAAACAGCATCCAGAAGGGTCAGGCATCTTAGCTAATCTGTGCTGCCCCAATAAAATCCAACAGTTTGCCGCTGCACACGCCAGTCAGGATCACCTTATTTTATGAAGTCCCTGATGTACTTTCAAGTTACTCTTCACTTAAATGTTATTAGAAGATTTGAAATTTCTAAAAGCATTTTCAAGAACAAAAACATCCTGCCAAGTTCTCACTCCCCAGGAGCAAGCACCAGAAGCAGTATTTTGTTTTAGAACTGTTATCCTGGGCAAACACTGAAATCCAGGTGCGGGGAGGGTAATACAACAGCTCCTGACCATTTCCACCTACTCAAAAAGAAAGGGCACATAAAGAAACTCTCTTGTGGGTTTCTGAGTCACTTTTGTTTCTTTACATTCAAACATGTGGATGCTTGGAGGGTGGGAGGGAGATGATGTTTCTGGGAAGCTAAATCACTGGTTGTTGTCAGTTGAAGAGCTCAGGTTTAATGGGATATCCCCTTGGACACCCACAGAGGACAGGTAGGAAGCCATGTTTTCAGATGGAACATAAAGCGATGAACTTTCAGGCAAGCTGATAAGGTCATTTCCAAAGATTGACTGACGATCAATGAGGAGCTGCTGGGCGCTTTCAAGAATGACATCTTTCCCTAGGAATGCAAACAGACAACAGAAAACTCAGTTTCTGGAAGGCAAGTTAGCAGACTTTACGTACATAGAACTGAAAAGTGGCAAATCCCCACCGCAACAGGAGGTGAGGGGCCTCACTCCAAGCAAAAAAAGGCTGGAAATAGTTGAGTCAAACCTGGACTCACTCAAAAGCCCATTAAAATCAATGGGAATCTCTGCAGGTTGCCAAGCTGGGTTCTGCCTGAATGCTGAGATGCCTCACAAGAAGGGAAAGAGGGATGACCAAACGGTTGGAGATGCTAAGAAGTGGGTAAGAGCAGCTTCTCTGCTCCTTCACTCAAGAACTGTCTGGTTTTCCTCATCTTTGCAGAAGGAGATATCTGTCAATTGCCTCATTATCCCAGCATCACGCCACTGCACGGACCAGAGAGGCTTTGCAACCAGGGGATGCTCCTCTCATACAGTTCAGCTCCAGCCCGCTTAAGAATTCTCTCCAACAGTAGCTGGGCTTTTAAAGCCTATGATGCTCATGCAAGATGCTGAGCTTAAGGTGGAGACTGGAAGTCCTTGAATGACACACAACACATCAAAACTCTGGGGTGGGGTCAGGTGGCTACAGCACCAAAATAAAGCTCACAAAAGCTTCTCTTTCAGGTCTATCCCAGCTGAACACACATCATCATCATCATCATCATCATCATCATCATCATCATATCACTATTCCAAGACCAGGGAAACACTTCTAGATTCATATCTAAGGTCAATGACACACTTCATTAGAGTCAGTGAGTGGGAGAAGATCAGCGGGACAGTTCCCTTGAGGTCTGGTAAAAGGTCTGGAGAAACTGAGACATACCCTTTGCCTCTGGCTGCTAGCAGCTACCAGGTCACCTCCTCTGCAGCAGGAGCCAGAGGAAACACAGGACCCGTACAACTCTCACCACCCCTACCTACTTGGGTCACCACATTGCTCTTCGGTGGTGATGAACAGGCAGAGAAAACAGTGGAGACACTGACAGACATGATGTGGACCCAAGCAGAAACAGAGGTAGTTCAATTACATTTAAACCTTAGTTTATCCCCCATACTTTTCCCACTGCTCAGTGTGTGTGTGGGGGGGAACCCAAACAAACAGCTGTTGGGGGGAAAAAAACCCAAACAGCTGTTGTGGAAAAAAAAAGCAGCTTTTGTGGAAACATTGCTGACTGACAATCATGAAAGTAAAGTGTTTTGTTCCCTCAAAGTGGCAAATGGTCAGTGCTGGATGTTGCATCTAGCTGCTGACATGTTTAACACCTTAACAACATCCCCATTCCCGAGTCTGCAAGAGCTGCTACTGCTCCTACCTGGGCAGGCGTTGTTAAACGGTGGGTTGAACACTTTTGAGGACAGCTCAGTTGCATTCTTCTCCAGATCCACTGTGAGTCGCTGCATCTTGATGTAAAAATATAAACTACAATGTACAATTATACAAAGACAGGGGAGCTTGTTAGAACTAGGCCATTTCTGAAAATCAGTGCTTCACCAATGCTGCACAACACCCAGCAGTAATGCAAGTTATCCTCCCTGCCCTGCCGCTCCTCCCAGCCTCACCTGCACTTTGTTCAAACAGCCAAAAGCGTGTGCTCAAGGGCAGATATGCCTAAAGGAGAGGGCTGAGGGAGATGTAATCCCCTGTTAGCACTGGCTAATGTGATGTGAAGCTCATGTCACATGAGGAGGCCGGGCGAGCGTCACTGTGGCTGTCCCTGCCTGGCTGCCATACAAAGCAAACCCACAGTCCTCTGCAGCCAGCAACAAATATGAAAGGATTTTTCTTTCTATTTGCCTACGACTCTCTTAAAATTAAAATTAGCTTTTGCTTGCCCAGTGCTTCTAGGAGCGGCGTTGCTGCAGGTATTACTTCCACACTTCTCTATGTTCATGACTTTCTGAAGGATGAGCAAGTCTAAGGGGAGGCTGCACCAGATGCTGGGAAATTCAGTGGACTCGAGGACTGAACTATTGAACATTGCAGCCTCCCTCTTGGCCTTTTCTCTCATGCAATCCATTTTAAAAGAGGCCGCCCCTTGCTTCCAAGACTTGCTAATATTAATCTCTCTCTTCAGAGACCCTCCTTCCTAACACTCAGAAAGTGGGATTACCTAGTAAATGCAAAATTATTAAATCAAAACCTAAAAAGGATAGCAATATCATGAAGAAGGCTTAGAGACCTTCCGCACTTCATTAGAATAGATTACACTTTGCTTGCGCATCTGTAGAGATGGCAGAACCACCCAAGTCTTTATCCGACCTGCCTGGCAGTGAGGGCTCTGAAAATTCACCCTCCATCAAGCAGGAAAAAGAACCCAGCCATGAAACACACACTTCCTTCACTGTTTATTATATCACCATATGCACTTCAGAAATATCTGTGTCAATGTCAATTCCCAACAAATACTGCCAAACAATTTCTCCTCGTTTCTTCTGTACGGGTATGCATGACCCTCCATTCTAAATTCCATGTGGTTCTGCTGCTCCTGAAATGTACAGGGATGGCTGCACTTTATAAAGGCATATTTTATAAAGAGCTCTGGCACACAGACACTTTATGAATCTACGGTATTAGTAGGACATGACATTCAGACTAAGAGAAAGTTTAGAGCGGCCAGTTTCAGTTAAAGACTCTGGGACACCAACACGTCTCTAAACAAGCTCTGGCTGAGTGGGAAAGACAGGTCAAGAGTATAAGATAACACCCTCAGCCTGCCCTCAGGAGGTGCATACTTGCTGTGCTTTGCCACACTCACCCTTCTGGCATTCTTCAGTTATGCACCACCTCTGCTTCATAACTACATCATCATTATTATTATTATTATCATCATCATCATCATCCCTCAGAAACACACGTCTCTTACCGGGGACAGACTGGCTTCCATTTCAGTCAAATTCCACTCACTTAAAGATAAATTGGGATTAAAGACCTGTTGGGAGAAAAATACAATCAGGGCTCCGAAAAGTGTAATGGTTCGAGATACTCATATCCCCAGCTACCTGCTGGAGGTGGTAGCCCTGCTGGCAGAGATGCCAGAAAGCACCTTCTGCCTGTGCCTCAGCTGCTCTGACATATTAACTGAAGCTACAGGCAAAGGCTCACGCGTGCGGATTTGCAGCACAGCCAGAACAGCAAGGGCTGAGTTGTGGGCACTTGCGCTCATCCGCAAGCCTTGCTGCCTGCCAATGGAGGGACAGCACAGACGCCCGCTGCCACAGTCGTGTCGTAAACCAGGGCAGCTGTTTTGTGTCACTGCACATGCAAGTCAAAGCCCTTTTTTGCTCCTCTTGGATCCTAGGACACTTCCAGATTCATATGGTTTTTAAAAAGCATTCCAGAATGCAGTAGCAGAGGGCAGATTACTGCTGCATCAATGACTCGATGGCAATTTCTTAAGAAGCCTGAGCAATCTGGGAAAAGGAGCTGTTGATCTGGGGTACAGTTTTATGATTCATTCTCAGTCTTGTGACATTCAGTTGCACAGAGAGAGAAAAGTATGTCAGTAACAGGAAAACACCTCCTAATGAGAAATAAGAAACAGAAACCAACGGAGTCAGTGATAGAGCAGGCCATTAGAAAAGCTTTCTGTAGAGTCAAAATCAATCAATCACAGGCACTTGGGAACTGGCTTTAAGAGAATAAGATTGATCTTTTAAATTATTTGTCATTCCTGTTTATCCATGCAAGCTCACCATGCCTGTATCTGAAGCACCTCCTCAAGGGAGCCTATCTTTGGCATATAGCTTCTTTTGCTCTGTACAGAGTTATTGGATTATTGGCAAAAAACTTTTATATACTAACTGGATGTACGAGGAGAGAGAGAGTGAAAGAGAGAAATTATCAAACCTTCATATTTCTGCATATATACTGAAGAAGAAAGCCACCATTGATTTCTAAAGAAAAGTGACCTGAGAACTGCGGACAGATAAATGTCTCAGCAGAGAGAGAATTTGACATTGGCTACACTTCCTAGAACGTGAGGAAAAGGGGAAGGCGGTAGAGCTAAACACAGTCTGGGAGTACCTAACATGCAGAATATGCAGAAAATAAACTAACCTACCCAAAGCAATTGCCAAACTAGCTAGAAAGTTGTATTAAACCTATTTTACATAAATGTGTTAGGTCTCATGATGATGTCTTTACCAAATGCACTGTGTTTTGTGCTCCTAGAAGTTCAAATATGCGTATTTTCAGAAGAAATGTAAAAAAGCATCATTTAAAGTCTGCAGTCCTGCCAGTTCTTATGAGCAGGTCAAAACAGAGCTGTGACTCCACTGGCAGCATGTGACAGAGAAAGTGCCACCCAAGAACAAGCAGCATGGTCTGTCTGATTTACAGCCCAAAGGTACCGCTGTGAACTTTGCAACTCTTGCCTGCAGCTGCCCCGACGGGGGGCCTGACACTCACATCCAAGAGGCTGGCGGGCTCCAGGCCGTACTGCTGGCTCCTCAGCAGCAGCTGCAGCCCTTCCAAGCTCCAGTCCGTGCCCTCCAACGGGTCTGAAATATCTGTTCTGAGAAAAGACAAGGGGATATATTGCCATGAATTAGACTTGCATAGATACATACAGAAAGCAGCCTTCCAACATGAGGTTTATGCTTAAATCTCATTCTGAAAACCAACCACTGTCAGCCTGGGTTTATGCCATATAACTTGGTTTAATCCCAGAAGTACAACCCAGCAGAGCACACAGAGGACTGGGCCGATGGTAAAACAAGTGAGACTACTCCTGTCCTGGGTGACGATTGTGGTTTGGGGATGGATAGTCTGTGCACATCTCCTCAAGACTGGGAAAATTAAAGCTTTCGTTAGAAGAAATGCTTCTAGGGAGGCACTTGGGATCCAGAACAGGCTGCATTCCTATCCTCCTGGGTCCAAGATGGCTGAATTACTATTAACTAATGGCTTTTAAAGGAGTGATTTTTACCTGGCTGCAGGCTGCATTTACGCAACACATTCAGCAAAAGGAGCAACTGTGAGGCCCTGCTGTGTTTAATCCTCCCCAGAAAGCTATAAAAATTTCTCTTAAAATCCAGAGTCTTTAAAAAAGGATGATTTTTCTTCTAATAAAACATTTTTAAGTAACCAGTGGGTTCAGAAGGAGGAATTTGGTTCTCTGTAAGGACCCAAAGGAAAATAGAAGCCTTTCTGATACTTTACTGAGTGTTTTGGGTTTTTTCTCCACCCCAGTCCTCCTTACATTGCTGCAGTTGCTGTCAAGAATGAATACTGCGGTTAACTTCCACGTCATCCACCAAGCTGCAACCATGCTTTCCTCCTGCTGGTCAAGTCAGCTGTACACTCACCCATGACACCGGTGCTGTCAGGATTTCAGTCTCAGACCACAGCTCCCAAAGTGCCTCACCCAGGTGGCCCTGTGGCTGCGCCTAATGACACTGTGCTAATCCCCCTTGCAAGAGGACATCATTCTCTGGGTGACTGTCATGGGCAGGATACTTGCGTGCTCTGGCTTCAAAATAATGAAACCTCCATCCCTTTGCATCAGACCTCTGCACTCAGTGAAGACAAACTGCCAGCCCTTCATCCCTGTGAGTGACCTCATGTGCTATTTCATGGGTTTAAGGCAAGATTTTATACCCTTTTATAAAGCCTTGCTTTGGACTGCTTTGACTGAGCCCCTTCATTTCAAGGAAACAAGCACAGCAATGCAACTAAGTTTCATGGGTTTTCACTCTTAGTCAGAGATGGGGAAGCCGAGATCTCTTGCCATGTCAGCTCCCCGGTACCTGCCCAGAAGCAAGTGGCCCACATGATGGTCCCAAAGTGACTGGCTGCTCCCTGAAGACAGATCTAGCACTGACTCAGGAAAGTCACCTTGGAAAGGTGATATGAGGAGATGCAAAGGGAGAACAGACTAAAGAGAAAAGTCTATTTGACTTCACAGCACAGGAGAGGAAAAGAAAGGGGGCAAATTATTCCCTTCTCAAGCCCAAGCCTGGGCCTGATAAATGCTTTGATGCCTTATCAAATATATGCCCTACTCAGTGCAGAGGTTATGACAATGATTGACTGTCATCTTCCATCACTGTCTGCGTATTGGCACACAAGTGACACCTTATTCACTGCACAGAAACACCAGTGACAAATATTTCGTTATGACTTTACGTAACTGAAGACTCAACAAATGACGGGACAGAAGCTACTGGAGGTGTAGTGCAGCCCAGTGGCCTGCAAGACTGCAGACATGGATGCTGGTCTGGGCTCCAGCTTTCACTTGGACCTTGGGCAAATCCCTCTCTCCGCAAAAAGCCTCTTCCTGCTCCCACGGCTCCAATGCACACGCTCTGACAGCTCTTCCTCTGTTGGGTCCTTCAAGCAAGTCATCCACAGACCCCCCACCCCTGTGAACTGTCCCCTGGGCTTCAAGGGTCCTCTATGCAGGTGCCACAGGTACAGGACGGAGCTCACCAGGCTGCATTAGGCAACTTAAAATCACCCTCCCCTTCCCCCCTGCTAATGGGAAGAGAGGGCCATGAAACACGCAGGGCCACAGCTCTCCCTCGCTGCCCTCACCTGTCCAGCAATGCCCTTCTGCCTCTTCTCTCAGATGGTTGTGATGTCCCTGGTGGGGCAGCGCCACAGCTCCCTTTGCCTTCCAAAACAGACTGGACCATGGCGACCGGGAGCACAGGCGGCTCAGGGCAAGCCCGGCAGCCTGGCAGGGGGACATCAGGCTCAGCGGCGGCTTTCACTCCAGGGCTGACCGGCTCTTCCTTGATCAACAGGAGGCACTTCTCTCTGTATCAGAGACAAGACTTAGCACCACACACACATCTGCCCTACAAAGGCCTCGCACTACTGGGAAGGGCAATAGCACAAGGGCTTGCTTCCACTTCTCATCAAACTGCCCCACAGGGTCTTTCCATTCCCCTAGACTGGCAAAAGAAACCGGCAACCTTGGTTTCCTTTCAGCAAGCTCCAGAAACATGCTCAGCTGGAATATCTTCAGTCACTTCATCAGTCATAGCTATAATGAATTTGCCCCATTTGATTGCTTTGCAAATATGGAAAACACACTTCCATGTGTTGATCATTTGTCAGATGAGTGTTAGGCTTGAGACAGGTTAAAGGGTCACTAGGCTAGAGAGGTTCCCCTGAAAAAGAAAAGTCTCCACCCTAGAGACAGGAAGGGGATCAGTAAGATCTTCCCGTGCAGGAGTTAGGATTGGCCCAGCAAGCACTCTTAGCGATCCTGATGACACAGGTCAGGACCTTGTGGCCCTGCAGGATTTGGAACAGAAGCTATCAAGATCTGACAGTCCCAGTCAGATGTTTGACTTGTTTGGAAGCAGAGGTTTGCCTTTTTCCAGTGGGAGAGGCACTCCGCATTATTCCTAGACGGACATATGGCATTGACGTTTTGAATAGTAGCATTTTGTATGTAAAAATCTACTCTGTACTACTTATAGGAGATTTTACAACTCCCTGTGAACCTGCACAACTGGATCCACAGTGACAAAGGCATGTAGATCAACAGGCACAGGGCATGGAAAGCCATACTGAAAAAATATTATCTTACAACGCTTACAGACTAGCTTTGCTGCAAGACAGCACATGAGCATGTCACACATATGGGATGGGATGCAACACCACAAAGCCTTCCTCAGCATTCCTTTCAGATCATCTTCTTATCTTGTGAATCCTAAACTCCCACCAGAAGCTCATGCTGATTTGGGAAGCACACTCTCCTGAACTCATTAGGGCCACGGCTGGCTTAGATTCTCGAGTCATGCAGACACAGCATAGACCAGAGGCCACCAGATGGCACTCAGTAATTAGTAGAAATAAGCAACTTAACTTGAGGATTATATTCAAATTTTTCTGCTTTAGAACTGGCTTCAAGGCTTCTTTTTAGTCTGGAGCTCTTTACATGCTTCTAGCTAATTTTACGGCTATGGTTCAATTATAAGGCAGATTTACAGGCAATTTCTAGAGTATAACTGCCTTGCCTCTATGCCTGAGAAACTGTTTCCATGATTCATCTGTCTACTTACTTTCCACTGACATAGTTGTAGCTATTCTGCTACTAGCCCTAAATACTGCATGTCTGTGGCAGGAAGAGATAAGCATTAAAATACCTCTGCATTCAGTTCTTAAGTTACTGGGACCTTTTCACAGAAAAGTTGTCAAACATCGGAAATTGTTGTGATGCAACCTTTCTGTTCTCATTAGCAGAAAGATGTACAGTTTGATTCTGTTTCTTCTTTGTCAAAGCCAAAAGGAAACTTCCTTTCTCTCCCCCTCTCTCAGCAAACCCAACAAGTGCTAGCATTTGATAAAGTCTGAGACAGCCCCTGTCTTGAGAACAAAATATAAAGAAACATGGAATACTTCTCAAAGAGGTGAGTGGAAGTTCTCAGCGTGAAACTCATGACTTTGTTTTGAAAGTTATGCTGTTATTATTCCTCCCTAATTCTGAAAATCCGACCCACATTGCAAATGGGAAAAAAAATATTCCAGCCCACCATCTCTGTAGAGATTTGTGAATCAAGACAGAAACTTTGGTAGAAAAAACTCTTTTGAAGTTATGCATGTCCATACCCAACACCCCCTGGTTTTAATCACAAACATGTTTACCTGTCATTTTCAGGAGGGGATTGCATATTTATTATGTTGGATGGTGAAGCTTCAGTAACATCAGATATGATGGGTCCTCCAGCAATTGCAGGGCTGTTTAAGCAAGAGGCAGGTTCTGTCGATGGCTGAGGGGAAAGAAAAATCATATAGATTTACCCTTCTGAGGCCCAGAACAAGCCCAAGGCCCTATCTGAGATAGTTGGGGTTTACTCACTGTGCCCTTGAGTCCTCCTTACACAGAAACCAAGGAAGCTTTTACTAACTATGCAACATTATAATTTCCTCTGGTCTTTCCTCCAACCACAGAGAGGTGCAGGTGTAAAATAAGTACTGCGACTGAAGTGTCAGCTACTGAGAAGTTTTACTATGTCTGACATTTTGCCTAGACTGCTGAGCTTCCTCTGGGGGGAAAAATCGAACGCAGCCCAACAGGGGAGCGTGGATCTCTCATAACAGTTCAAATATTTTAACTGTATGACACAAGTGTCATGTGGCTGGTGTCTGCTTTGGTGGGTTAGGGCGGTGGGGATCCCTCAGCGACTGCAAAACTCTGGCTCTGGTCAGAAAGATCATAGTACCCACTTCTAAAACATACTTCTGCCTTTCTGCCCTTGAGATGAGCCAGCCTGGGCAACACGACAGAGAATCTGATGTGTGGGGTCTGCCTTTCCCTCCCACAACCCATGGCCTCCCACAGGAACACGGCAACACAAGCGCCTGCAAGCCTGTGCCCCTCCCTGAAATAGGGGAGATGAAGAAATAGCAAATGTCACTCAGCTTCGCAAGCCTCTTCTCTTCTTCACTGCCAAACTCTTGCCAAACTACTTACTCCGTAATCTGTATTATTGATTCAAACATTCTTCCACACCCTGGCCAAAGAAATCCCACCAAGCTCAGAGGCCGGCGTAAACCTACCGACTGTATGAAGTAGGGGTCATGGAGGGGGTCCGTAGACAAATGCCGGCTGAACTTGGACACTTGCGGAGCTGAGATCCCGTTGTCAAGCATCAGAGGTCTGTGAGGAGAAACAGGTTTGTTTTCCCAGCGCGTACTGACTGGTTCCTGGTTGCTCATACAAGAAATGTGTCTCAGCCAAGGGTTGTCTTCCCCTGAGTACTCTGTTTTTTCTCAGCTGTAAGGTACTTGCCTGTCCAGTGTTACAGACAAGGAAGGGAAACAACAGTTTCGGAGGAGGTCACCATTAAAAAAGGGCATTAGCCATATAAAGAAGGGATGATCTAGGTTTTCTAGATCTTATTTGAAAGATGCAAGTAAAATAACAAATTCAGTTCATATTTTGGACAAATTCAATTCATACTTTCTTCTAATTGCTAGGGCTTTCAAGCTCTAGGCTGGATCCTCAGCTTGTTTAACTGGAGGTAGCTACGCTGAAATTAGTAGTGCAATACCGGGAATCCGGCCTTGTTACCAGCTGCCTCACGCTCGCAGCCTCTTTGGCAAAACTACATCTCCATACATAGCACTGCATAAAGGGAAACCATGTCACCCACTAAGTAAGTAATAAAACTGAGGGAGACACAAAGTAGACCAGAACCTAAACTCATTGCACACAGCCTTTTAAAAAAATGACTGACAGGCTTTTACAGATGGTCACTGACAACAAGAAGCAGGGCTGCGTGCTGGGTCCTGCAGCAGGACTGCTTTAGGTATGGTAAATGATTGAAACCAAGAGCAAATGAGAAGGAGCCTGAAAATGACACTGCCTTTCCGTCATGAAACTTCCTGGGTGGCAGTCCTTGGTTTTGCGATACAGTCCCAGAGAAGCTGGGAACTGACATATTTTGCTACATGCGCACTGTTGTTACTGCTGTGATGACCCTGTAAAACCGCCTAGCAAATCCCTCTTCTCCTCCTACTGTCCCACAGTCAGGAAAAGCATCTTCAGTGTTCGTTTAGAAGACAGTGATTTGGTGGAGGGCACCAGGCAAAGCCAATGGTTTTTTCCACAGTAACATCTAACAGGCTTGACAGAAGATAATTCCTAGCTCCTTTCATCCTACGGACACTAGAGCAGGCTATGTTGGGAGAAATTGCGTGTTTGCTCCGACTCCAATTAGATCCCACGGTGAAGGGCATTATACAGAAGGACACAGTGACCAGCGCGCTTGAGAGCTCGGTGTTGTCTAACAGCTTGTTTAACAGGCTTTTTCTATCCTATGACGTTAACTAAAGACACAGAATAAAAAAGAACATTTGAATCACCCGGACGTGGACCTTGTTATGGCATAATCTACCTTTCAGTACTCACCGAGATGCCATAGCCAGCCCTGCAACAATTCTGCATTTGTAGGCGTCCAGCTCTCTCTGCTCCAGGAGCCACAAATGAACCTCCCCATCCAACATTTCTTCTCAAAGTAACTTTAGCATCTAACCCATCTAACAGCCTCCCAGGTCAGACGTGCCCATCCTGCCCAAACCTACCCAGAGCCCCCAGTCAGCACTCAGGTCTGCGCCAACAGTCGCTCCAGGCTGTACGCTATGCTTTCCTGCAGTCATTTAAAAGAGGCAGGAAAACAAAACTGTGAAAGGTAAAACATTAGAGGTGCAGATACAGACACAAGAGCTGAAGTTCCTTGAAGACAGACCTTTGTGTTTCCAAGGAAGCAGAAACTCAAATTAACATGAACAACACTGTGCAAATTGCAGCTGGGTTGTATCAGTATGATCTCTCTTCATAAGGAGGTCAACACAGTTGCTGGGCAGATCGTTCCGTGCTCGTCTGCCCCTTTCAGCACAGTTTCTCACTAATGATTTGCTTTTTTCAAAAAGCAGTGGTCTAAGACAACATTTCTTGGGCTGCAAAGCTTTTACCGGGAGGACACAGCCCTGACCGTGGAAATTAGAGATCAGGTCTGGTATCTCATTTCTCTGCTTCCCCCACTCCACCGGAGGAAAATTCTCCCTTTCAGGAACCTTAGCAACTCAGAGCAGCTGATACTCTCCCCTTGAGCCCTCTTTCTTTGCTACCATTCGCCTTGCAGTGTTTATCCCTTCCAAGGGGCCCAGTAGAGGGGGGAGACAGAGGTGAGCATACCCAGTTTGCTTGAACAGATTATGGGCTCCATCATTCAGTCCTGTGTTTCCTTCACAGTCCTCACAAGAGGAGTCAGCCAAGCACAACGACACTGACTTAAAGAAAATCAACCGCCCTGAGCAGCCATTCTTGGGAAGTCTGGCTCCTTTCTCTGAGACACGGAGAAGTTTCCGAGTTGCCAAAGGCCACAAGGTAATAAAGGGGGGACCTGGAGGCAGGTCCCTGCCCTCAGCCTGAGCTACAAAGGCAAATTCCCCTTAGTAGGCCCTCTCCCCTCTTCAGATCACAAGCACCACAGAGCAAGAAATGCACGGCTGCTCTCCTGGAAGGCACTAAGCTTCCTGATTCAAGCTCCTCTATTCACTTGCCTTAAAAAGGAGCTTATTTATGACTCTAAAGATACTCCTTAGCTAAAATCTTTCTTCACCTTCCTCTCTTTAAGGCCTGCAGGTTACATGCCACCAAACCTGTGTCAGACACACACCCCATTCGGTGACTGGGGGTCAAACTGAAGGTGTCTGTGGGCTGGCTGGGCCCAGCCCTGCTCCTACTGATGACAAGTGGCAAAACTGGAACCTGTAGGACCAGCAGTGGGGTCCTGCCCTTTACCCTCCCACTAGTTAGTGCTCCCATCTCCCAGCGCGCTCTGTGTTCTCCAAATAAAGGTCACGAGCTGACACGGTGCTTCTCTAAAGACCACTGAATGGGGCATGTCAGCAGGTCTGACTCGGCAGTTCAGCCCATTCATTTCCCATCACCATGGTGCCCTGGTCCGGTGACCGCCTGCCTGGGCGAGCTGAGCTTGTGCTTTTAGTGAGGGGGCAGCATTATGCACCCGTGAGCGTGTGTGCGCCACACAAGGGTACTTACAGCTTCCTCTTTATCCCGGTGCTGCTAGGGCTTGATTGGAGCTGGCCAAACAGAAACTGAATCAGCTGTCAGGAGAGATCAAAATCCGGTGTTAATCAGCAGAGTGATTCAGCACTCCATGCTCTCGCAGCCATTCTTATCTCACACATTCCTCCCTCCCGACACCACCCCAAAGCTGGGAGCAGCCATGATACATGGGAGCCAAATTGCATGAGACATTGGAGCCTGAAACAGGACTAAGCTTTCCAAGAACTCAAATGACCTGCCTGGCTTTCAAGCAACACAGCCAGATGCCTGCTTTGTGCGAAGGCTGCCAGATGCATGTGCTCAGCACTTTCTCTCTCCACTTCTGTGCACGCAGAACTCCAGCTAGCCCTATTAGACTTGGGAATCTGCCTGTGAAGTACACATGCAAACATTCGTAGGCCTGGAGTTAGACTTGGCCTCCGTAAAAGTATTTAGAGACCTTTATAAGAGGCTCTATACACTCCGACAAAGACTTCACAAGTGGAAGAGGCAACCCTCTAGGGGAGACCCTGGATGGAGGTCTCAGCTCTTTCAGTTGCGTTTTTCAACCCTGTAAAATTCAGTGTTGATGTAACAGGACACTAAAAGGGATGCAGAATGGCTTTGGAGAGGAATCACTTAGCAACATTTTCCCAGGTCAGCTTGAGCCTAATGCTCTGCTTTGACCTCCAGACACAGAGAGCATTATTATTATATATCACAGCTGTCTCTTACTCATTGCTCAATATAACAAAAGAGAGTTGCACAAATGCCTCCACAATGAGTGGTGTGGCTGGTCCAGCCTCAGAGCTGGAGGAAGGTTTGATAGCTTCGTGCATTTCTATCCAGTCCTATGACTGTGATGCCACGTGAGGGCCAGAACGTGGCTCTCAGCGGGGGGGGACTGGGAAACGTGATGTGCTCGGTCACATCAGCACCACCTGGGAATCACTGGGGGGGCCTTTTCTAGTACTGGTCATGCTAGATTTTAAGGAAGATGGTTCCACAGTGCTCCTTCAGTCTAAAAGGTTGTACAGTAATTCCTCAACTATACCAGTAGCACCAGAAAACGTAACGGTTGCTGGAGGTCCCCACTGCGGGAATGGCTAGCCAGTTCTGCTGCCTGCAGCTTCAGTGCTGGCAGGAGGGGGAGGCTCCTCTCTCATGCAAAGGAAAGAGGAAAGATTTGGGAAGCCCAAAGGCATCAGTGCAACCAGAACACAGCCAATACAGCGCAGTTAGTGAGAGTTGTGCTCTCTTGCTTAGGATGTCGACAGAAAAGTGGTTTCTAACATCACAGCAAGGACTGGCAGGGAAATTAAAATCTTTTGCTCGAGGGCATAACCTATGCTTTGTTAATGACCACTTTCGATAGGACATGTAAGAGCATCACACAAATTGAAAGAGGGAAAATAAATATACTGCGATATCAGAGTGTGAAGATTATGGGACAAGAAAAAAAAACTGGAAGAGGACACGCACCATGCAGTACAAGTGAGTTTGGAGTTTATATGACCACTACCTTGTTGATTACTTTCTGTTGCTGGGAGTGGTTCTGCCGGAGAGAAACAACTTCCCGCCAAAGAACTTCATTTTGCCTGAAAGTGAAACAGAAACTTCCCGTCAGCACAGAAACATCCCAACAGCCCATGGTGCTGCCGTGATGCACAGTAGACCAAACTGTGCAAAGTCTGTCTTGCTTTGGGGCTCTTGCAGTGCTTGGCTCTTTTCAGGTGTCCCAAACGGGGTCACATCCGTTTGCTTTCCTTGTTTTTCCTTGACCTCAAAAGAACTACAGACCAAAGCATGGAGAAAAAAACAAATAAAGAGAAGCCAACATTTATAGGGGAGGGTAACAAGAGGACACGTGTCTTTAGTTTTTGTGACACATTCGGGCCAAAGTCAGAATTTCCGCAAGGCCTGATTTGTGACTTCGAATGATTTGGTCACCAAGACTGTTCTTCCTGTGGGAGCCAAGAAAGCCCAACCTCTCCACAACTGTCCCCGTGCCCCCAAAGACCAAGAAGCCCTATGGACAGAGATCCTATGTATTCTGCCTGCTGAAACCGCATATGCGTGGTGGTACAAAAGCATGTTTGGGAGTGACTGAAGCACCTAAAGGGATGCGTCTGCATCTGAGAGCCTTGAACTAGGAGGACTGTCATGATTTTATTAGTGGAAGTGACCAATTTCATCCAGCACAGACCCGTGTCCAGCTTGCAACTGCATAGAGCATATTTATTTTCTGTCTGCAAATGCAGCACACAGGGGAGTTCACAGGCTTCCTTGAACACTCAGCCCCAGAAAGTGGGATGGGGAGATGCAGTTTATTTACTGTGCCGCCTCCAAATCTGGGCGCCAGCCAAGTCGATGCTGCAAAAGGTTTTGCCAGTCAATCTATTGCAAGAATATATGGATGTACCAAAACTGACAGGCCAGCAAAACCTATCATACAGGTGAAAGTTATAAATCCTTTTGCTTTTTAGTCTTTCTAGTGTGGATTGATGCTAAAACTGGGAAGATAAGATCCAGGGCTCGAAAGAGCACAGTAGCTGCCCTAGTATAGCAGCTTGTACAAGCAAGAATCTCTGCAGTGAACTGTCTGTACTGGTACTGACAGGATTTTCAGCAAAGCAGCTTTCCTTAGTCTGACAGCTTGTACTGGAGTTATGTCCCAACGGTTCTTCACCAGTGTAAATTTCTTAACGTGGTTTCAGCCTGGGATTACTGGTCTGCCTCAGTTTATAAAAATTGCATTCTTTTCATCAGTTGAATGCAATTTTGGCCTTTGCCAAATTAGGAAGGAAGCAAGCAAATTAAAAATGGAGAACAAACTAAAAGCAAGGCCAAATCATTGATACTGAAATTCCTTAAAAATTAATAAGATACAAGCCTAGAAACTCTTTCATTGCCACTGTACCTGGATTTCATGGTGTGATTTCATGCATGTGCGAAGTGTGGGAGTCATTAAAAATTGAGGTAGCATGAAAATATTTATTCCTTGCACGTAAGGTGCTGGGCTGGAATGAAGTTTCACAGTATACGGTGTTCTCTCAAGGGCCAGGAATGCCAGTGTCAGCTGGTGATGTTTGAATATCAGCTGTCATTATAAAAGAAGGCGTTTGGGTCTTTTTGACCATTCAAGTGCTTTTTAAACAAAGTTCTCTGTAAGGATTAAAATTCTGGAGGCAAATAAAAACCCCTCCAAGTACATGATTCATAAAACCATATCCATTTACTAAATTGCGAGTGACCATATCTGACTCAGAAACTCCAGAGTCTCAGACAGCTGGAGGTTAGGCAGCCACATGCAAGAAGCACTGCACTTGCTGATTTTGCTCTTATGCAACAATTTTGGCCATGTCAGAAGACCTCGTCTTCGGAGAGATGGGTCTATGGCCTAAACACTACAGCAGTTCCTGTGTTCTTATATATTTTAGGCCAGTCATATATTTTGTAGGTGGAGGATGACAGAGAGATTATTTTTTTTTTATTTTTTTAATAGCTGGAGTGGACACCACCACATTTCTGGCAAGGACTCTTCTACATGTCAGAAAGAGTTACATCTTTACCATCATTTCTATCTGGCGGAAATACAGTCCCCAGGTTATACACGTACTTCCTACGTGGCCTACTCTGTGCTTTCCTCATCTGTAAAGAGAAAACATAGATGAAGAGAGTATGTCTACCTTTCACAGAAGATAGGCTGGGCATTAATTCATATTCTGTAGTTCATCAGGTCTGCACAGAAATCCTATGTTATTGTCTCAACAGATCTAGTCCCTATGATTAGGCCCTGGCTCAGCATGTGCCCAGGGAGGGAGGTGTGTAAGGCTTCTCCTTTCAAACATTCCCCAAGACCAACAGCTCTAGAGAAGCAAACGCCCATAAGAAGCAGGCTGAGTAGGATTCAACTCACTGCTTCATGTCCTGCACTTGACACTCCATGTTCTCCTGCTGACTTCTCAGTATCTGTACCTCGTATAGCAACCTGCTGAGGTCCTCCTGGCGCATCTTGGTCTCCTCACTTTTCACTACCGACACCTGAGGAGGAAAAATCAAAGGTGGATTTTACCAACGCAAGAAGGGCCATGGACAGACAGAATCTTCGCTGCAGCTCTCGTGCAGGACTCCCACCAGCCAGGCACTGATGTGCTGAAATACTAGGACAGGCGATGTGCACAAGTCTGAACTATTCTTAGGGTATTATTGCAAGGGCCAAAGGGATAAAGTAGACCAAAGAGCAGGACAAATCCCTTTGTACAGAGGGTCCGCTGGCAGCAGAACATTCCATACCAGACTTGGGACTTATTTCAAATCAGCTTGGTGGTGGTGGTGGTGGTGGTGGTGGGGAGTATTTTGAGGACCGGGGAGGACTGAACTAGGTTGTTTGCTTAAATCTTTCTACTTTAACTATGGAGAGACCAAACCCAGCCTCGTGTTTTAAAGTGATCAGCCTGAGGTAAGGCTTCAAACTGACATATTACACTTGGATTTCCAGAAGGCTTTTGCTGAAGTCCCTTTTCTGAAGTCGCTACACTAACTCAGTAGGAGAACAGCCCTTTTGGGGCATCAGTAACAGGTTAAAAGCCAGCAAACAGAGGGCAGGAATTGGTTATCTCTTCCATAATAACAGGAGATGACTGCTGGGAGACCTCGCAGGAGTTAGACCGTACTTATCTAGAAAAGCAGGTAACGATTCAAAAGCAGAGCGGCGCGAAGCAAGCCTGGCCGTGCAGCACTACACGAAGGTCTCGTGATACTGAGCGTCAGAGCAAAAAACCACAGACAAAACTCTGATGAAAGCCAGGCCCTGCACACCAAGGACCCCTGCCCCAACCGTACATGTATGTGGAGAGGACAGAAACCAGACCACAGGGTGATCTCGGAGTCGCGCTGAGCGCTCTGTAGCCCGGGGGCCCGTGGTCTGAAAGCAAACAAGCATTTTGGGGGTTATCAGGAATGGAATGCAGCTGTGGTAGAAACCCTCACAATGACCACGGAGTGCTGTTCTGGTCAATCCGCCCCAAAAAAGGGATGTGGGAGGGTTAGAAAGGCACAGGGCAGAGAGCCACGGCAGCAGGCACGGTGGGCTCCTGCTCGGGGAGAAACGAGGCGTTTCCCGCTCAAAAGGTCTGAGGGACAGGGAACCAGTATTCACTACTTCTCTCCTAGCAGGAGGCCCAGGGGAAACAAACTAAATAAAGGGACAGCAGGCTTAAGGCAAACCAAGGGAGCTACGCCTCCACACAGACCATTAGCTAAGTTGTGGGGCATATTGTTGAGGGAGGTTTCGAATAAGCACGGCGCAGCCTCTCCACGCCAGCGGTGTGGAACCTTCTGGAAGAGGGGTCTGCCATGCCTCAGCCTTCCCGCCCAGGGGGCTCGCCAAGGCCTGGCTGGCGCGTGTCCCCCCGCCCAGCGCCCCCTCACCTTCCTCTTGATGTGCTCCAGGAGGTGCTCGTGGCCCTGCAGGAAGCAGAGGTGCTGGAACTCCGTGTCGTCCCGCTCGGGCTTGACGAGACCCCCCTGCTCGATGTTCACCACCTTCCTGAAGCCGTCTGCGTGGAGAGGGCATGGGTGAAGGGCTGACAGACCCAGGCCCTCCTCCTTGCCTCCCGACCCCTCACTTTTGAGGACATTTCTATTCACTCCCCCCGACTTTCTGAGCTGCTTCGGTGCTCAAGGCACAGCCGTGTCCCCTCCCCATGGCTGGGCACACTTTTGGGCTGTATCTACAAGAAATCCAGTGCAAGGGAGAGCCCCATGCATCCCGCTGGACACCCCGTGACTCTGGGGACACGCTGCCACCGGCCCACGCTGTGAAAGCCTCGCTGGCAATCCCTCAGGCAGGTCGGTCTGTCTGCCAGGAGCCAAAATGCCTGTCCTTACAAAATCTCTAGCTTGATTTGCAAGCCAAAGGGATTCAGGGGAAGGTTTTTCAAAGGCACAGACCAGCATCAGGTGCCATTTTTGGAAAAAAGGGTCACATGGACCTTTGGAAATCTACTTTGAGTACTTCTCTGAAGTCCCAGAAAGGTTTCTAAACTCTGTCTAAAAACTGTCCTAAAAATTACAATAGGGCTACTGTATAGTTAAATAGCAAAGTTAAAGCTTTACTCAGGAACTTTGTGAATTAGTCATTGAAAAACTTCCAAAAACTATCAGAAAAGAACCATATTTAATACAGTCATGATCTAGATACAGCTGAAAACTACACCTAAACCTCCGTGAAGGGGTGAAAATGTCTGACCAGCAAGGCAAGGTTTGCAAGGAGAAGTACTGTCTGTAATCAGTTTAGCGATACGGCTGGGAAAATGGATAAACTCTGGGCATGCTACCCGCAAAAGAAGCCATTTCTGAGGGAGGAGTCACAGTATCAAGTAGCTGGAAAAAGGCCCATATAAAATAAAATGGAAAAGAAATAATAATAGGTCATCAAACTGATGCAAGAGAAGCAGAAAACCTGGTAGCTGAAATTTCTTATCTCACATCTTACGATTTAATCTGGCAAGAAATTTCATGCTGGAATCTAAGGTCAATACAAGGAATTCCTCCCTTGGCATCTCGCAGGCAGGTCCTCTTTGGCAAAATCAATAATGCCACAATAACGCATATATGTGAGAGCTCAACTTTTCTATCCACAGTTCTCTTTCAGGCCTCCTGTCCCACCCCCACTTTCTGTCGCTGCCCCCCATGTCTGCAGGACCCACACGGCCTGGGATCTGGAAGTTGAACTTACACATGTTCAGCTGCCGGACGAAACTGGCCATGTTGTTGTGTTTGAAGTACTTGGGCAGCACCTCTTTGGCAAAGCGGCCTTGGTCGAACACATGGAAGCTGGTGCCATTCTGCAAAGGAGACGAGGACAAAGGCGAAGTCAGAGGAGCGTCCCTGACCCCGAGAGGGGCCCAGGAGGAGGTGATTCCCTTGAGTCCTACAGCGGGGGAAGTCGTGCCCTCTGAATTGTCACCTTAAAGCTGAGAAGAGTGACAACAGCCTTCAATGACAGATGTGCGCCTTTCTGTTCTGGTACAGTCAGTTTTGATCTTTTTCTACTAAGCTTTGCCACTGCTTAGTTCAGAGCCTTAGATGTGAGCAAGAAACTACAGACTTTTTAGACACAAATAGCTGGTAGCTTATGATCGTCGACCTTTGCGTAGACCTCCCAGAAAGACTCCGGTGTCTGAAGAATGGCCTGGGAAGTGGGAATTGCCATTATCACCCCTCGATCTGCTTGTATAGGTCGAACTCCAACCCATCTGCTCCAGAGCACAGCCGTCCTGGAGGGAGTGCTGCCTGGAGACATGGTACAAGAAACACAGCAAGGCAAGAAAGCAAATCAACCCTGGAGACACCACACTGATCCAGAAGCTCTCCGCACCTTCTCTTTACTGTTTTTGGAAGTACACAGCCAGAAGGGCAACCGCAAAAATGTTAACCGTCACGCTTTATAGTCCAAGCTAGCAACATGCATGTTCACCAGATAAAATATCTGTTTCTGGGGTTGCATTGCCGGGATCCGTGATTGCAAAACAAGGCAAACTGCCCGGGATCGCTGGCAGAGACAGACACACTGCAGGCCATGTGCTTCCCCTGCCTGGCCTTCTACGTGCTGACAGTTAAGCTGGTACAGAGAGGGCCTGCAAGACACAACTCCCTGAAGCTGCCTCGGAACATTTTGCAAACAGCAATCCACGTGGCCTTTTTAAGGGACAGAAAAATCAACAATTAATTTTCATCTGTAACCAGCACGTAGAAACAACATTTTCTAAGTCTCCAACCTCAACAGATCAGTGTCTCCAGGATATGGTGACCTTAAATCCTATTTCTGCTCCAGACTGGGGGGGCAGCACCAGGAATTTGGAGGAATGAAGACTCATGATTTCAGACATGGGGTTTGGGGCACACATAGCATTTTTGTAAACTTGCAGAGAACAGTATCTTCAGGGGCTCACATTGGCTTTGCTTGTGGAGAGAGAGAGAGCTGCAAAGAGCTACCTGGGGAAACCACCCAGCCGTGCAGCCGAAGGTGTCCACAGCTTTATGGAGGGACAGGCAAGATGCAGAGACCTATGCCAGGGCAAAGACATCAGCAGGTATTTGGGACTAACCAACTCAGCTAGAGCCAAGTTTCAAGGAACAGCTAGCTAAAGGCACCGGGCTCTGCCCAGTGTTGGCAGGGAGGGGTCTGAGACCAGCACAGCCACAGTCAGCCTCCTGCTGTGTTCAGCGTTATTACCGGCAGGCAAGTGGTGTGTTAGCTTGGGGGGTTATTTCACAGCAGAGTGGTTTTTGACAGAGGAGGACAGCGTTTCTTAGGAGTGAGCGCTCAGGCTCTGCATGCAGGAGGAGCGAACCAGGGGTGTGTGGGTCCCACCACGCACCCATCACAGGGCCCATAGCTGTATGGGTGCTCTCAGTGCTGCCTGGAAGTTTCTAAAACAGGGAGCGTAATCAGGACCACGAGAAAGTTCAGCGACGAAAGAGGTGCCAGTACGCGCCTGTAGCCTGCCCACAGCCACCAGAAAACAGGCAGCTGGCAAACCCTGCTGCCCTACTCGTTGCCACCGTCTCCAAAGGGTGCCAGTTCCCTCTGTGCTCTGGCTCCTTTGTCAGCTCTAACAGCTAACCCGTTTTTGCGCCCACAAACATACGACTCTGGGTCAGCTCTACTTCTTGCTCCTTGTTCACTGCTGCGAACACCGGACGTGACTATTTGCCTTGACAGTGCCCTTTGACCACCACCCAGGTCTTTCCTATCATTCTTTACCCCATGCAGCAGAAGCAAAGGCTGCTCAAGTGCTTAAGGGATTTGCTAATAATCCGAACGCTGAAGTTATCCTCACAGACTGAGCTTGCAGACGTTACAGCAGGGCCCAGCATTTCCCAACACTGCAAAGGCTGTTCTGGGGCCAAAGGTGGTTTATCTTGCTTCCCTTGTGCTTCTGCCCACTCGCTCTCGCCGGGATACAGCTGCGTGTCCCAGGCTGGGCAGGCTGATGTAAAATGAGAAACACAGGGTTCTGTGTACCTGAACATCTCCTTATGGCCTCTCTTGAGAGCTCATTCCTTTGAATTCAGGGCTGCAATGTTCTCAGAAGCTGGCACAGCCGAAAGGGTTCCTACAGACACAAGAGACTTTGGAGTTACTGCGTGTTCACTGATGAGCCGTGCATGTGCCAGCTTGTTCCCACACAGCAGCTGTGCCTTCCTTGTCTTACATCATGGGAGCGCAAGCTGGGAGATAATTCTCTGCCCAAGGCAAAAATCACTCTGCAGCATGTCACTCTCGGCAGACGCTTATCTTAACTGTTTTTGACAGAGCCATGATGACGGACACCCTATGCCCTGCCCAGGCAAGCTACTCCAGGAATTTGCTAGGAGTGATTCCTAACTGCATCTTCCATTTCAAAAATCCATTTAATTCCTTCTGGTCCAATCTGCCACGGACACGGACAGCAGACTTTTCCTTTCCACCTTACAACAGCCTTTAGTGTATATATAAACCATCACCACGTTTTCTCTCCATCTCTTCTCCTTCGTGCTAAGAAAGAGTTCATAGGTCCTTACAGCTCCTATTTTCTAAGAGTTCTGATTATATCTAGAAATCTCAGGCATGCACACAATTTCTCAGATCCAACAACACTGATGGATAGAAGAGGAAGAACATGGGAAACATGGGAACGTGCAACATGGGAAACTAGGACGTCTAAAAGCCTTACCAAAACCTCCCAAGAATGGAGCTGTAGCCTACATTAGGTTGCAGGAAAGCAGAGCATGGTGGTGGTGGTGGTGGTGGTGGTCAGTCAAAAATAACAATGTTGTAAGTTTAACAGAGAGAGGGACTATTTATACATGTTAGAAAATTCTTCCTAGTTTGAAAGTCCTTATTTAAAACACACGATACCAAACCGTGGTGGTTCTCAGAGGTATGGCCATGTAATACCAACATCAGAAAGCAACCATTGCCTTGGATAACAATGCAGCTCAAATCCTATCTTGAGCTTTGAATGAAAAGTCTGCTGGACACAAACACATGACAGAAAGGCTGCTTTAGACCATTTTTCCCCCTTTAAATCTGCTTTTGTTATAAATTCTTGATTTTGGAGAACAAGTTCATGCACACAACTTATCTGCTAACTCCCTGCTGAAGACAAATCACATTATTTGCAGCAAGTCTTAGTCAGGTCAAAAGCACAATGTGGTATCAAAATGCTGTACGAGGGGGACAAATAAATCATTTTAATCCTCTGATTGCACTCAGTGTATTAATGCCTCAGTGACAACTAAGAAGCCAAAGCAAAGCAACCTATCCCTATGAAGCTGTACAGACAATACATACACACATCACCATGATCATCACACAGACTCGTTGAAAAATCAAGTAAAGCTCTTCCAAATTGTGAGTGATCTAGGGTGCCAATCTGAGATCTGTTTAAACTGTAGGTTTTAGCCTGAGGTCTGAATGCTGTTTATCTGCTGCCTTCTCCCAAGGCACTTGTGAAAGGCTGCTAAGAAACACATATGAAATAATACAAACAACAGTAGAATTTTTTAAGGGCTTTGCACCTTTTCTAGAAAATTTTAGGGAACCGCAGATTGAATCAAAGCGAAAAACCTCTCGCTTTCAGTCTGGATTCGTAGAAGATTTGCTATTAGACACCCTTTAAGATGCTTCAAGTGAAATGTGTAAATATTATTATTCAAACACTCCCAAACCAGTTGTCCCTTTGAAACAAGCCACAATATTGCAGACAAATAATGTCAAGTATATCTAAAAGGCCCCCTGACGAACTATCAGTCCTTTCACTCTCCCAGTTAGCTGGCCAGCACTTGTAAAGCAAAGGGAAGTTTCTGTGCAATGCAGTACTTAGGCCTTGCACCTAGGTTTTTTCTGGCGTTGCAGGCACTTAGTGACACCCGATATTCACTGTACTTACAGTACTCCAGCAGATGAGATGGTTCGTTTCAGGATCTTCCACCAGCGTCCAGAGTTTGGTTAGGAAAGCTGGCACATTGCTGGAGTATCCATCCATCACCAGAGAGCTGGGTGAATCCTGCATAGTTTTGCAGTGTCCCAGCTACACTAACCCCATTGCTCTCGGCGTGCCTGCCTCCCTGCACGCGCGTGCATCCGACAGAGAATGAACCACCAAATTTTATCCCAGGCCAGTGGAAAGTAGGCTCCCAGGGAGTCACATCAGCAGTGCTGCTCGCACTCTTAAAAACTCAGCACAATGCGATGGCATCACCAGCCCCAGAGAACAATACACAGAATGAAAATGCACTGCAGCCGATCTCACAGAGCTGTGAATAAATACGCAGCGTCATGCAAAGGGAACACGTGCTGCGCACCTTATGCTGAGAGGTTAGCAAGTCACCAGAGTGAACCCGCCTGCCCAAAGTCTGTGGGATGCCCAGGCACAGCAATGCCAGGTTTGTGAAGGTACCTGAATTGTTATTTTGGAATTTTCTTGTCCCAAACTTTGGCTGGCATAGATGAACAAGGGCTGGCCAGACCTCAGGGCTGCACATCTTTGGCAAGGTTTTGAAGAGTCAAAATTGTAAGCTGGTTTGGCTACAGATCCTATGTTATTTGTCAAGAGAAATGCTTTGGCTCTTAGGTGAGAAGAGGGAATGATAAAAAAAGCTACACATAGAATCTAGATTCCAGTATGCTTTTATTATTATTATTGTTATTATTGTTATTATTATTAATGCTTTAATAGCTCTAAATAGGTGCTCACAGTGTAGCTTTATGCCAGGATCATTTCAACTCAGAAACTGTTCTTCAAGTAACACTCACCAAAATCTTTGGTACAACAGACCAACACACACATATCCTAATTCAGATGCGAGGTAAGTTGCATGTGAGTGCAGGTATCAGATGCAAAAACTGTCAACACTCTTGATTCTTCTAAGAAACACTAACAATGTAATAAAAGCAAAGGTCTTTCCAAAAGGCATTCAAATTACAACCTGGAAATCTGCGCTCCCGAGCAAAAGAAAGATGGACACAGGAGATTGCAGGCCGTGTGCCTTTTCTTACTACCTTGTGAATATTTTCCCTGAAGTGCTATTTCTCCTGCTTGTATTTTCTAACATAATTCAGCTCCTGTTATATCCCTCCAAGCTGGAAGTTACCTGCCAACTGGGTAACGGGTGAGCTCACCATCGCTGAAATGCCAGAAGAGGCATTATCAAGGTTAGAGTGGATTTTCCATCAGATGACCACAGTTCGTTGCTCTAGCTCACTGAATCTGCATGGCTCAGTACCCCACTGGACGGAAGACGGCTGCATTGAAGCTGCCACTTCCTTACCTGTCTTGGGCTGGGCACCTGACACAACGTGCTTGACTGTGAGATTCTTTTAAAATGTAAAATCAAAATTAAATTTCACTGAGGTCCTCAGTAAAAATCCGCAAAGGGTAAACTGGGCACTCCTGGTAAATAAAGAAGCACAGAAGAAAAAAGACATGCCCTACATACCCCCCCTAAAGAAAAAAAAGGGAAAAAAAGAAGAAAAGAAGAAGAAAAAAAGAAAGAAAAAAGAGAAAAAAGGGGAAAAAAGAAAAAAGAGAAAAAAGGGGAAAAAAGAAAAAGGAAAAAAAGAAAAAGAAAAAAAAGAAAAAAGAAAAAAAGGGGGCAATTCTATTTCTCTGTATAACCCTTTCTCTGTCACATTTGAGTGTAAGTGCTCAGTCCGCGGAACAGGTGTGCATCATATGTAACAGCCAGTGCTGGTGAAACAGCACGTTCTCGATGAGAGCAGAGGGCATTTTGCAGCATTTTCCTCAAAGCCCTAAATCTTCTTTCCCTGTCCTCTTGCAGAGCCCGGCGATTTCCCCAGGAAGGCAGTATGAGCTGGTCAGTGAACTGTCACTGGTTTCCAGGGGTGCCGTTCCTTGGTGACCTTCAGAGTGTATTGTTTCAGACTGGGGCAGTGCGTGAGGAACGCTTCTACCACCTCCTGGCTGACCACGCAGTAGCAGTGGATCTCCAACAGATTTCTGCACTGCCTAGCCAGATCTACTAGCGAGGAATTTAAGTCCTCTGAGGACGTGGTTTGCAGCGTCAGCTTCTTTAAAGTACTGCTGTAGCTCTGGCTGACAAACCTAATCTGATTTACCATGTAATTATAGGTATTAAGTTGCAGAGTGCTCACAGGTATGTTCAGCTTTAGGATCTGTGGTATTTTGCAGGCAGGGACCGTATGATCAAGTTCTAGGTCTACACAGAGTTGAGGATGCTTTTGACTTACAGCAGCCCAGAGCTCTTCTGAGATGACTGGTATGTATTTGTCCAGGCGCTCACAGAAAACGTCTAAATGGGTGAAAGCTGCTCTTCTGGGCTTGAGCAGTTCCTGAAATACATCGTCAGACAAACTGGCATAGTAAACCCCCAAGGCTGAGAGTTTGGGACATGCTCTGAGAACTTTCCTAATGGTGTCTGGTGCCACGTTGCATACCAGGGTGCGGTTGTTGATGAACAAACTGTGCAAGTTTGGGTTGGTGGTAGCTAAGAGTTCAACAAGCTCACCATCAAGAGTGAAGGGCATTTTTCGAAAATCAATATGCTGAAGATCTATCTGGTTTTTAGCGTCACATATATTCCGTATGCTCTGTAGGATGTCCTGGCCAGAGTAGAAATAGGGGTTCTCCCCATGGCATACAATGCACAGCTGCTGCAGTTTGTGGTTCTGTGTTGCCAACGCATCCAAGATGCGTGTCACATTCTTCCGGTTGACCTCCTTGGACTGGTCAAACACAATCTTCAGGTGTTTGATTTGGCTGAGGAACTGGAGCAGGCTCTGCAGCATGCCTTCCTCATCCGCTGAATCACAGCTGGAAGGGTAAAACAAACTCTTAGGCATTGTGAACACTGAGCTGAGCAAGCACAGAGCAGATATGCTCCTTTACTTGTGTTACTGCAAACATCAACAGATTCCCCAGACGTTTCTTCTCAGTTAATGCCTGGAGAGTCACTGTAAGGCCAAACACTGAAGGAGTCTGGAGGTGAGAAGAGTCAGTCCCCAGAAAGACCCAGCAGAGAAGTAAGTGTCAACAAGTTAGTCAACTACCTCTTGCCATTTTCAAATGGCAACTTAGAGCAACGTACTAAGAACGTAATACTTCCCGTAAAATCCAAGTCGGCAGCAGCAATTAAAAAAAACCCAGCGTATAACACAAATTTCTCTATTATATAAAAAGGTGCTAGTCATGTAAGACTGGTATCACACACAGCAATCACAACTCATGTCAATAATGTCACAGTCGGGTGGTATAAGTGTTTGCCAGGCACTGAAAACGTAATTATCTAGTTATGCCTGCAGAGATGATCGGACATCAGAAACACACTCCTCTTACCTGATCTCTGTGAAATGCCAAACAGAGCTAGAAGAAACAGCTGTAGCCCACTGTCTGCACACCTGGAAGACCGTGTATCTATCTCGAAGAGAAAGATAATAGAAAATTTGGATGAGGATTTCTTCTGGGATGTAGTTCCACAGTTCTGGAACTGGAGCAGGCATTCTGCCGAATCAGTCAGGTTTAAAAATGGGAAAAACTTCCAAAACTGCAATTAATTCTCAAAAGTCCCTGTTGAGAAAAACAAACCAAAAAAAGAAAGAGAGACGCACACATTAGGAGGTATTTAACAAATCAAACCGAGGCAACTGGATCACAGAGGAGGTCAACATTTTTTTCAAACTTGAAATTTCACCAAGTTTTGACATTGAACACAAACATGAGGAAAATCCGTTTTTTCAATTTCTTGACATTTTTTCAATCAATCCTAAGAAGGTGGGTGATACTTTTCAAAAGTTCAAGATGTCAGATCAAAGCTGGGGCAGGGGGGCGAAATCCTTTTTTCCTGCAGTGAGGTTTTGCTACTCTAAGTAATAAAAATGCAAGGGAATTTTCTAGTACTGCTGCACTGGTATTCAAAAAGCTGAGACGGATTTCTTAGACTGGGGGGGGGGGGGGGCGCCCAAAAAAACCAA
>JAVKLA010000088.1:23442103-23471863 GCA_034782735.1 Sagittarius serpentarius | reverse complement strand
TTCCAGGCTGCCCAGCGCTGCTGAGTCGAACCAGGCCGTTGCTGCGGCGCAAGAGCCTGGTCTGTGTGGGGACGGGGTGCGGGGGCAGCGGGGTCCAGGCTGCAGCGGTGGGAGCGGGATGAAACAGGGTCCTCGGACTTCACGTGCCTCTGGGCTGGTAGGGAGCTCTCGGGCATTTGCGCTACAAAAGATAAATTGTTCCGTGGGTTAAAGCTTTTAAATATTCCACGTCTGTAGTTTTCTAAGATGTTACTTAAGGTTTCTGTTACCCTCCTTCTGTGAGACGCTAGGAGAGGGGTGCCCAGATCCCGAACCTCCTGGCGACCAGGCCCGGAGAGCAGCAGCAGTACATCCTCCTCCTTCTTCTTTACGAGATGCTTTTCTAAAAGGCCTGTGTGATGTGGGAGCCCATGGCCTGGAAACACTCACTCCTGCATCCCCCACAGGCGCTCTGTGAACTCCAAGTTCAGTGTGAATTTCGTGATTCGCTGGTTATTTCCTGTATTTTCTGAACAAGTAAAAGGCTCCCATGCTGGGCACAGTTCAAGGTTACCGTAAGGAACCAGGGTGAGCCGTAGGTTCCAGTGCCCTGCTGGACATGCTGCAAGGGATGGAAATGGTTCCGAGCCTCAGCGAACACCTGGGGGACATCCTGCCCATGGGAGGCAGGATGTCCCCCAGGTCTGGCAGCCCCTGGTGACAAAAGACCTTCGCGCCCACGATCTAAAGGACATCTGAAGAGAGGGACGCTGTCGTGGCCAGTGGTTATGCTGTCAGGCCAGCGCTTGGCAGCCGAGGGAAGGCTGTTGGGCTTGAGCAACAGGGCAGAAAGCAGGAAGGAAGGGATGCCCACGGGGAAGCAGCTGATGGTGTGACAGAGGTGCAGACAAGTAGTCAGAGAGGGGGCAGGACTTGGGCTGACCAAAAAGCCCCGAATTGCTTGTCACTGTGATGTGACGGAAGAGCTGACTCCGAGCGCTGCTTCCTGTGAGAGAGGTTTTGGGGGGCTTGCGGTGACCAGCTCATGGACACGCTCAGACAGTTTGTGTGCGCACCAGAAAGGAGAGGTGGCTGTGCTTGTCCCCTGGGCTGTCAGGCACTCTCCAGCCCCCGCAGTCTCAGTCCGGTATTGCCCAACCTAGCACAGCTTTTCCATTCTGAGCATCCGTAGCCTGGGAGGTGGTTTGGTTCATCTTTGCCTTGGGAGTGGAGTTGGGTGCAGCTGTGGTAGATGTAAGCGGTGCATTAGTTGGCCGGCGAGGAACAGGCGTGATGAGAACGGAGAGGTGGATGTGCTGTCTTCCAGGTGCATTGCTGGAAGAGGCAAACGGTGGGAGAGGAGTAATAAATGAGCTAGTATGTAAAGCAGAGGGATAGCCCTGAGTCATAGAATCATAGAATAGAATCGGAGAATAGTCTGGGTTGGATGGGGCCTTTAAAGATCATCTAGTCCAACCCCCTTGCGGTGAGCAGGGACATATTCAACTAGATCAGGTTGCTCAGAGCCCCGTCCAACCCGACCTGAATGTTTCCAGGGATGGGGCATCTACCACCTCTCTGGGCAACCTGTGCCAGTGTTTCACCACCCTCAGCGTAAAAAATTTCCTCCTTATATCTAGTCTAGTTTAAAACCATTACCCCTTGTCCTGCTTGTGTAAAGTCTCCTGCTACATGAGCCCCAGGCTCGGTAACGTATCCTTTAGTGAGGACAACCAGGGGACCGGGACCTTGGGTAAAACGCCTCTGCTTGCAATAAGGCTTCAGTCCGTGTGAACGTGCCAGAACCAGGACTGCTCCGTGCCCCCTGGAGCACCCCAGCTATGCATCTTTAGACTTTGCCAGCTTGGCTAGGCAGTCAGAGGCACGAGGACTGAAACGCTTTGCTTTGGAGTCTCTTTGGACTATAAAATGAATGGAAAATGAAAGCAGAGCTTTCTGAGCTGCTGAGTCGTCGGGACACCATGTCCCACTGTGCTGTGCTTTACAGAACAACAGTAAACTCCTCAAAGGTTACACTTCCTTTAACATCACCACCTCCTCTAGGAAATAACAGTAAATTCCCATAATCCTGTCATGCTTGTGCTTAGTGTTTGCTGTAAGTGCTTACCCGGCATCAGGCCATTTTCCCTGTCGTCTCTCAGCTCACCTGTGTGATTTTGTAGGGTGCCGAAGATGGCAGGCAGCTCCGCGCCTTGGATTGGCAGCGCTTATCTCTTCCTCCAGTCGACGTGCAAGACCATCGTTCTGCCGTCTCTCTACGAAAGCTCCCAAAAGAAACCTAGTGTGTTCAAGGCCCTGAAGCTGGCATTAGCAGGTACCCATCCTCTCTGATATCTTGGCACACTGTCTCATCTCTTCACGCAACGCCCTCCTTTAATCTCACACTCACGGGTAAGGAAAGCTGGTGCTCACTGTATTTAGGAAAGACGGTAAAGTGGAGCAAGTTCAGCAGAGGTCCACCGAGATGGTTGGGGGCTGGAGCACTTGTCGTGTGAGGAGAGGCTGAGGGAGTTGGACCTGTTCAGCCTGGGGAAGAGAAGGCTTCGGGGGACCTACCAACAGCCTGCCAGTACCTGTGGGGAGGGGGAGATGGAGCCACGCTCTTCACAGCAGCGCTTGGGGAATGAGAGGCGACAGGCACAGATTGAAACAACAGAGGTAGACACCAGATATAAGGACAAACATTTTCCCCGTGAGGACAGTCAAGCAGTTGCTCAGAGCGACTGTGTATTCTCCATGCTTGGGGGTTTTCAGAACGGCACTGGATAAATCCCTGAGCAACTTGGTCTGACCTCAGAGCTGACCCTGCTTTGCATGGGAGGTTGGGCTAGAGACTTCCTGGGCTTCCTTCCAACTTGAACTGTCCTGTGAGTTATCCTACTTTATGAATGTTTGTTTAAACCCATTTACGTAAGAGGGGAAAAGATTGCAATTGCTGTGAAAGAAGATTTAATTTCTGTCTTTGTACCACCACAGAAACATGATTTCTGCTTTAGGAAGCAGATTTTTTAAATTAGTGCTAGCCATCATAAGTTTTTTCCTGACAGGCACAATTACGTTAGCTTCAACTGTATGTAACCCTGTTTACATCCGAAAAGGACTTGAGATGCAAATGGCCATAAAAACTATGTTTCTGTATCCACCCTTGCGCCAAGCTGACTGCAGAATAATAGTAATTTGAAGTTTATCATACTTACCCAGAATGACTCTCATAGTGTTCTTTAACTGTCATACAACTGAGCCTATATTGTTTAATTGGGCTTGTGTAACTATTCTGTAATTTCTTCTGGCAATCATGAGTCTAGCCAAGTCATCCAGTACAGGCCTGCTCATCTTGCAGCTCGATCCAAAGATGGGAAGCAGCAGGAAGCCCAACACAGCTGTCCAGTTAGGCTCGATTTATGGCTGCTTTGTGTCACTGGAATGTGAATCTGCTCACACATTTAAAGGAAAGCCCACCAAACCGCTAAATCCTACCATGCTTATTCGGACCTAAAAAGGACATGAAGTCTGAAGCTGTCTGAAGTTTCATAAAGAAACACGTGCAAAGTCCTCTTTGAGGTGGCTTTACAGCTGTCTTGTACACCATTTGTAAAGGTTTCCATGTCTGTGCAGCTTTTCCCTCCCCAGCCCTCTTACCCTGTTAAGGAAGCTTTTGTTTAACCAGCACTCAAGAAAAACAAAGCATGAAGAAAGACTTTTCTAGTCAGCGAAAGTGAAGTAAAATGCCTGTCCTAGGTGCCTAACCTCATGTCTCAGTTACACATCTGGTCCAAACTAGACTTTCTGATGCAACCAGGACTCAGAAAACCCTGTAAAGCCACTGTTAGATTACATACTTTTAAATGCCAGGTCACTTGTCCTGCCTGATGTGGAGCACACAAGTCTGCTTTGCCTTGGGATTGTTCGCCAAGCACGTCTAAATAATGCCATGACGCGTGGTTTAGGAATAGCTGATGTACTGGTGGTCTGAGCTGGCACCTCCGTATGGCCCTGTGCAACGACAGGCCAAGAGGTTAATTCGGGTCTGGAAGCAGTACAGTCAGCCTCCCACAGGCCTCTGCTGCAAACAAGAGAAAACCACGTATTTTAAACTGTCAGCATCAGCATATAAAAGCCCTGTGGAGACAAGGTCAATGTGCACAGCTAACCAAATTTTGCTGGGAGAAGGAAGAATGAAGGCCTGACCAACTTCTGTTGTTCATGTCGCTCGTGCTCCCCCTGCACTAATGTTAGAGCGTATATCCCTGGCTTCTCCTTGCTTAGATTTTACCATGAATTAATTCTGTATGCAAAAGAGCTTAGCAAGTCAAAGCCCAATCTCAGGTAGCCTAAATTCCTGTGGCTGGATCTATCATTCACTGTTTGTGAGATGTGTTGAAGGCTCAGAGCCAGCCAAAAGTTACCTCTAGGCATGGGGTGGAGAGGAAGATGCCGGGTCTCTTTCCAGGACCTTCATCACTGCCTAAAACTCCAGTCACAAGGACTAAAGTCTGGTTGAGCACTGAGCTGAACTATGCGCTTTCATCTATAAAATTTCCCTGTGCTACCGGTTTAGCATAACTATTTCTGCCCTGGAAATGGAACCTCAAACGTAAATCCTGCGCTAACGAAGAGTGTTGGGATAATTACCTGGGCTGTAGTACCATACAGCTGCAGTTGGGCTCCGTACTTCATGGGGATTGATGGTGGCAGGGCAGTAAAAACTTAATCCTTTCCTCTTGGTTTTACATACAGGTTTTTTGTCCCGGAGGACTTTACCACAGAGAAAAGAGAATTCAAAAGCCACTCCATTTCAGGCTTGGTGGTGGATGGGAGTGGGTCTGGGTTGTCTGCCTCATGCCTGGATAGTGACTGTGCTCACTTCTCCCTGCCAGACTCCACCGGCAGCGTGAATGGTGTGGACATGCTCAAAGTGCACTGCAGCCACCCACACCTGATAGTCCAGCTCAAGTTCTGCAAGCAGGAGAACTGCCGCCGGTTCCTGCAGAGTTACCGGGAAGGAGCGCTCCAGGAGTCCCTCCAGAATCACCTCCAGCTCTCCTTGGCCATGACCACGGTGCCTCTCGAAATGGAGCTGAAGGCTGGCAACGAGCACCTCGACAGCATGCTGAAGGATGAGGATCGCTGCCTGGAGTGCATCTACAGAGAAAAGGTGAATGGGAGAGGGAGGGAGGCCAGGCAGCAATGGGAAGCGGTAGCACAGGACTCAGGAAGGTGGGTGCAAATCTTGTTCTGCTGCGGCGTACTGGGTTGTTGACTTCTCCATCCTTCAGTTCTCAACTGTAATATGGAGAAACAGCTCTGCCCTTCCCCAGAAAAGAGCCATGCACTTTTCTGGAAGGGCACGCGTTACGTAAAACAGCCTACAGAGATTCTGCTAAATCACTGTGGTTTCTGTGTGTAACAATAAGTGTGGCTGTTATCACCACTAAGATGAGGAATTCTAGAAGGGGCAGTTGAGAACACAAGCGAGCGTGCCTCAATACACCTGTGAGGCA
The DNA here is from genome assembly GCA_034782735.1 of Sagittarius serpentarius. Taxonomy (NCBI): domain Eukaryota; kingdom Metazoa; phylum Chordata; class Aves; order Accipitriformes; family Sagittariidae; genus Sagittarius; species Sagittarius serpentarius. Next base: position 23,466,362 of record JAVKLA010000088.1, on the reverse strand, counting down.
GGCAGAGAGGACCGCAGTCCTGTGTGGAACCAACACTGCTCAGCACCTTCCTCCCGTGCTCCGCACAGCACCTCCTTTGAGAGTAGCAATGGTAACTGCATTACTGTGAGTAACAGCATTACCATTTAACTGCCTTAAATGAGCGTGAGTGCAAACACTCTGCACATTATACTAACAACTTGTGACAGAGTGGGGACACACAGCATCTGCTGCCAGCAGGAACAGGCTGCCCTTCTGAAGGCAAAGTCTCTCTCTCAGGGGTGATATCTAACGTCTAGCTCATCGCACACTTTGGCACTGGCACTCGTAATCCTGCTAGCAAGAGCAGTGAGATCTTGTCGTCTTACCACAAAACCAAGGCACTTGACATGATGACACTCATTGCCTTTCTCCTCTTTTTTTTCCACCTGGAACTAGCAATACCTTATAGCTCTGGTTCCCTCTCAGTGGTCCTGAGAAATAGGTAGTCACCGTCTGCTTGGGAAGATTAGGCACAAGAGCACATTTTGCCAGGTTGCTTTTCTGCAAGCACAGAGAATGAAATGCAAACCTTTCAGCCCTGGACCAAACAACATGTGATATCCCACACCGCGTCAACTTCTGCTTGCTGCTCCCTCCCTCTGCTGAACTAGCTGACCGGACAAAAGTGATGCGCTTATTCTCAGTTCCCCAAAACTGACTCAGTCTGACCTCTGTCTAACAGTGCAACAGTCAGAAAGATGACACTAGGGCACAGCCGGCAGTGGCTGAGGGCAGCGCTGGGTACCTGCTGCACATGAGCTAAACACTAGACTGAATCAGAGCGCTCGCCAGGTTTGACTCTTCCCCTGTGCTTTGCCTTCTTTACTCCTTTTCTTGTCACCTGCTTTTTGGAGGTCAGACTAGTTTTCTCTTGGTTAGTGAGGAAAACTGGCTTGGAGAGGATGCAGGAACAACAGAACTTAGGTAATGGAGGGGCAGAGAGAGAGAAGGGGGTAGCAGGAGCTGCCTGCTTTGGTGGCCATGAGCCGTTGGATCAGGTCACCCTATTCTGTGGGTCTGACCTTCACGTGGAGTAAGTCAGAGAAGCCACGCTGCCTGTGGTGCACCCTAATTCTTGCGGAGGGCTGCTGAAAATAAACACGGACTAGTAGCAGTTTTGTGCAACTTGTAAGCTCTCACTGCTGCATGTGGGAAACAGGGAGGGGGAGATTGCCTGTTTCATATCACGTTACAGATTCAAATTCACACGTTTGAGCCAGAACTCTCATTAGACTATCTCATTTGGTCAGTTTACAACTCGTGCTGTAGCTATCTCGCTGCTCCTCTCTTGACACCATCACCTTAAGCTGCACCTTCCAGCTAAGCATCTACAGCTTTACAAGATGGTGAACCTGGCATGAGTCACTGATGCTGTTTGCATTACAGCCTGACCGCCTGCGGGATGAGGAAATCACAGAGCTGGAGGAACACCTCAAGAGCCTGATCCTTCACCAGAGCATCAACAACAATATGGCTGTAAAAGACTGCATGTCTCCGAACTCCCCATCTCTACCTTACCCTTCTCAAGGCAGCTCCCTTTCCCCACAAGTCACCTTCATCTTTCAGGGAGAAGAGTTCGGTGAGTAGCTAGAACTGACCAAGAGATCCCTTGGTCTTCCTCACCTCAAAGCCCGAGAGAGAGGATTAATGTGACTACGTATTGGGGTCTACCTCAGATAAACCAAGGATTTCTCAGCATCCCATAAGGAAGGAATTAGAACAGTCCTAAGATATTACTGTACTGCTTCAGATCAGGCCTCAACCTGTTTTCTTTTCTGGGGTGGCACAGAACCAGATGCTTCAGAGTCTGTCCCCCTTCCAGGTTCCTCACATTTTAAAACTCCTTAATACTGGAAGGAAGAATACAGAGTAGTTTGCTCTTTCTCCGCATCATTTGTTTGAGGTGAGTTAATAGCACAGGTTGGATCAGACTGGGAAGGTTATTACGGACACCATCAGCCCTGCTTTCAACCAGGACCGATTCGTCCAGGCTCCCTGCAGTACAGCAGCTGTCTTTGGGGTCTGACCCCTACAGAGAGCTTTCGGAGAGTCGCACATAGCGATTCTAGCCTGAGACAGCTAGATCATTTCTGAGCATGCTTAAGCTATGCACACAGTCTCCAGTGCTAAATAGCCAAGGAGGGATCTCCTGTCTGTGTTTCCGTATTTTGAGGATGCTTAGGTAGGGAACAGGCGACTTGGTCAGAAAGGCCTTGGCTAGTTGCTTTTGAAAGGCTGAAACAAATAAAGAGGATGTCCCATCAGAAAAAAAAAATGAGCGCTGGCAAACCACAGGACAGTCCCATCCTGGGGGAGAAAAAAGAAAAAAAGAAAAAAAAAAAAGAAGGAGAACAGGCCTTGCCAGGCTTGCGGGGTGGGGGCAAGCGCAGATGCTCTGATGTTGTGGGAGGACTTCAGTAAGGGAATGGCCTGAGCAAGGCGGGGAGCTCAGATGTGCCAGGGCAGCTGGCTGTGAGCAGGTAACTCTGTCACCACGTGCTGCAGTTTGCCCCCCCACCCCGCCGCCCCGAGGCACCAGCCCTGCCCTGGGGGACGGCAGACTGTGTGCAGAGCAGACACTAGGCGGTGAGGCTTACTCCAGCTGACTTTCCCTTTCCAGTGGTGGAGGAATGCCATCGGAGCGCGCGGACCCGCGTGCGTGACCCCCTGCCCATGGCGGGGCAGTCCCTTTGGCTTCACTGCTCTTGCACTTCTGGCTCCAAACTCACAGTGCTGCCCTGGTGTTAAAACACGGGAGGACAAGCAGAGCAGCTCCACAGCGGTTTAATAATGTGCTGTGGACACGGAACAGATTCCCTGCTCCACAGAATATTGAGCAAACCTTAGACTGGTCCAAGCTGCATCACATCAGCCCTGAAACCCCTATGTTTTACTGGCCCTCTGTCCCTTTCAGCCAACAGAATGCTCACACCAGATGACCACCAGAAATTTGCCAAGCTCGTGTCCAAGAAATGGAAGCAAGTGGGTCGCTCTTTGCAGAAGAACTGCCGGGCCCTGCGTGATCCTGTCATTGATAACCTGGCCCTCGAATATGACCGAGAGGGACTATATGAACAAGCCTATCAGCTGCTTCTCAGATTTATCCAGTCGGAGGGGAAGAAGGCCACGATAGCACGGCTGATCGCAGCCCTGGAAGAAAATGGTCTCCTCAGCTTGGCTGAGGAGCTCTTGGGCCTCCATGCCAATGAGGACTGCTCCTAGAGCCCGAAGGGTAGTGGCATTGCTAAGGGCTTTCTTGCTTTAAGCTAGTGTATGAGACTGCTGCCAGTGTCTGGGAATGTAAAGTCCTGAAAATCACCGCAGGTTTCCGTGTAGGTGGGAATGCCCCAGGGAGAGATTCTGTGCTCGCAGAAGCCAGCACGGAGCTCTCATGTTCCTTATTTCATTCTGTTTCCAAGAAGTCAACTTTACCTTCCCGTGAACTGGTGAGAGAGGCTTTCAGCCTGACTTCCTTCAGGACTGAAATGTCACAGGGAAGCAGCCAGACAGTTAGAGACCCTAGGGGAGAGTGGGGGAGAGGAGAAAAGCAAGGAAGGCATCTCAGAGAATTTCTCTGGGAAGCAGAGAACGCCACTGTTTCTCAGGCTGTGGCCCAGGGCCATCACCTGGAGAGCTGCAATATAGTTTTTATATTGAAGACATCTATGCCCTGAGGCATGACATCAAGCAAAGACAGAGGGGAAATTAAGGAAAAGTCAATTCTACCTTGTTTTCCTTCTTCGTTCTTCAAACGAGGAACATCTGTGGCAAGTGCATCTGCCCTGCCCTACTCTAGTATAGCTCCTTCCCACCTCTCACCACCTGAAGGTTTCCCTTTTACCTGGGACAGTCATAATTCTCCGCAGGGCACAAGATTGCTGCTGTAGAACAAATTTCAGGCACTGAACAAGCAATATGGACAAACACAAATTCAAAGAATGATTCCCAACTTCTTCTGGACCATGGTGGACAATAACATATAGACTACATCATGCTTAGCTCTTTCCCACCAACCTGAGGGAACCCTGCATCTGTGAAAAGCAAAACAGTGCTGGAAGGAAAATGGTCTCCTAGTCAGCAAGTTACCTATGGAGCGTAGATTGGACCTGCTGCTCTAAGGTGTGTCGCAGCATCAGGTACCATCCTGAGGCCAGCCCAGAGAGCGCCGCAATCGCCTCTGTCCGGCTGGCTGCTAGCGCCTTTCCTCACTTCTTAACCACCTGCCCTTGGCCTGCTGGGTTTACCAGAGAGGATAGCTCACGCCATCGTGTCTCGCAAGCGTCGGGATCTGCACAGAGCCCTTCCCTGACGCTGTTGTCACTGTGTGACAGTTGGGCATCAGCTGCTGTGCCTGGATTTACCTGCCCTGATTCTGAGGGTTAAAAATGGCTTAAAGGACAAAGCGCCCAAACCCCAGGGCGGACTCGTGCTTTCAGCTCCAGTGGGAGAAGCCAACTCTCCCCTGGTCTGGTTGATGCAGACTGCAACAGAGCAGAGTTTACACCTTTGGCCATAACAAAGCGACAAGTATCTAGCATGACATGGGTCCCGTGAAGCACAGCAGCTTGATTACCTTCGACATATTCCCTACACTTTCCTGATATGTTTTTACTTACCCTTTTTCATTAATTCTACCTCTCTTTGCCCTTCCCATCCATGGGAATAGCCAGTGGGCCTTGGAAGTTATTTCAGATGCAGAGGTGGGGTGGCTCTGTCAGCACGGGTAAAGCCTGTGTGTGCACGTAAGTATCGGGCCGCTGGCAGACAAGGTAGGACGAGCTTTCAGACAGGCAAGCCCTGATGGCCTTTTAAACCGCAACTCACATCTTAATCCTTCCTGGATTCAAAGCTCTAATGTGGTAAGGAGGGACGCAACGTGGGATTCAGGTGTGGGCTCAGATCTGAGCTCCTGGGGCTGGTGCTGCTCCCTTAGCTTCTGCTAAAATGTATGCTGTGAGCATCAGCTAACTGAAGACCCGGATCAGGAGGATTTAGATGGCCAGCTTCTACTCACTTGGAGTCCACATGCCTCAGATACACTGAGCATCGCGTTCCTCAGTGTAAGTCTGAGGCACCTGGCTTTTTTCTGTAGATTTTGAATCCCCAAGTTTATGGACGCAGTGTGGAAAGGAAATGGAGGGAGTCAAAGATGGGGAGAATGTTTTCAAGGTGTGAGTGAATCTCTTTCTATCTTGCCCTTAGCTTCAAAGGAAGCAGGGCTTCACGCAGGCATCACCTCTGCAAAGACTGTGGCTCCGTGACCTTTTATTAAGCCATTCTACGTCAGTGCTGTTGCAGTCTCATCTCCCCCATTCCTGCTCCATGTCCTACCCTCTCCCTTACAGCGGTACCAGTGCTCTTCCAAAAATGAAGCAGTTATCTCTCTGACAGTTTTGCTTTTGGGACCAGCACAGCGATGCTGATCTTAGTTGGTTTAGGCTCCTATGGAACCATGCCTCAAAGCATTTAGCTTTCCTGCCAGATCCCAACTAGGGAACTCTGTTTGACAGCAACCCACCTGGCAAATGGTTTTTAAAAAAAAAAAAAACTAAAAAAAAAAAAATCAGAAACTTGAAAATTACTTAACAGCCAGAGGGTTTGCTCTTGATTTTGCAAAAATGATTTTTTTAGAAAACGACGTCATGTGCATAGCCTGCTGCCTTGTTCATAATGAATATTCCTAAGCTCTCAAACTAGCTATTCGTGTGCACAACTTCATATACAGTTATAAGACAGCCACTGAGTAGTGAAAACTGCTAGCTTTTATAGCATCTGTTAATGCTCAAAATGAGAAAGGCTTATTATTCAGCATCTACTTCAAGTCCAAAAAACTTCTTTGCTGCTATTACTGTATTCCAGAGGACTAAGCATGAATGCTTTTTTTTCTTAATACAAACCTCATGCATTTATTCCTCTGCCAGCGATTGGCATATGTGTTTCCTCTTACTCACAGATTCCCTCTCAGAAGTGCCATTAAGTGCTGGAGCTCCTGGCAACCTTTCTGGAATATCATCATCTTTAACAGCATTCACAGGTGCCTTCATTGCAGAGACTCAAAGGAAAAGGGTTTTCCAGTGATATTCCATGGTGGAATTGTCTTGAGCACATGGCACGGTTTGAGACCATAGCAGTGCCTGTTTCATACCTTCTTTTCCATGACCAGTCATCATCGTCGTTAGGCGCAATGAAAACTCGATTCTGGTCTCAAGCGGACTTCTTTCCTGCTAAAAGAGCAGGGGTTTTTAGTATTATCTGGCACAAACATAGATAGAGACAATTTTCACAGAAGCCTTAGAATCAAATGGAGCAATTGGATCGCGAGTACACGGTATCATTTGCACTGATTTGGCATTTGGCTGGGGCTTGACTCTGAATTTACTTCTGTTCTACCGAGAAGGTTTTACAGTGGTTTTACACCAGCGTGCAAAGGCAAGGGAACTCGCATCACGCGGGGAAGGAAGAAGCACTCGCAAAGGAAAAAACATTAGCAGAGATTTGTTGAAGAAATTAGAGGCGTCTTTGCCTCGGATAGTAATGCAATGAGTGGAACTGAAGAAAGAGCTAGATGTTGGGGGTGCTTGCTGATACACCAGAAGCGCAGTGCTGTCTGCTAGACCAAGGGCTCTAATAAGCACCCCCAGTGACTGTCAGGCTGTCAGAAGAGGAGCACGCTCGTACTTTCTGCCTTGCCTGTGCAAAGTTAGTTGCACACATACTGCACCTGCTCAGATGCCAGACACGTAAGCGACGCTGCCTTACTCCTATTTATACCGACTAGCTAATGTCTAGCGTGTGAGATAAGCCATGGGCGGTGCTGCTGATGGTGAATTTGGCCTTATCCTGTAACAGCTCTTCTCTATGTATTGAGATATGTCTGGGAAAAAAAAAAAAAATTTCAGGAGTGGTGTGGGGGTGGTGGTGGTGTTTCAGAATCAAACATGCAGCAAACCAGCACACAATATTAAAAGCAAATAAAGATGCTAATCAGTTGCATGTAAGAAGTGAAATAGACAAAATACAAAACAAACAACAGGATCCAGGCCAAAATGTGCTTACAGGAAGGGATCCAAGAGGGCTTTCTTTGTGGTACAGATTGTTTTTGTAGTTTTAGCAATGTTTCAGATTTGAAGGAGGCTCCTTTTAGTCTGCCAGAAGGAAAAAAAGATCTATCCAAAGGAGAATTTGAATGATTTGTTTTGGCATAGCTGAGCTACAGTGTTCAAACGGATTGTAACAAAGGGAAGAGTGAAAGTTAAAATGCTCACCAGATACACTTTGACGTGAGGCGTCTGATTGATAGAAGTAAACCTGAGAGTATACCCTGATATAAAATCGTCACGAAGGAAAATATCAAACTGACCTGGAGGGCAGAGTCAGTGAAAGGCCGACTTTAACCCTCTTAGGTGCTTGTCAAAAATACACCATAGATTAATTAATCTGCTGAAGATGACGATGCACCATCACGGCAGACTGGGAAGGTGCCGTCTTCCAGCAGCTTCAGTTCTCGCATGCCACAACTGCTTACAGTGGACCAGTTCGTCAGGTGAAAACAGTACTTGACTCAAAAATAAGGAAAGGGTTCAGCATTATTGATCGGAAGCGCTTAAAAATCATGAGCCGGACCTTAAAGAAATCATAAAATTTTCTTCCAGATTTTCATAGCAAGTCAAATTAAAAACAAATGTCAACAGCTCGCAGCAACGCTTTCCAGGTTTCCGTTTTCAGCTTCGGCCCTACCGTTGAAGAGATGGCTACCTGGATTATTTTTAACGCAAAATGGGGTGCTAATGTCACAGCACTGCAGGTTACAGAGCCTCAGGAAAAAATGAGAGCCTCCAAGTAAAAGAGTTTGCTGGAGTTTCATAGCTGGGAGCCTGAGAACTGTATCCGTTTCAAGATTTGGGGGAAGTGGAGGCAGAAAATAGAATGTACTTTGCACCACTGTCAAGATACGGAAAACGTAAGGCCAAAAAAGCATGTAGGCTTAGAGCTGAGGGAAACTACTTGTTCAGAGAAGGTGCAGGTGCTGGGTGCGGACACTGCTGCAGGCAAAGGGCTCTTCCCCGTGTGAGGAAACTGTGGGTTTTTTCCTTACCTGTTAATTTCACCGTTCATTTGAAAATCCAGTTCAGCACTGAGAAGCTGTCCTGCTGCCTGGGTCACCGTGTCGCCTCCCCTCTGCTGTTTTGAGAGGTACGTTAGAGCCACCTCCGAGTCACGCCGAGGCAGCTGCCCACAGACTCTGAAACCAAAAGTGAGCACATACAGCATTGAGGAGCTTCGAATTCACTTAAACTACTGATTTAGTTAACTGAAAATTCTGGTGTAGCCGTTAGAATGGGAGTCAAGAGCGTTTCTTCAGTCTGACCCACATACTGGAGAGTGTACGTGGGTGAGATGCACTGCTGTACACCGGCCAAGGGTCTGGCGGTTTGTCTTTTGTACAGAGATGGGCTCAAACGGTGAGGCAATTTAAGGCCTAGAGTAAAAAATTATATTTTTTTTTCTTCTCTGGATTGCATTTTAAAGCCACTGAAGGGATTTGGTCATACATCTCTAACTGAAATCCACAGGGCGTGTGGTTAAGTCCCTTAGTCATCAGTAGAAAAAAATCCATTGCTGACCTTCTAATTCCAAATTTCCGTGATACTCAGCATGAGATCTGGATCAGCCATCTACAGCTGTGGACCGCAATGCCGTATATACTCAGGTCTAGGATGTTCAACCTCCAAGGAATTGTCTTTTATAGAAAAAAAGCACTTTGGTCTATTTTTTCCTCCATTCTTTTTTATAAATAAATACATACTTTTGATGAAAAGTGCCTCAGAGACTTTCATTGAACACATAATGCAGTAGTACAAAAGGGGTTCGCTCACGTTCTGGCCACGTTGGCTATCGCCAGCTCTCAGAGGAGCATCCAGCCAAAGCGTCTGGATGCGCCATAGGGTCACACGTTTCTACTGACATGCCAAGGCTGGTGCCCCACCGGCAAGTTAATGGCTCTGATTTCAAGTCGAAACCACGCTAAGCCAGCACATTTGTTCAGTTGCCAGTTACTGTTTTGATGAGCCTATTTTAGCAGACGTGGCCAGCAGGGGAGGTTTCTCCCAAACCTGGCACCTGGCAGAGCTCCCCGTGTTTCTTCGGGTGCCATTATCCGTCTGGGACTCCTCCGAGGCCACAGCATCGCTGTAATCCCAAAGTGGCTCGCTGTTAGAGCACTTTCTCACAAGGCTGCCTGCCCTGTAGGTGGGGAGCCAAGGAGCTTGGCCATTACATCTTCTCCTGCGGCTTTGCGCAGGAAGCCGCTGGCTGACCTGACTGACAGCTGAACTCGGGGAAATTCCTTTTGCCATGAACTCGAGCAGAGCAGCGTTTCGCCCTGAATCACTTAAATCTCAGACAGTACTTGAAAAATGACATGATCAGCCCTTCTTTATTTACCACAAAGCTGTGTTCCCAACCGCGTGGCTTGATGCCTGCAGGAATACAGTGATGGGGAGCCGGGCTCGGCCCTACGGCGGGTGGAAGGACACTGGGCTTGTGGCTCACTTAAAGCCATGTGCCAACACACCAACCCGGGGTCAACGGGGTTGACCTACTGATGAAGGTCAAAGAGATCACTCACCCAGTCTTGAAAGACAGAGTGACAGGCCATGGGACAGACTGAGGGCACCTTTGCTGGCAGTGAGAAGAATGAATCAGCCGTGCATCGGTGCCCGGGGAGCAAGGTACAGGTCGGACAACAGCCAAGTAGGAGGACCCATGGAGAAAACTCCTCCACCTCCCACGCTCCCTGCATGACTCTTCAAGCCACAGCAGCCACAAAGGCACCGCATAGCAATGAAAGCCTCCGTTTTCACTGTCACTCCATGGGAGCAAGCAAAAAGGGTAGTAGGTCCCAAAACCTGGGTGGGGGAACGTGGTGGAAATACCTGCTGTGAGTCCCCGATGGTTTCGGGGAGCGGTCCCCCTCGCTCCGCAGCCAACCGCTCTGAGCAAGGGCGGACGCTAGTTTGCTCTTTGCCTCCGTGACTGTCATCTGCGTCCTTATGGAGGAGGGAAATAAAACAGCCTGGGGCTGCTGCGGTGGAGGAGGAGGGTAAAGGTACCTTGGGTTGGCACAGGGAAAGCCCGAAGCCGAGTAACGTTTATGGGCGATCGGCTGCACTATTCAGCATGGAACTGCTGCGTTTCAGACAGCTGCAGATCTCGAGAAAAGGGCTTTCCCAGCCTGGAGCACCTGAATGCAGGGCCTAAGGGTTGCTCATCAGGAACCCGTCTGTATGACAGCTTTTCGTGGTGACGTTGCATTCTATAAAGCAAAACGTTTGAGCTGAAATTAAAAATATATCAAAAAACCCACAGACTTACAAAAAAGCATTTTTACGCTACGTTTAAAAAACACTTGGGTGTTCGTGAAAACCACAGAGCAGATCAAAACCTGTTTTTACGACAAGTTGACTGTAAATTAAAAACTTTGCATACTGAAGGGGCCATGGTCTGGGCACTCTCCAGCCCCTTGGCCTCTGTTAGAGGAATAAGGGTCCTTGTTCCCACTGCGGGAACAAAGAAACAGCCACAGAGATAGGAAACACTATGGCTGCAGTCAGCTGGCAAATCGGTAGCGCTGGCAATTTAGATTTGGCTCCAAATAAAAATGTTTTGTTTTGAAGTCATTCAAATTAAACAGGAAAAAAAACCCAAACCAAACAGGTGGAGGTTTTTGTTGTTGTTGTTGTTGTTCAGTGTTTTGGGAGGGACTCTCGCATCCGTCTTCAGCCTCCGTGCTCGTCAGCTCCCACCTCCTCCCGTCATTTCCCAACTGGAAAAAAAGAAACCAACCCCCAATGGATATTCCTTCTGAGCTCAACCCAGCCTCAGTTTCTAATTTGGAGCCTTCGCAGAGGTAAAGTAAATAATCACAAGGGGACTGAAAAAAAAAGAAAAAAAAAGACAGAAAAATTACTACATCTCCTATTGAAAGAAGTTACAGGAAAAAAAAAAAAATCGCCTTTTTTGTGGTTGTTATTTTTAACCAGTAAAACAGCAGACCTGAGGGAAGTCCCCGGCCCGGCTCTGCGTGCAATCCCTCGACACCCCCGTCCCTGCCCTGCCTGGCGGGGCGCGGGTGACCGCACGCAGCGAGAGCCGGGGAGCTGCCGGACGCGGGGCTCCGCGGGGCTGGAGGCCATCTGCGCTCCCCAGCCTGCCGATCACGTGTCCGGCGCTTGGAAGCAGACCCAGCTCCTTCCCCGGGTGCCGTTGCTCCTTCCACCACGCTCCAGTAAGGGAGCGAGCGCGAGGAGGGAGCCCGGCGTCTCGTCTCAGCCGTGCGTCTTGGCACACGCACCCCTCCCCGGTAGGCACACGAGCACGCGGAAACTTTGCTGGCTTTCAGCATGAAAAGGGCCCCGAGTGCAGGAGACCGAGCGCTGCTTTGCTCAGCGAGGATTTCCTCGGTTTCGCTTAAAGGCTGAGGAATGTCTAACGCTAACCATATCCAGATGTGCCTACTTGGCAGCCCGCTGCTGAGACATTACCGAGGGGACACAGGACCGGCGCTATCAAATGGGAGGTAAGTATCTATTATGTATGTTTGATCAGGGTGGGCTGGGGAGAGTGCTGCAGCAAGCAGCGTGAACTCCAGACGGCCCTTGCCGCTTTCCTTCTCCTCCAGCCTGCGGCTTTTCTTTCTGCCTTGTTGCTCTTGCTGTGTTGTTACATGCAGCAACCTGAACTGTGATGGTTAACAGGCAGCAGCGTTGGCTTCAGGCTCTTGAACACGCAGTCCCAGCCCTGCAGTGTCTGCTTGACACTTTATTTTCCAAAGAACTTTCCTTTGGGTGTTTTAGGTTGTTTTTACAGCAGAAAGTTTGGGGCTTCTTTCGACAATGCCTCCAGTGCTCTGAGACAGGGTTTCCTCCCAGCCGCCAACATGTCCCAGTGGCGGCACGTTACGTTTACAAGCCCTTCCTCGTCAGTAAAAGGAGATGAATCTCCCCCGTGTTACACTATTGTACGCGTTGAGCAAAACATGGGGATTTTCAAGCTCTCTAGCACCACAAGGAGAGAAAGAAAAAAAAATTCAGTCCCAGTGAACTGGGCAGTTACTGGTAACATTTTTTTAACAGCTTTTGGGCAGATTCTGATAAACTTACGCATTGGGTATCATCTTGAAATCAGTAGGGCAAGTCAGCACGTTCATGTCTGGGTGTAACAATACACCCACGCTGATGCACTCCGATTGCTGGGTTTTGGGGCACACCAGGCAAATTATTTACTGGATCCGAAGAGGGTCTGGGAGCTGAAAAGGCAGCGAGCGCTGCAGCCTAAGGAGGGCTGGGAAAGGAGGGTGGTTGTTTCAGTGGGGCTGTTTCACAAGCCTTCACAATCCTGCAAGGCTTTATTCTCCTCTGGGGGCCCCGGGAAATGAACGTTTGCGAGAGAGAAGGCAGGTTCCTTGCCCTGCGCTTGGCTGCTCCAGGAGGGGCCCGTCTCCCCAAAGCACTTGGGGCGTGAGTTGAGCTGCTGGAGCTCTCCCTAATTCTGAAAATCAGACCACCTACACGCAAGACCGCATCCAGATTTAGGAAAGCGCCTCTCAAGACCTGCTAAGCTTGTGTTACCTTCTCCTACCTTGCAGGCAGCTGAACGCTCTCGTTAGAGACACGGTGCGGCTCTTCGGAGGAGCTGGCGTTTCCCCTGTTTGCTGGGGCCCGCCGTGGCGTGCCTGGCAGCAGCGCAGTCCCGCGCGGGCACTGCCCTGGCTGGCGCGTCTTGCCCCGAAAGGGCCAGGGAAACATCCTGCACTGCTTCAATGCAGCAGACCTGCAGTCCCCAAACCGTGCCACGTGTACGCGAGTGACTTACTATCGGGTCAGCAGGGTGACGGGAGGAGTGGTGCAGGCAGCCCCCCCGTTGCCCGGAGGCTGCGGGGACGGCCGTGCAGGCGTAGCCAGCGCTGCCCAGGCTCGCGGGGGCTCCCGTGCAGAACTGCCCCTGCCTTCTGCCGCGGCACCGCGCGATGCCCCGCCAGGGATGGTGCAAGTTCCTTTCTGGGACCCCTGCACGTGAGAGCAGACATCTTAGCGTGCATTTCCAGCCTTCGCGCAGCAGCTCTGCGGTTTCTCTGCATTTCAGCGTGTACGCTTCATAAAAGCTTCACCAACTGGGGTGAAAGCTAGAAGGAGGCAACTGCAGCAGCCATTTGCAAGCAGTTGTCTAGTGCATGACTGGCGTTGCGAAGGCGAGGCTGGCAGCGCCAGCAGGAGAGGCTGTAAGAAAATGGGACCAGCCAGCGGGGAAGCTGATGAGACCACGTATTTCAGGACTGCGGCAAACAGAGAGATAAATAAGGCACCCTGTCCTGTAGCAGCGTGGATCTCATCCATTCATTTGTACTGGCCTGAAAAGCAGCTCTGACAGGAAAGTCGGAAATAGTCTTTGGAGTGGGGCCTGCGTTTTTGTTACCTGCTTGCACCGCGTTTCAACCAAGAGAGCTTTTGCCTCCGGGTGCTGCAATGCAAGTAAGGGCAGCAGCGACACTGTGCCGGTGACGCTGCGCAGGGGGACGGAGCGCTGCTGCAACGGCGGCGGCGGTGGCACCGGCCAGCAGCATCCGAGCAGCGCCGCGGTGTGCGGCTGAGCACTGCGAGCCTCTGCCCCTCTGCACTGTCTTTCGTTTGGCTCTGGCTCACGATCCCAGCTCCTGGAAAAGCTCTCAAGACATTCAGCTAATTAAATCCCACAGCCTATACTCAGTTTGTTTATAGAGTTCAAAACTTTTAAGCGGCTGAATGAGATGGGCTCTTTTTTCTGGTAAGGCAGCTTAGCGATTGTGTTGGTTACTTCGTTCTTCTAAGGCTGTGCACTAACCAACGTGCCGAAGGGCTTCTCTTGTATTTCAGCCTGCCCTGTCTCCTAGTCAAGAAGGTCCAATTGTTCCGCATCGCTTTGTGATCCTATAGCTCCAAACGAGATCTCTTCACAAACGCCCTGTAATGCAGAGAGGAGTTGTCCGGCACCAAAGCCACTTGAACCATCAACCTTGATGAGGTTATTGACTTTGCCTGGGGAGGGGAGGGGGGGAAACACAAAAAACCCAAACAATACCAAAAAAGAAACCATGCAGGAATAAAACTCATTACACGGCACCCAAACACAGAAATGAAAGAAGGATTCTTCCCCTGCTCCAACACACAGAGCCATTTTTCCCCTTTAAACGTTCCAAAACCAGCTGAAACTGTTAAACCCAAGTCGTTTCATGCATGGTTTTGTATGTGGGGCAGGACAAACCCAGCGCTGGAAGCCAACGCCTTTCCCTGTGGGTACCCCCGAAGAGCCCAGGCACCCACGCGATGCGAAATGAAGACGAGGTTTTGCCTGCACAAGACCCGTACCGAGATAACTCGGCTGAGAGTTTCAAACCTTTGCCCTAGCGCTTCACTTCAGGTTTTTGTACAAGGGTAAGAGAAGGACGGCAGCCCCGCGCGGCTTGAAGAGAGCGAAACAAGCGATCCCCACGGAAACCAGTGTTACTCGTGTCTGCAGTGCATTTAAACTGAACTGGTGCAGACACAGAGGTCAAAGACTCTCCCGACCCTTGGGGGCTCGGAGGATGGGACCGAGGGAGAGTCGGTAGGAAGCTGTAGTCAGCAGAGCTTCAGGCAGTGCCGACTTCTCGCCATCGGCACCCTGGTCTGGTGGGATAAAGCTAAATCTGCGCCCGTCTATTTTACACAGGCCCAGCTGCAGGGTGGGCATAGGGTTATGTCGTTACTGTTGCTGGTACGTTCTTGAACAGCATCGGGAGGAGGTGGCAGAGGAACAGCAGCACAAAGAGAGGAGGGGCCTGGGAGCTTGATTTGCTCTTGCTGAGTGAATCAAGATGGAAAAACCGCTGGAAACGAGGCGGGAGAGGGACACGTGCGCAGCCCTCCCCGCTGCAGGCCAGAGCCTGGGTCGCAGCTTCCGGCGCTGGGTGTTACAACCCGCCTTTGTTCTCGCGACGTGCATTCCACCAACGTGAAACGAAAACAAATATCCAAAACCTCAAGCATTGCCTCAAAGTACCTCCCCCCGCCCCGAATTTTCCGAGTTCCCCCGAGGACTGCGAAAAGCTCACTGAACCCACGGATGCTGGATCCCCAGTACTTTCTTTAGCTCATTTTACAGAGAAACAGATAAGGCGTCTCCATCAGCGACCACAGCCCCACATCTTGCGTGGCCCGCACGACGTATGCGGCCCTTCCATTGCCCAACCCACACGTACCAGTGGCAGCTCCAGCTTCAGGAGCGAGGAGAGGAGGCGGGAGGGAGCCGGCAATGGTTCACATGCAGCAGGGCAGCAAGTTGATCCGGGGACAACCCACAGTTGTGCTTGGTGGGGACGGAGGCTCCCGTGAGCCGGGCTGGGACGAGCGTGCAGCAGAGTTCGTCGCTGTGTTTTGTACCCTCTTGCTCGGTGTAGCACATTTCAGCTTGCCTCGCTATCGCAGCTGCTTTTCCTGAGGCTGGGCGGGTTGAATAACCGCTCTTCAAGGCGCAAAGCAACACGCCAGACTCCCCAAGGCTGCTTGACTGAATTTGGGGACAGGATCCAGAGGCTCTTCCCCACCTGGGCCCGTGTGAGCAGAAGTGCCAAGAGAAGACGTGACGCCTGCTGCAAAAGAAGGAAGTTTCCAGGATGAGCTCAAGGCTTCACGTCATTCAACTGGGAATGAAGGACTAGCAATTTAAAAAAAAAAAAAAAAAATTAAAAAAAAACCACCTCATCATTTAACTGCTTTTATTGCAGCACTCCTTGGCCCTATTTCAGAATCCTCCTCTCAAGTAAATGAAAACCAGGCGGAGGACTGGGCCCTCTGCCTGAGCGTGCAACAGCGCAGGTCGGATTCCCTGCCTGTGTGCTCACCAGGGTGCCGTGCCCAGCTCCAACCACTTCCAGCTTTTGAGCGTTTTGTTGCCCCTCGGGCCACGCAGGCTGTGGACCCCTTGGTCCTTCCAGCACGTTCCCTACGTACGGGCTCCCCACGCTGCCACCTCATGGATACGGGACCTCTCGGCCTCTTCCTACAGCCCAGCTCAGCCCTCTCACATCGCTGGCGCTCGCGGCCCAGCACACAGCACTCCCGGCCTTCCCCAGGACCTCCCTTGTCCCACTGCTGGGGCAAACTGCACCGCCCCGTTCAGACCCGCACGAGCTGCACTCGAGGTCCTTACCGTAGCCATCCCCGGGCAGCCGACGCAAAGAGGGACAACCGCCCATTTTTCCAAGCTTGGAGGACACGGGAGGCAGCCCTGGCAGCTAAGCCCGCGTTCCCCGAGGCGCTACATGATGCAACAGTTTTATAACCCCGGCTCCCTTTCACAAGTCGGATGGAGATCGCCCACAGCGGCGTACGAAGCAGCGGCGCGTCCTGCCTT
Source organism: Sagittarius serpentarius (assembly GCA_034782735.1). NCBI lineage: Eukaryota > Metazoa > Chordata > Aves > Accipitriformes > Sagittariidae > Sagittarius > Sagittarius serpentarius. The sequence continues at coordinate 23,449,913 of JAVKLA010000088.1, read as the reverse complement.
GGATGCGGACCCACAGTGAGAGGCTGTGCCGAGAAACGCTCTGCTGTGCTCACGTCTCTTGTTTGGCGTCAAGTATTTTCTGCTGGCTTTCATAGCCCTGCAATTCTGCACCCGCCCCCCACCCCAGTGTCGAGGTGGATGAATAATCTTTTTGGCTTTAGGACATACTGGAGTGTCTGCCAGAATCATCAGTCCCTCGGAATTCAAGAACAGGACAGCTTTTCCCAGGGACATCCATGGATAGAGCTCACACCTGTGCAATAATCGAGGGTATTGCCTTCAAAAGGGGGCAATATCAAAGAAAGACTGGAAAATCCATATAATTCAATCAAGGAATCACTTCAGGGGCTGGCAACTTCTTTTGAAAATGAGATGTCTATATTTGGCACTGAACTGTTTTATTTCAGCATGGAAAACGCTGTTTTGGATTCTTTTCTTTCAATAAATGAAAACACAGAAGAAAATCCAGGCTATCAGCCCAGGCTTGTAACAATTCAGGGTTTTTCTTGGCTTTTCCAAGGGCACTTATTGCCAGATTGTGAGATGCTGGCAGGATAAATCTGTAAGCCATGGAAATTACGAGTTTCATGACACACACATTTTATTCCAAACCCTTGCCGATAAAATTAAACACAGGAAAGAGCCAGGACTTTCATCCAGCTCCCTAATTACCATCTGGAGCCTGGCAGCTGAAATAAGATCACACTTTTGCACAGAAAAGGCAAAAAAAAAAAAAAAAAAAATCGCTGTTACAGTGGAGAAAGAGATGAGACTTTACAAAGAGCTTGAGGGGAGATACACAAGCAGCCCAACGCCATCGGGATCCATCCCACCAGGGGCTGGGCATCTCCCGCTCGCTTGGGAGACCGCGTGCACAGAGCTGCGTAGCACCTCAATAAAGCTCACCCCATCACAACAGAAGGAGCAAAAATGCCTCAATTTTAGTTCTTAGGAGCTTTTTGAGACAGGGTCCCTATTTTAGGTACCTCAATAGCAAAAATTTTTGCTCGTGATGGGCAGGAGAGGGACAGACTCTTTCTCCTTAGCGGATCCAGTTCTGGATGTCCTGGGTGTAGCGGGACCTTCCCTTCATACCCCCGGAGCTTCTGGAAAATTACTGAAGGCAAGGTGAGGGAAAGCCTACTGGGAACCAGCGTCTTGACAGATAAAGGATGATTTAGCACAAAACCGAAACACAGCAGGTTGCTGCAGAGCACCGCAATCAGGACTTGCCAAGGGTAATTTGCACACGACAGACATAAAATGCAAACTAACATCCTATATGCGTTTCACAAGGCTGAAAATAGTTACAAGCCTAGTCATGTGGCAGAAAGAACATAAACAGAAAAGAGCTTCTGATTATTATAAGCATTTTAACAACAACTTACGAGAGATCAGAGAAGATTCTACAATCCTGCTATTACTATCAAAACTGCACCGGTTAAAACATCTGCCTAGCCTAGGAGAGAAGTGAAAGGTACAGTAAAAAAAGCCAACAAATGGAGAAAACCCCAGCAGTCTCTATTAGAGGCCAGAAAACGGCAAGAAAGAAGGCCTGCGGAAAAAAGCGCGGCCATCAGGACAAGGAGGAAGTGATCTTAAATCCACCGGGAATGCAAAGAGCCTTACAGCGAGGCACGGATAAGCCACTTGCTAAAATAAAAGTTTTCAGAAATAATGGCGACAAAGCACACAAGGACAGTAAATATTTTGGAGCTGCACTTGGGAAAAAGATAGGTGGTACCATAGGATGATGAAATACTCTCCATTTCAACAGTAACGTGGAGGTGCATTTAACCAGTGATGAAAAAGCAAAATATTTTAAAATTATGAGGTCCAAGTAATGTGCATCTAAGAATTTTAAAGGGGCTGGCCAAGAAACCGGCTGGTTTATTAATTTTGCTTTCTCCTAAGTCTTGAAATATTGCCTAGACCCCACAGGGTAACATGGTGCAACTATTTTAATACTTCATGATTACAGACTCATCAGTCTAATTTTGAGCTTCAAAAAGATAACGTTACGGCTGATACAAAATTGATGGTTAATGAACAATTAGCAGGTGATACAATCCACGACAGTGAAAAAAAGACTTGCTGAGAACGGATGCCACCACACTAAAGAGGGTCCTGGTTTGGGTCATAATTGCACCAAATAACCATATTCTCACCAGGCGCTTTGCTGCCCCGTTAGGTGTTTGAGTCGGTAAGGCGGCTTCAGGGCTCAACTGGAGGCCGAGCGCCCGTGTGCTCCGCAGGCTAACAATGCCGAAACGGGGAGCCGCAGGAATAAATCGCGTAGGAAGCCGCAAGCCCTGGCTCCTCTGCCCTTTTCAGTCCTTAGTAAGGAGCGTTCCTCAAGCGAAGGCAGACTGCCGTACAACCAGGCAGCTTTCAGTCAAGAAGTTTTTGGGTATGATCTCAGCTAATTCAGGACAGACTACTGTTAGTACCTTCAAAGGCGGCTTCTACTGATACAGCACAGGCAAGGCAGAGCTGTAACTCACATATGAGCACAAAACATTAGCGGTGGATGTGTAATACACTTACGTGCAGTTGTGGGAAAATTTTTGGGCGGGGCGAAACTTTTAGAAACATGCTCCTTGCTAATGACTGTAGGGCTTACGATTGTCACCTGCCTTCTCCGGGAGCCACTGTCGGTCCCCTCTGTTCAACTGGGTTGTTCGCCGCCGCGGGGAACAGCGTGGCTGCACCTACAGCGGTGAGGAAAGGACCTGCCTTTGCTGCGGCTACGGACACTTGACCAGCTCTTTCCCTGAACTATGGTTACATGCTGCTTTCTGCCTTCTTACCACTCTGTCATTATTTTTTGTTTGTTTCTTTGCAGTTGAAGAGCGCATCAAATGAGACAGAAGAGCTCCGGGAAAAGCGTAAGCGAGGAATCAAATCTTGTATTTCAAAAGGCAGCTTCTTCTATCACACGTGAATAAAACATTCCTAAGACCAGGCTCTGCCTTGCTTCTGCATATTGGGATTTATTTGCCCACCTCTTGCTTACCGGTTAGGGTGATTTGGCAGAGGCAAAACGCCTGTGGCCCCTTCTAACCTTATTAATGGAAGTTATTTATAATGGCTTAATATTTTATAAAGATTACTGGCAGCAAAAAGGCCCTATGGGCATTCGAGAGTGTGCCTAACACATTCGTTTTGAAGGCACAAGTTAGGTTTACGAGGGCCTCCTCTGTGTGCAGGGAAACGCCAGCGACACGCTGCCGCTGAAACGTCTGCCCGTCAGCCGCCAGCTCTGCGCCTCCCCGTTTCCACTCAAAAAGGGTAAAAGCAGCAAGAAACAGTTCCGGAGTTGGGGGGGGGGGAGACAAAGAAAAAGAGAAAAAACTAACGATTTATGGAAGAATGGCATCGTTCATCATATTCCACCTTGTTTTTCCCAAAGCAGTGAAATCGCCGAAATGGCAAAACGTGTTCGGCAGAGAGGGACGCGGGAGGCAGGGCTGATTTCACACCGTGCGTAGGGAGTGGTTTTCAGGATGACGGATGACTGCTTGGTGACTTAACTAACCAAGTCACAGAGCCTGAGCACTAGAATCGGCGTTAGGTTTGGAACCCCTGTGCCTTTTGGCAAGCTCCTTAACGTGTCTCAGTGTTTGTACGAGTAAAATGCACTTTGCTGCTAGTTTTTGAAACGGTGTTTCAGTTAGTCTTGCCTGCACGCTTCAAAGCTGCCGAATCCTCGTTGCTGACACGCCGTATGTTTGTTTACAGATGGGCATTGGTGCCAGGCAGCTCCAGCACAGCTTTTAACAGTCCCAGAAACACCGCGGAGACAATGAGAGTTCGTCTCAAAGGGGATGCGATCTGTACCCTCTTCCTGCTGGTAGCGCTTTGCTCTCTACTCTACTCCCAGCTGGAACATTTAGTCCCCATAGGAAACAAGGAGCCAACACAGAAGAAGCCTTCAGTGACACCAAAAATATTCTCTGACCCCAGAGCACCTTGGAGACTGATGCCAGCAGAGGCAACAGTACCCAGACCCCAAGTAACTCCTATCGTTAGACAAACAGAAGTGGCCAACGACAGAGTCCAAACTACAACTCCACCCCCATTGACTGATTCTGCCTTCAACTTCAAGCGCTATCTCCTAAACAAGGACAATCGGAACTTCAATCTCCTCATTAACCAGCCCAAGAAATGCAGGAGAACACCTGGAGGTCCCTTTCTGCTCATTGCTATCAAATCGGTGGTTGAAGACTTCGACAGACGTGAGATTGTCCGGAAAACTTGGGGCAGGGAGGGTTTGGTGAACGGGGAGCAGATCCTGCGAGTGTTCCTCCTGGGAACGCCAAAGAATAGGACAGTGCTGGCAACATGGGAGACCCTGATCCACCAGGAGAGTCAGACATACCGGGACATTCTGCTCTGGGACTTCATGGACACTTTCTTCAATCTGACCCTGAAGGAGATCCACTTCCTGAACTGGGCTGCTGAATTCTGCCACAACGTGAAATTTATTTTTAAAGGTGACGCCGACGTTTTTGTCAACATCGAGAACATTGTTGACTTCCTTGAGAGACACGACCCCACTGAGGACCTCTTTGTTGGGGACATCATCTACAATGCCCGTCCTATCCGTGTCCGAAAGAGCAAATACTATATCCCAGAGACCATGTACGGGCTAAGCATCTATCCAGCCTACGCAGGAGGAGGAGGGTTTTTGCTGTCCAGCCGCACCATGAGGAAGCTCTCTAGGGCTTGCAGAGAGGTGGAACTCTTCCCGATCGATGATGTCTTTTTGGGCATGTGCTTACAGAGAATCAACCTCAAACCCGTTTTGCATGAAGGATTCAAGACCTTTGGCATTGTCAAGCCTTCCGCTGCCCCACACCTACAGACGTTTGACCCCTGTTTTTACAAAGATCTCATGGTAGTTCACAGTCTGAAAGTTGCTGAGATCTGGCTAATGTGGAACCTGCTCCACAGCCCACGTCTTTCCTGTACTCAGAAGAAGCAAGTGAGGAAGCCTTTCCAATGGAAAAAGAAAGCTCAAATAACACAGGCATCACCCCTCAGATAATGCAGGCAGACTGCAACAGAAACCCATAGTAAACCAGCTGAGAAAGGGAACCTGGAAGTGTTGCAACTAAATGAACCGACTTTAGAAGTATAGTATTTTAGCACGTCTTATTTACAACGTTAAGAGAAGATGACAAACTATTGCAGGAATTTGCCAAAATTCCACATTTGCACACACATACCGTGTAGGTCCTTCTCCATTAATGAGTCCAAATAATCATAACAGTATCTTTAATTTATTATTATTTATTAGAATTATAGTAGTGCTTAGCGGGCCAACGTGTAAAAGCACATTGCAAAATGCAATCCTTGGAGATTTTTCAGCATTGTGAGAAATGTGAGAAATGAAAGAAGACAGAGGGCAAGAGATGACACCAAGGAGCACAGGGATCGTTGCCAACTTGTTACCTTGACTTTGGCTCATTGAAAAATGACCGAACTACACAGTAACTAGAGTAAAGGAAATCAAGTCACCTTAGGGTGCGCTCAAATCAGATCACTGCTGCCTCTTTGGCTTTCTGTAGGCCTCCTAAGAGGAGAAGAAAAGTACAACTAGCAGCTATTGAAATGGGCTCCTATACGTCGCAGATAGGATGGAGATCAAGAAAACAAACTGGTTTTTGCTGGTTGAGCAAAGGACAGGTAAGTAGACAACCGGGAAGGGGCAGACTTCCGAAGGGCCTTTAAAGAAAGGACAAGAAGAACTTTGACTTGATCGCTCCAAGTCTTGATTTTTCATTATTCGTAGCAACACCTCACTTCAAATACCTGCTCCACTGACGCACTCAGGACTCAGGGGACCAGTTTTTGGCACTTCCGTGAGCTCAGGCTCTCTACACTATGTTGACTGCCGCTCACTGAAAACTCAGAGTCATCCAACAGCATCTGATCTCTCTCACCATCTAATCCAGATCCTCAGAAGGTTTGCATCCGTAGAGATCCTTTGGCCTTCGCTTGTAAGACTAAAACCACACAGAGCTGCTGCTTGCATCACATTTGGGAGCTTCTTCAAACCAAAGGAAAACTTGTCAATAGACTGGACTGGTTTCTATAGACCTTGGTGCTCTTGCCTGGCATACGGTCAACTGCAAAGAGCAGCCAAGACTTTTCATGTTGCTGCGGGTGTCATGTGAAGGGAGAAAGCAGTCTTCAGACAAAAGGGCTTCAGAATAGAAGTCTTTCTAAATTTATTGCAAGAAAGCAAAAACACAAAGCAATCTTTCTGTTAGACTTTCCAAGTTTCAGTCAGCCTGTAACTTCGTAAGTATTTTAAGCATCAGACAAAACCACCAGATTGCTTAGTTTTTCAAAGAACAGTCAATACGTTGAAGCATATTGGTTTTTTCCAGTAGATTACCTTAAAAGAACATCCTTTTCTTGGACATCAAAAAGGAATTAAATTCCTCTAAATCAGGGTTAAAATACTACACAATTCATGGGGCAAAGAGCCTGAATTCACCTCTGATACTGTGTTTGTTAATTCTTTTGCAGTTCCACCCCCCACCCAACAAAACTCCTGTCCACCAGAGAACCCCTGATGCCATCCCTCTTCAGAAGGGCACGTATACACAACTTCAGAGGAAACTACAGTCAGTCATAAATGTCCAGGAAGTTGCTTTGCCTTGAACAGAGCCTGCAGCACAGCTGCATTTCATGTCTGGGTGTAACCTTCCTCCCACCCGGCAGCAGTCCGGGCTCAGTACTCGTACTAACTATGCACAACATGGAGGAAAGCAAGCTGGTGCAAGTCTTACATGTTATCTTCATCGTAAGAGTTTAAGCCTTGCAATAATGTATTTCCAAGGAAAGGTCAGCTATATAGAAATCAGAAGACGTTATGTTGGTCTGGGATATTTTCAGGATGCAATCCTGAAATACAAAATGCTCGCGTGAGCTTTACAAGGAGCTCTGTCGGGTGTGGAAATAAGCCAGAGCCTTGCTGGTGGGAGAAAGCCAGTCATGCCCCTGTCTGCTAATACATGTGATACTTACATATTTATGAGCTTGTACAGAAATGTATTACCTGTGATTAGTTTACAGTCTGGGAAATTATTTATACTGTAATTAAAAGACAGCATGCAGACGTGCCTCTAGCCGTCAGAGTGAGTCTGTCGAGTACATCCGCACACATGTTGTAAGACTACCACCACATGCATTTTTCATGAAGACAGCAACATGAAAAATACATTATTCATTATTTTGGATAACTTGGTAAATCTTTCCTTATGCTGGACTTTATTTAATGGTAATGACAGAAAAATAAACGCGGCTTAGCTTATGATTTCCTACAAGGCAGCTAGTCAGGTTCAGCGGTCCTTATGAAGATCTTCCTTTGAAGCTTGGAGGTGCCCAGAGATTGGCTCCTCCCTCTATAATGTCTTCAGATCTGCAATCTACCCACAATACAGCATTAATGAGTACATTTTGTCCCAGATCAAAGTTGTTGTTCGACATCCACCTGTGCCAGCACATACCCCGACAGCTGGCAGAAATGGAACTGGAGCAAACGGTTTACTCTGTTGTCTTAGTCTATGGAATAGCTCATTCCTTTTATCCAATGAATACTAAATCTAGTATCCGATAATGAAAGATACATCTGCTTTTGTTCTCCAGCCTCTGCTGCATGGCCTGTCTGACCTGGTTTTAAAAGTTTCCATTTGCTTCTGCAGTTGAGCTGGAAGTTCAGGCTCCGTACGTCAGCATAGCTCGCTGGAATGCGCTGGGGAAATGCTGGAGGGCAGTGCTGGGGGGGGGGGGGGGG
>JAVKLA010000088.1:23385624-23442003 GCA_034782735.1 Sagittarius serpentarius | reverse complement strand
CCCCCCCCCCCCCCCCAGTTTATTAAACTCTACTTACTGCTACAGCAGGCAAAAAGTCTTTTGACTTCACCCAAGCTGGAGATTGTTCCCTAAAAGACAGGGGGTCTTTTCAGAAAATCCCAAAACCCTAGGTGTGTGCGAGAACTGGTGGGAAGGACCCTCTACCGACCTTTCTGATTGCTCTCGGAAAGCCCAAACCATCCATTTCAGAATGACATTCTGAGCGGCTTTTATTGACTGGCTAATTCAATGCACCAGTCGGGGGTTTGCTACAAAGCCTCGCGTGGCAATTTTTTTCATGACTAACCCATGATGAGAAAAGAAAACATAAAAACTTCCTAAGTGGGTTCCACCTGTAGCAAGGAAGGCAAGCAGACATCCTCGAGACAGACACAAACATCTGAAGCTAATACAGCACAGTAGGTTTTATTGAATCCCAGGGATTCACACACAGTCAAATTTTGTTCCTACTGTATGTAAGTAGCCAGATTTGGTCACCGTAACGAGCAGAGCTGGCTTGAACCTCACATTCAGCACCTCCGAAGGCATCTCTGAACACATAAACTGCTAGCGAATGCCAAGATCCATCATTCCGTCAGGCCGCTGCTGACTTAGACATCATAAAAAAAAGAAAGCCAAGGACTGCTCTGGAGCAACCGAGTATTAAAATATTGTGCTTCCTGTCTGCAGTTTAATTATTCATCTTTCTACAGCAGGTTCTCGGAAGCAAACCCCAACTACAAAATCAAACGGTACGAAATAATCAAACAGCTCAGAGAATCCTCACTAAATATTAGCACTGAGAACATTCCACGGAGAGTGCTGAAAGACTATCAGATCGGGGAGGGGGGGGAGGGGGGGAGAGTCTACCCCAGGGCCCAATTTGCAGAACTGCCGAGTTGTACCTTTCAGCTGGAGCCGCAAGGCTCAGCAGCCCTGAAAACTGGCCCACCACACTTCCCTCATGACGCTACTAACTCTACCGACGTTTGTCAAAACCAGTAAAACTTTTAAATCCAACTTTTCATGATTTTCTAGGCTTACGGTCAGTAAGAAAACCACACTGAGAAATGAAGAGGGGAAGCCAAACCCCAAAGGACGAGTGCATCCAAGCCCCTCCAAGAGCAGCAAAGAGCTCCCCCCTCGTCCCGACCAGCCCAACGCTCTCTCCCCAATTCGTCCAAACCCAGCTCACGCATCTTCTCTCGCTCCCCGCCTTTCCCAGCACCGACCGCTGACAAGCCCAGCGCCTAGACCGGCGAAAAACCCCATAAAATAACACAGGTCTGCGCTGACTGCCTTGTCCCCAGGGGGCTGACTGAGCTGGGTGGGACTAAAGGCGTGGTATAAAGACAAATGCTCTCTACGGCCATAGAAGCAGAAGAAAAGGGGGAAATATTCTTAGTAGCCTCCATACTTGCGGATGCAACAGAGCGACCCAGCGAGGAACAGGGCAAACTCGGGTTTTCAGGGCTTCAGTTTTTCCAAGAGAGACCAGCGAAGGCGAAAAGGGAATACAGCAATTCAGACTGTTTTGATTACTTAGTTGATGAGACTGCACGTTGCATAATCATGCAGGGGTTTTTTTGTGATTGATATTTAAACTAAATGTCTCTCTGAAGGATATTAATATTGGAATGAAGCTTACGCACTAAATGGAATAGGTAGCGTAGGTGTGAAACATGAAGGCACTCAAAACCAGCTTCTGAAATTGCTATACGCAATATGCGACACGCAGTACTTAAAAAGGAAACTAGTAACATTTAAAGGGGAATTAATTAGGGTATGAAAGAGAAAAGGTTATATTAAATCATTACAGTCTAGTCCAGAACAAATGTTACTGTTCTACTGGTACCTTACACCACAGTACATGACCTATTCTGCAAACTCCAGCTTACCTTTCCCGCTGTTTCAAGCGGTCCGTGTTCCCAGATCATGAAAAGGAATGGTTTTGCCTGCTGGAAAAATACACGTCCCCACAAACAAAACAAAAGCCTTGGATATAAGGTTTGACAGATAAAACATTTAAACAGCGACTTTATTAGTTACAGCTAAAATTCACATAGGTAAATACGGTATTTAAGTTCCACCTGAACCCTCCAAGTAGCACACACACCCCCTGCAAAACCAAATCCCTTTGTAGGTGCAGTTTTCACTCGGTGAACTGGTTATACCCTGGCCTTCAAAAAAGCTCCCTATTTCATTAACTCCTGATCCTATTTTAATGCTCGAGTTACATTTTCAGTAAGCTCCATTTTTAATTTCTCCTTATTTTGCTTCAACCTTACCTCACCTTATCTCTGAAAAGATCCTGGGCCATACCTTACATGGAAAGAACCAACCAGAACTAAATTTATATTCTATAAACTCCCCAAACACACACAGCGATGTATTTAATTGGCTCCACGTACTGTGCCAGGTTGCGTCCGACAGGATCCGCCAGAGAGGACAGTGCCTTTGTGTTGGTGTAGTCAAGATAAAGGAAGTAAAATAAAAGGTGTTTGTGGGGCAGAAGTCGACACGGAACAATTGTATCTGCAGAGCTAGCACAGAATAGCCTTTTGTGTGTCATGATGCCAAAAATTACTCTGAACTCAACACAACCAGCCTGCCGTATCAGACATCCCGGTCCTTGTCTGAGCACTCTGAAGCAGGCAAATAGCTACAGCTTGGACATAACATTTCTTTCAAAGTAACAGCCACACAGCTTCACACACCTGCAGATTTACTCTTATATGCATTTGGAGCCACCAAACACAAACCCTAAAGAGAAGTCCAGCTCAGCAGAGTTGCTACGTGACTAACAGGCTCTAACAGTGTGTAGCAAGTCAGCGTGAAGCAGGCACCAGCGCCCTCGGATGTCCTTTGGAAAAGGCCCCCTGGGGTCTGACCTCCAGCCAGCCCCTGCTAAGAATGAATCGCCGTCTTGCTGTAATGCCGAGACGTGGGAAAGATTGTTTTCAACAGGTTTGGTGGGAGTTCTAGAATATGAAAAATCACAAGCGTGTGCATCAGTTCTTAAAAAAAAAAAAAAAATTCTCTTTAGAAGCGTGACCGTTCCTGGCAACAGAAATGTGGGTTTTCTTGACAGGAACTGGATTTTGGGGAAGAGAGGGTTCTAGTGTTGCACAGCAGCACTGATCTGTATAGTACTACCCGTAATATTCACAGGAGCCCAGGGACTGCTTGCAGGCCTAAAGAACAGGGGAAGAAATGTCAGCTTCACCTCCAAAAAGAAGGGCACAACAATTAGTTTTATTAAGTGAGAACAAACGAAATGCTGTGGAAAACACTGCAACATTGAAGTTAAGCAGACTCCCCCCACACAAGCTCTTCATTTCTACACAAAGGAAAAAGGCACACGTGCAGAATGTGTTTTATTAAAAATGCAATTGTACGTAACATTCTATCAGTTTTATCATATGAAACCAAAATGATGGACCACCAACGTGCATGTTGCCGACATGCATGATCTGCATCAAACCATACGTAACTCTTAACAAGGGCACCTGCTGAGATGGGATCTGATGCAGCCCAAAACTCTCGGTTCCTTTGGGAGGGGAAAGTGATGCACCCTGCCGAGCTGGCCTGGCAGTGCTCGAGCTGGCACAGGGCTGCACCCTGAGCACCCCCGCTGCAAGGAACAGCATTTGGTTCAAACCAACAGCCTTGTCCCAGCCCCTCCTTCCTGCCACACTGCCATCCTCACCTTCTCCCCCAGAGCTCCTCTATTCCCTAGTCCTGCCTCAATTTGTTCTGGAGATTCAGAACTGCCATCAGTCCCCCGTCCCCACCCAGCCCTAAGCTTTTCATGCCAGCAAGTCCTTAAGGCTCCACATCATCCAGTGCATCAGCACAGGAACAGCCTGGCTTGGCTTAGTCCAAACAGCAGCAAACAAATCAAAGCATCTCAGAGAAGCGAGCTATGAGCAGCTGCAAATTCCAAAGGAAGGGCGAGAAAACCCAAAGGAGCTGCTCCAAATTATCTCCCCATGCCCTTCTTCAGTGCCGCCTCTCCCGAAAGTGCTTTGCGCTCAGCCCATCAGCAGCGGCCACACGGCAAAGCAAAGCTGCCTTTAATTTTTGTCTGTTACAGAGGAAGTTTTCAAGATGAAGGGACTGACCCAGAGAAGTATCTCTGAGCTGTCAAGAGAGCTCATTTCATTACCTACACTGGTTTTAGTCGCTTTGACTCACCCCACAGCACTACAAGTGAAGACGGCAGTCACTAAGTTAAATACCTTTGGTTAGCTGCTGACATCCTGTCCTACGTCTTGAGGTGCATGCTATAGCAGCAGTCCTGACCTCACACTTCTGAAGAATTTCAACTGAATATGCTTGAGAGCAGGATATTAGTAGCATCTGCATAGCCATTACTCAAATCGCCCCATCAAGAATTTCTCTCCTCCTGCAGCTAATCTGAAGCATTTATTAGAAAAGGATTAATTAAAATTAATTGAAAAATCTGAAGCCTTTATTAGAAAAGGCTTAATTAAAATTAATTGAAATTATCGGCAGGAGCACCGTCATATTTTAGTAACAAGCATAAGCATACACACCATCTCAATTCAGAGACCGTAAAATTCTCCAAGAGCACACCGAGCCAAGCACTATGCGAGGTCATCTTACATTCCAGAGTGCTAACGGAGGGAGAGCTAAGTGCTCTGCCCGGCATTATGCAGCCAGTGCAGGAGAAATGCGAACGGAAACAGGAGTCCCATTCCTTATGCCCTGCATTAACCTCTAAGCTACCTCAGGGTAAGTGGACTGCCAATGCTTTTCTGTTGAAGTACCTTAGGGCACAAGAAAGCAGTATGAGAATTCATGTTTGCGCCTTTTACTGCAGACATTTCTTCCGTTCTGTTATGCGACATTCAAACTCTTTGAAGCTTGATCGATTTTGATGATACCCAAAGGCCGACAGGAGTGTAACTATCACATTTTTGAACACAACATTAGAAGCCACGGTGTTATTTACCATAGTTTAAAGACTTTCCTCCTTTTGCACTTCAGGGCAAAAATTTATAATACGCTTTCACGTATCTACTAGGAAACAAACTGCAAGTTATGTTTGTTTTCATACTGTTTCTGTGGAGAACATACTGTATCAGCTGCAAAGGAAGAACACTAGTCAGGTATTTCAAATACAACATCTGAAAGACAGTAAAATAAAAAAAGCTAATTCATAAGGAAAAAAAAAAAGCAAGAACATCCATGATTTTGTTACAAAAACACCCAGCAACTGTATTTAACACAAAAACAGTAACTGAGAGTCTCTTTTTATTTTCCTTTCAGTGTACATGCTCATTATTATTTCATTTAATTTACAGAAGGTCTATGTAAAATGAAATTAAAATTAAGAGAGGAAACAAAAGAAAGGTTGAGGCATAGAATTTTCTTAGCAAGCAATGATCACAGGAGACAGCACAGATTGAACAGGGATTCAACAGGAGTGACACCTAGGGATAAAGGTAAACAGTAACTTTTTCCTTATCTATTAGATTCTCCATGGGGCTTTTTTGTTTGTTTTAGCAAAACAGTTTAGAGTATCACAGTATACAGGAAGACTAAATGGCAAAGAACGTCTCACACACACACACCCCCCACATTTATCCCTGCTACTGGTCCAGGATCCAAAACTTGAGTTAACATTCGATTTCCTATCTCTCATTCATTGATAAACTATACAGGATTACACTGTACATGAAGTTAAAATTACAAAAATGTCGTATTTACAAAATCTGTACACACATAGTAAAACTCACAAAATTGTCATCTATGTATCACAAGTTGCTACACCAAAATATTAAAAATGGGATAAAATTATACATTTCTCTTGTCCATTTTTAAAAAGGGTTCAATATTTCAAAGACAGACCACCTATTTCCCCCAAATAAGACTGGTAAGAGAACTAGAAACCTAAAGTATCCTCCTGGGATAAAATGTCGCGAGCAGCATCTCCCAACTAGAAAGAAGCCTATGTCCTGTCTGCTGGGGTGGGGTGTGCAGTTAGCATATATGTACAGAAATGGTGAAACTACAATAAGGATGTCTTTGGCTAAACCTTTGGCATAAATTAAAATCATACATCAAAAGTTACAGAAAAGGTTTTCTTGGTGATGGCAGAGCTCGGGAATTTCTTTCTGAGATACTATTATATACAGCTTTTCTTTCTCTAAGGGAACAGAATACGAGTAAAGGATTTTGGAACAGAGGAAGATGAGGCAACGCTACTTCATTAAATTTTTCACTAGTATGAAAAATTGTATCAAATCTTTTCACTAAAACATAATTCAATCATAGAAATAACCTCTTCCAGATTTATTTTTTTTTGAAACTGCACATGAAAAAAAAAATTAGTAAACCAGCCATGGCAGAAAAAAATTGTTTCAGCATATCAAGTACATATTAGTGCAGGAAGGTGGATAAATTTGATCCACTGTATAAATAAGCTTTATGCGCAGCGTACATTAAATAACCATCACACCCCACTCACACCCAGTACACAGATGCTCCTCAGTGAAGATAAACGTTTATCAAGTAATTAAAGTGTATGTAGTGCAAATGTTACAACCAAGTATTATGCACATGCTACTTGCTTGGTTTAAAGTTACACAAAGATGTGGTGCCTGAAATCATGGACATATATACATCCTTGTCACACTTGGTACAATGTCCTAAGCCACAGAAATACCGATGTGTTTATATCTATATATATACACACACACGTTTTCTTAAAATGTGACCACCACATCAATACAGTAACACAAACAGACTAAAATCAATACCTGCTTCCAGATGCTCCAAGGCTCAGAAAGTTTGTGCTTCTAACTCTTGCAGTCATTACGTGCCCCTCTTCCATTTCCCCCTTCTGCCAGCTGAGAAGGGGGGGGACAGTCTCTTCAGGTCTGTGCTGCATAGGATGAGGGCAACGGAGAAGAATAAACGACGGCACAGGCACCTAAGCTGCTTTCCTCCATCAACAGTTCCATGCCCCATGATGAAGGGTTGAGAGAATTTTCCCTCCACACCGCTCCTGGGTGGAAAGGCTTATTGAGAAAAAAAAAATCGTAACGTGCTTTCCATATTATAAGTGGCAGCAAATCAAGGCACGCTGTACTAATTTTGTAGCATTGAGATTAGCTGACTTTGCAGGGGATGCTCACTGGGGAAGGTCCGATGTTCTCAACTGGCTGCTGGGCCGCGTTGGGCCATACAGAGTAACAGAAGCTATGTGATTATTCTGCATCACCTGCAAAAGGATGGCAGGGAAAAAAGGAAATTAAAAGAATCATACATCAAACAGGAACTCAGAAGAGTGAAAAACAGCAAATATGAAACTGATCCATCTGAAAAAAGAAATCCCAACAAAAGAAAGCAACAAGCTCTTGGCTAGTTCCTAAAAATGGTCTCTAGATTTCCATGACACATTTAAACAGCAGCATGCTCCACCACTACTCAGAGCTGAGTGCATGCATCTCCTGCTAGTATGAGTTCTAGGCGACCAACTTAGAAGGGCCAGCTTTAACATGCAAATGTACAACCTCAGAGAAGAGACTGGGAAGTTGCCCATTTCTGCCAATAAGCTCTAAAAATACAGCCACTTCCAAGTGCTGCCTTCTCTTGAAATGGGAAATAAGAAGCCAGTTGTAATAACATCAAACTCCTCATCTTCTCTTGCCCAAACAAGTGTGAAAGTTTCTCTCCTAACCTCAAAGATCATTCGTTGCAGTCCAAAGCAAAAGGTTGACCCAAATGGGTTAGTGTTGTTCGGAGATGATGACCTGAACAGAAAAGAGGGGAAAAAAAAACAAAAGCAAAAAAAAAAGGATGTGTAAGCATCAGGAACTTCTTAGGGAAGAATAACCTTGCAGTAATATAAGGTAAATTATAGCATCTTTATCACGGCTTTCATCAAAAGAAAGTAAATCTATGTTCTGCAACACCACTGCTAGACTCCAAGTGAGCCAGAGGATACCTCTGCTTAATGTCACAGAGCCATTATTAATACTCAGGGAGAAAGTAACCAAAAAGTTACTAATGACCTCTACAGGAAAACTCTCTTTCCCTGAACTCAAACAGGAAGAACCCTGAAAATAAACAGATACATAGGAAGAGAGAAGCACCATGTAATTTATTACAGGTTATTTTTGTGCAAGATCCTTTCCCGCTCTTCAATCGACTTTATGTCTCAGCCTCTACCATACGTATTTACTATATGCCGTCTACTAGTCCACTGGTTTTGTCGTGTTAAAAAAATTACCCTGTAAGATGCTGAAACAGAATAATCCAAATCTTATTGAACAGTATTTTTCAAGATTAATGTATCACTTGTCCTTCAGTTATTTCCAGTATTTTTGGATCATACATATGACAATGGCAGACTCCTGCTGACTGCAATGGATTTTAGAATAGAGCCAAAAAACACTCCTAGAAAATATTTACTTTTTGGCCTTTCTTGTAACTGGTCAGTTTCTCAAATTGCTGAGACATTTGAGATGTGCTCAGTAAAGCAAACTCTGGTTGAACTACTCTCTACAACACAGATGAAAAACAAGGGCTCTTATGTAATCACTATTTCACCTCAGCTTTACTTTACATCACTTCATTGGCATAGAATGGGAGTAAAGGGGAGCAAAGGCCACAATGATTTGGGGGGGGGGGGGGGGGGAAATCAAACTCAGAATTGTGAAAGCCTGATGAAAATACCTGGAATTCCTGCAGTATTTTCACAGTACCCATGTCTTACACTTGTCCCGAGATAAATCATAGTTTCGTATCACAGAATGATAACTCTGTAAGCAGATAATGCCTATTTAACCCAACACCCAGCTCAATCCCTGCCGAAACACAGCAAATGTAAGGACTGCTCTGTCTTCAGTCAGCCTGAAAGAACTGTAGAACAACCATGTATGTTCACAAAAGCAAGTCTTCTTCAGACAGACTGCTATCACGTATATTACACACCGTGCTGTATGATGTCACATTGTTGAAATGCATGTGACTAGTATAAAGAAAATCTACACTATTACACATAAATAGAGAGACTTCTTCATATGCCGCTTTCTCTGGATTTTACAGTTCAAGGAATTTTGGAAATATTTTCATTCTGCACGTCAGTCTATTCAGTCTGAGAGCAGCTATCTAGTCTTGTTAGTGGCCAAAGAGTCTGAAACTTTAACAGCAAAGCAGTCCAAAAGTAACTAGTCCAATAAACACCCTTCCTCGGTTATCACCTCAATCCCTGCCAAGCAAAATATAGAGAGATCTTTACCTGTGAAGTACCACCGGCTTCTCTACAGGGTGCCCCAGAAGGTCCTGAATACTGTCCCACTGTAAATTTATCAAAGACTTTGTGTTAAAATGAGGCACAGGAAAACTTTTTTTTTTTAGCTAGAGTCTCATGTACTTTTTTGTTCGTGACATGTTCATTTGCCAAATAACATAGAGGCTGTATTTACACAAGTATTTTGTGACTGGAGCCACATCCAATAATGGAAACTATCCATTACTAGAGCTAGAAAATGTTCTCAGGGTTTATTCTCATTTTTGTCTCAAAATAGCTTTGAATTAGAATTATTAATATAAAAAAATTCTATGGGTCTTATGGGTAAAATGTAGCTGGAAAGTCTTGTAGCAGTTCAGGGACACCTCAGAGAAGAAAAGCAGTTGGGGGAAACCTCAGCAAAATACCCTCTTTACCTAACTTTGCAGAGGGAAAAACAGCATCACTGCTACCTCTCCCAGAAGCCTTTCCTTGATTGCAGCGATAAGTTTGGAAAAGAAGAGGAAAGCTGCACTATTTAGTGATTGGGAATGTCCAGCAGTTTTCATCACTCTAAGCAGACTCAATAAGAAGCTGCAGTTTCACACACAAGACTGAAATAACTCAAAGCACTGAAGGATGCAAGTAATCCAAATAAAAAAGCAAAGAATCACAGCTTCCAGGTTGCTGACTCCCAATTTTTTCCTCCCAGTATGGGACCCAAAATTCACCAAGCAAAGCCTTCATTTGGCACCCCAGGAGCCAAGAGAGCAGCACTGACCCTGGCTAAGTGTTAACTGTAGAGACACTGCTGACACAATTTTTGGGAAGTTTTCAACTTAATGTAGCTCTCAAACATGCAGCAGCAACTGCCCAACTGGGCACCTCAGTACAGGTGGTAAGGCTATACAGTTTTCAAGGAGTTCGCTGTCATCAGGAGGTGTCACACGGGAAGTGACATTTTTGTACGGCCTGCTGCTGCCCGAGAAACATCCCGTTACTGGCACCCTTCAGAAGAAAGTGGAAGGACACTGGACCCTTTTGGATAAATACTACATGTCTTCAAAAGCTACATTAAGTAGAAAAGCTCTGAAAGTTTTGTTTAGAAATATCTCTTCCAGCTAACATTCAGCCACCACTATCGCTTTCCCATATCACTTATTTTACTGTTCTATTTATTTCTACCTGTAGCTATCTTAAAACGCAAAGCATGCAGTAACGCAATAATTTAGTTTACTTGAAGTGCGTTATTATGAATGCCCTCAATCCTTAACACAACAAAAATGTTTAAGCCACAAAACATATATTAACTTTGGCCTTCAACTTTTCTATTTTAAAACAACGTGATACAACTGCTATTATTTCTTCAAAGTGTATTGCAAATCTGGCATAGATCATTTAGATGGTTAAAGGAAAGAAGGAAAACACTCAGTTCTGCACAGACTTACCTTGCTATATGTGGTACATGTTTCTGTCTGTGAATCAGCACTATCTATGGAAAAAAAAAAAAAAACAGAAAGGACTTTACGCTTTATGCTTGAACACTGTCCTATCTAATCCTTTATTTTGGGAGGTTAGTTCAGATAGCAGGAGACATACAAGCATTACATCAGTTCATGTACAAATTTACCAGTGTTTACTAGCAACCAGAATTGTCAACAACATTGGTTAAATGCCAGTTAAGGTGATTGAACAAACATGCTTATTTACAGCAAGTTCCAAGTTCTAACACTATATATGTTTAAGCCATAATCTTACGTAGTAGAATGCCAAAGTAAAAGAAACATCTCTTTGCGCTGTTAACATGCCTAGCACAGCCACTCATCGAGATAACATGATGTGCCGCTCCGCGAGTCCAAACGCTCCACTGCACTCAGAAAGGAAGCTGGCTAAACCTGACAGCTTGAGGCTCAGGAGCTGGCAGGCCTGAAATCAGCCACTCTTTCAAAAACAGAGAGAGAGCGAGCTTCGGAACTGCAGCCTACCTATTAAATAATAAAATGCGCTGCAGGCGAGGACAGCATTGCATTTACGCTTACAGTCTTAACAAGAAATGGTTTGCTGGTGGTTTCAAGCAGTGTTTCATACATACATTTGGGGACTTCTGAACACTGAAAGCACTTTCCTGGAGCAGTGGGAATGGACCTAGACACTAAACAAGTCAAAGATAGCAAATGGTCTCTAATTTGATTGAAAGCTCCTCTGTACTTTCCACGTGCTAAATAAACACGCTCTCTTTATTCAGACAGTTCAGTGTCTGTGCAACTTGAACTCTAGCTGTCAATTTATTGTCTGAAGTTGAACTACAGAAGGGAGTTGTTAAACCTGTATCAGGCACTGCCAACAGATGGAAAAAGATGGGCTTTTCATAATTTTTATAACATTTGTTTACAACTTGTTACATGTCCTGAACATAAGCTAGAGAGACATTCAGAACAGATTCACTGTACTACTTGAGGTGAATAAAAATAATCAGAAATTAATGCCTTTGAAGTACTGCACAATCACCTAAGGGAAAGTAATTTAAAAAGCGAGAACTTTCATGCTTACTCTTTTGGCTGAAGCACAAGTCAACTTTCATATAAGCTTGCACATACAGACATTTTTTCTTCCAGATTTTTATTCCTCTACACGCTCAAACTCCTGCGACAGCCACAGGAGAATTGCACTTTACCCAGGGAGGTGCTTTTGGAGAAAACCAATCAGAATGAAGAAAGCATCCCTGGCCAAAACCTAGCCAGCATCCAGCGTTCCCTGGATAATCAAAATACACACTTTCCCAGTACACCTGTTAATTCTCCACATTAAAGAAGTCTACCTCGATCACTACGATCTTCAATCAAACAAGGCTCCCCATGCTTTGTTGAGATGACTTACATACACAGAGCTGGGCGCATCTTGGTACCTTGCGGAATCAGCACTACTGATTATATATGTATTTTTTCAAAGTAGAGATTTTTCAAGTGAACACAACAGACATACTTTGTCTATAGCACACAGAGCCAACATATTCCGGATGTTTGTTCTCATTCCCAGCTAAACCAGTTTATATTAAACATCATGAATAAGCCTTTCAGGAGCGAGCTCAGCATTAAGAAGTTCAACAGTGCATTGGACAGACCAGCTCAGACTAACACTGCCTTACAGATTTTGAGCCTCCAGGTACAAGGTAATTGATTTTAGCAGAGTGGCAGCATTACAGAAAATTAGTGATGCTGCTGCTAAATATTTGTATGATCCAAGTAAGGAAACAAGGTAGTGTAAGTAAAATCAGAGAACTGTTAGCTTGTTCTGAAGTATCTTTTTCACTCAAATAGAAACCTAACGCCCAAGTTTCTCCTCTGTCTCAATGACTTCCACTGTTTGCATCCTCTGATAACGAAGGATGCATTAGAAATGAAAACTGAGCGTACCTCCCCTTTGAGCATTTTGTGGTACATGCTCCCTGAAGGAGGACAACAGATGAACTACTCACCTCGCTTAATGACTAGTGGAATCTTGAATTCACAGCGATGATAACTAGAAAGTGCAAATCAAAGCTATTAGAAAACAGAAAAGCTAACAAACTACATAGCACAAATTTAGGGCTCTTAACCAATTTAATGAAAAGTTACATGAATAATAAAATAGAAAATTAGAGTCTCAATGCTAACAGATTAAGAAAAAGTTCTTATTTCTGTTTTTTAGATCAACAAAGGTGTCAGCCTGGGAACGTCCTAACACGATTTTCTAGAGGACACAGAAGGCCCTCCAGCACAAATTACTCTGCTGTTACACAGAGTGGACGGAGAAATATTCAGCTCAGAAACAGTACTATAGATTTCTCCGTCACTAACACTAACTGCTTTAATCAGACATCCAAACACTTATTCTTTAACTCATATTCCTCCTCTAAAGAGTTTACATTTAAAAAGTATGGAAAATACATTCAGAAGCATAAGAGAATTTATTTTTTTTTAATCACTAAGTGAAATAATGTTAGGAAAAAAACAGCAGCCTACCTACCAGTAAATGGACACTCTTGCTAACACGAACTCTGCCTCTAGCAAGACAGTTTGCACATTATAGCTAGAACTACCATACCTAATTTGCTGCTTTAAGACATACTTGACAATATAAAGGCATTTAAAAGTAAAAAGAAAATAAAAAAAAAAATTGGCTGAAACCTCCACAGGTTACCCGATACACCAAAGAGACTTGGGAAAAAATACTGGAATTCTATAAAGGGAACAAAAGATTTCCTTTTAGGGTGTTCTAAAATACTCTAAGAGATCAGCTCTTTACACTCACATGTTAAAGTTGTAATGACCAGGATAATTTGTATGCAGGACAAATTTCTTCACCTTGTGAGTGTTTGCATCGAAAAGAATATCCTGTTGAAGAAAAAACAGACAGACATGAAGCAACTTGGACAGAAGAAGGTGGCTTTCCCCAAACTAACCTGAGATGAATTACAACAGCACCTGAATACAGTGATAACGTATCTATCGCACTGGAACCAAATGGAACTATGAAAAGTAGTATTTGAAAACGAGACTATTTGTAAATTCAAATAAACACACATTTCTTCCAGCACTCAATCACAACTGCAGTTTCATTTGCTAATGTAGGCAAGCTTTCAAAGGAGGTCTTGTTTTTCCCGTCTTATTATTTACAGTAATGTAGACTAAAGCAAAACAGCTGTAAGGAGGGACATGAAAGTTGAACTACATCCGACGGCTCAGCAAACTTTCACAATTGGTGTTATGGCACACCTTTCTCAGTTCTGTGGGACAGAAGCATGGAATTCAGAAACAAGAGTGGTATATCTATGCATCAGGCATGGCAGAGGGAGAAAAACTAAGAGAATGCAAAAGCACAAAGAGCCCTCCATCCACTGGTGGAGACGACAAAACATTACTGATTGAATTTGCGAGTGCTAGAGAAAAGTCTGTGTTGTTTTTCACATCCAGAGATTCCCAAGTCAGCAAGAGTTTTGCAGTCTCTCATTTTCCACCGCCTTTAGCCTTCTGAAAGGATTGCTGTAAAACTAAATCAAAACTTTACATGAATTTGTTTTTTACATGAATTTGTTTATGGAAGCTTCCCACTCACCACTCCAAGTGTGAAATAATTGAAGAAGTAGTCATTGCACTTTGAAGGGACCTGCTTATGGGGCGAGGGTGAATGGATTTTCATCTGCAAGAAACACATTTTTCAGATGTATTTATAACTCTCACAAAGATGAATGCCATTAACAACATCCCTACATTCAAACAAATTGCCATAATCTCATTTGAAGCCCTTGTTCAAATACATAAGATACTGTGCTTCATGACAGGACCATCTGAAGTAAATCTTCTTTATCTGAAGTAAAAGGTTTACTCATATGCCGCTATGTAAAAACATCAGGGAAGGATCAAAGTATACGCTGAAGTTATTTTACATAAAATATAATTAAAAAATGGGCAGTATATGCTAAGGCTCATTTGGATTCAAAAGTGCTCCTATTTTTCCACCAATTTTTAAACAAGTTAAAATGATGCGATTTTTTTTTTTTTTTTAATTTAAGCAGATTTGCATCGATTTAGCTTTAAAAAGGTTTTTAAAACCAAACTATATAATGGTTCATCCCGGTCTATTATAAGTCAAGTGAAGCACTCGTAATTTGTGCTACATGGCAGTTTAACTACCCTGGCCTTGCCAAACACAGGCCCTGTGATTAAACTGAGACAGCACTGAACAGAGACAAAGTCCTGCGCCTGAATGAATTCCCTCACCTTATCTTCGGACTTGTAGAAGACTTTGTGCGGAGACCCCAAGGTGCTCAGCACATCCTGGCACGAATCACCAAAGTATACACAACGCTCAAATACCCGCATCTTGGCATCGGCTAAAACACCTGGGCCACAACCTGAGGAATGGAAAACAACTCAAAATTCATCCTTCCTGATCAGAGAATACATCAGTGAATCAACACCAAAAGCTTAGCGTTCCTCTATTTATTCTTTAGACAACAGCGCCACACTAAATTTAACCATTTATTTTGCAACAGTTTAAACTTTTCTTATCGAAATGATGTGTGTGCTGACTGTTGCACAGACCCCCATCTTAACCTCCAACTTCAGCAATGCTATCTTCACTTCCTTGCCATTCACACGAACGTGACTTGTTTTCCTAGCCAGTCTCAATTTGATCAGCGGGTTATTAGCAGTAAGGACCAGGAATTATTTCTATCCCTAAAATATTCTACTTTAGCAGCTAGAGATGTATCACCAGCTAAAAAAAGTAAAGCCCATAAAGTGAAGTTCCTCATCCATATTAACTGTATCAGAAAACATACATTCTTTACTCAAGATTGCCATAACTTATCGAATCAGTTGCAAGTATGTTCCTATGCAAACAATGTTAAAAACTGATCT
The DNA here is from genome assembly GCA_034782735.1 of Sagittarius serpentarius. NCBI lineage: Eukaryota > Metazoa > Chordata > Aves > Accipitriformes > Sagittariidae > Sagittarius > Sagittarius serpentarius. Next base: position 23,426,337 of record JAVKLA010000088.1, on the reverse strand, counting down.
TATTGAATAGCCATTACATAGATGAATTGCTGACATTACCAGATGGTAAGAAATGGAAAGATCTTACAATCTGTGACCCCATTTGCTTTCAAGAATGCAGCATCTTACATTTACGAGAACGGGTGTACACGCATGCAGCAGTTACTGCAAAATACAGGATGTGCTCTAAATACTCACTTAGCTTTTCTCACTATGCATTATTTATGTAGCTAGTTACCCAATAAAATAAATCAGAAAAATCTGATTGAGTCATCCTTGATTTCTTAAGCAAGAGTTACTTCAAATTAATACACTTGCAAAGGAACTTGTGCTAGAACAGGTGTATAATATGTTTTACAACGCAGTTTCTGCGAACTCTGGCAAGACAAGAACTTTGGCAAGCATGTGTCCAGATAGCCTCTCTGCAAGTTTTAGCCTGACCATTAATGATACATTTTAATAATTATTTTATTCATTGACAACATTTCCTTTAAGCTGCATATATATATTTTTAACTGAACTTGACACTACCTTAGAAGTGTCCAGTTTCTCAAAATCATTTATATTATTATGACGTTATAGCTAACTGCTTCCCTAGTACACGAGGATATATGTTCCCTGTCCTAGGCAGCTCTCCATTATCTTCCTCTGTAAAGAGAGAAGTAAAGTAACCTGAAAACATCTGCTCCATTTTTATTCATAATTTTTCATTCTTCATCTTAAATTTTCTCCTTTTCAACTTTTGCATATTGCGAATGTATTCCAAGTATTTTCTCAATATACGTACAGTTAGTCATCAGAACAGGTGAAAAGCCGTCTGCTAATGAAAATTGTTAAAAACATCTCAGTATTTTTTATTAAAAACGTCATCAAGTCTCAAGTTATGGTGACTGAACAAGGCTCCTTTGCAGTCATTATATCCTTCCCCAGTTCCTAAGCACCCCCGTCTCTGAAAGCATGTCAAAGGAGAAGGTACGCATCAGTCTCTGTCACTTTCAATGCTGTCTCCTACAGCAAATGAAAATGGAATTGAATTTAAAGTGCAGTCTAAGGCTGCAGCATTGATGTAGTCTCTTGCTGGCATTTTTAAAAGCCTTCCAGAATTAATCACAAAAATAACAACATCATACAGCTCACTAGAATCTCAGAAAATGCACATGTATAAGGTCTCTTGATTTCTTGTGGGTTTTTTTCAGTGATGTACTTGCATCTGGTTTATTCTACACATACACCTGGTGACAAATTCCACTTCTGCAAACAGTCTCTAAGGTCTCAGAACTACTGAGGACAGGGCTACAGTCCTCTGTGATTTCTCCAGGGCCAGGGAAATGCAGCAGCAGGCAGACTCACCATCACAGGGGTGGGGTTTTTTTGGTTTTGTTTCCAATAGTTCAAAATAAAGTATACAGAACACTTTGAAAGCACCTGTAAAAGCATCACAAATAGCCCATGCTTAATTTATAGAGGTTTACCCCTCTCTTCCGGAGGAAAGCAACCAGTTCAGTGTTCTGAGTGTCACTAATACCTGTGGTGAGTAGGCGAAGCCGTAAACCTGAGGGTCCAGTTCCATCTCGCAGAACATCAACGTTCTCAGCGTACACATTACCAAGGAAACAGCTGAGAGGCATCAAGGGAGCCCTGAAACCAATCATACAAAAATGTGCATAGGATTTGCTCAATCTTCAAATTTTCCATTAACAAGCTGGTACCACTTCACTGGAACAGAGCACGTCAATTTTGACAAAGCTGCATTTAGCTCAGGCTGAAGATTGAAAGTTATATTAAATACAAGGATCAGAAAGTCTGGGGAAAAAGGAAGAAGAACAAGGCAGCACTCAAATGCAGGACCTTTACCATTAACGAAACAAACAGCAAATTTCAAAGACTCCAGGAATTACAGAAACTGTATCTAGCCTTTGGATACCTCCTGTGAGGAGGCGTCATCTCAGACTTCTCTCTGGGAAAATGAAAGTTGTACACTTTTTAGAGGTACCTACTCCTTGATTTCGACACATCACCCAAATGCAGCAGAAAAGCCTCTCCGTGATGCTCTCGCTACTCTTGGGGAGGTACTCCACAGCCCAGAACGTGCAATCAGCTTGTGCAGGTTACACCACAAACAACTGTGCTTCTTTACTGGGAAAGCTCTCATTTTAATTCCATTATAGTAATATTTGAGAAAACAACAACAGCCCCAAGTAAGATATTTCCAACGGAATGGCTGCTTTTTTGTGTATTAGTTTGTATATGCTCTGTAAAATTCACTGTTCTTATGTGAACATCTCCTCTGTGTGAACGACTTGAGCTAGAAGTCAGGCTTTGAGCTCTCACATTCAAACACAAAACAGAGCCCCATGCGACAACTAGTGCTTTCACTAAAGCCCACCATATCACAGACGGGCACAGACCACAACATTTTTCTGAGGTGCACTTATTTCTAATTAGGAGACAACGTCTGCATGAACAAGGTTCCCTCCCTTCTCAGCAGTCATCCAAGGATGTGTTAATCTTCTCCTGGCATTAAAACACAAGGGTCTCTGCAAAAACTACCACCTTATCAGCTCGGGTATTTATAAGCTGAAAGGAAGAATTTACAAAAGTGTTTTCAATTTTTCCTTGAGTAAGGAATCCCAGGAACAACATTTTTTACAAACAGCAAAACATCAGATGATGTACAATAAATTACTGCTTAAAAGAAGACAGAATACAATACCATAGAAAATATTAACCATATTAAAATATAACTAGTCCATTAGTATTAAGGCATGAAGATTAGTTTCCTCAGAATAGTAAGTTCGGTCAGGTAACTGCAAATATATTGACTATACGGTAGATTATGCATATGGCTTAAGCCTGAAAACATGTATTTTTTTATTTTTGTATAGCGAGGGAGTTTAAGACGCTTGATAGGACCCTGCCATGACATACACAGTACCAATACACTACAAAATTACTGACTGCCTACACCAAGTTTGATTTGTCTAAGGAGAGGTCATTAGCATGCAAACAAAACCCAGAGTAAGAACAGCCTAACTGCATCTCTTACTAGATTCACTATGTTTCCTCCTTTACTTAATGAATTCGTTTTCAGCTCAATTGAATTAGCCTACTACAGCTGAGCCAAGCTGGTTTTATAGCAACATAAATCAAACCAACATTTGATTACACAGTCTGAGGACAATGCCTATGGACATTTGAAAGGGGTTGGTATCTAAAGGCATTCTGCACACTACCAAACTCATAAAAGACTCAAACTGAGCTAAAAAAAGTATATGATTATATTTAGCATTTGCAAAACCCTAAACAAACAAGGAAGAAAAAGTATATTCTAAATGATCAAAACCGCACGACCAGCCGAACGTACTTCGTATCCTGCAGACTGTTTCCGTTGTAGATGTACATACGTTTCACAGTCGCACCATGTGGAATTTGCAGAGAGGCTAGACCATGGGCAAAGTTAGGCTGTGGATATACAAAATCATTCTTGTTACATGAAACAGTAGACACTTCAGGTCAAAGTTATACATTACATTAGAAATACAGTATATGCTTACCAATTCAGGTAATTCTCCAGCCAAAGACAAGGGGGAAAAACAACAATAAAAACCCCTTCTAGGTGCTTTTTTACATTACACCACTCCTGGATTCCCCAGCTGGGGTGAAATGCTCACTATGTTTATCCACCAAAAGATGGCACTAGCCTGACAATTAGCCATGGTACGTATGTACTGCGAATTCACATTTTCTTGGTTTGATCACCACTGACTAGCAATATAAAAGTATTTGTACTCATATGTGGCATTTAATTTCTCAGAAATCGGCTATCGTAAAGGTAGAACTTCCTTTTTCTCTCCCACTGCATTAGTTTCAGCCTTTTAACATTTTTGCTGGTTCGTAAAATGCCTTTATCTGATGAACAGGCTCATTCATTAAATAGATTTTCCACTCTCCTTATCACCGCATTCTTACACATATTGTTTTGATAGGGATTTTGAATGTTCTCATCAAATAGAAAGCATGCTAAGGAAGCGACATTCACTCTTCTAGTGTGGTAAGAGCTTATTTCTTCCAACTCTGAAGATGACAGGACCTTCTTCAAGACTGTCAACATACTTTTCTGGCACTGAACAGAAAAGAAACTAACTTTGTCAATGCAGTCAACAAAACCTAGACGCACAATACGCAAACTATTATCCTGGTCTACTTTAGCAGGACATCAGATAAGGTAAATACAAAAAGTTACTCTTAGGAAAAAAAAAAAAAATTTAACCCAGGGCAATGACATTCAGTGCTGTAGGTATGGAGAAGGGAACCTCCACTACTTAGCAAATCTAGAGATGCCCCAATTTCAATCCTCTTTCCAAATTTGCCCAGAACATGAACTCCTCAAAACACAGCTTTCTAAAGTAGTCAGACTTTAGATTACTTTTGAACATACTATGCCTTAGCAACAGAGACAACTTCTCTAGAGCCACAGAAGTGCCTGGGCCATATATGCTTCATTTCTTAACAGAGACAGAGTGAGTAGGTTTTCATGTTCTCCTCACCTGCAGTTTGTTACCAGCTATACAAAAAAGCCAAAGTTTTCTTCAGAGTTTATTATATTTATATAAATATTATTATTTATAGCAGAGATTACACTCCTTTGCTAACTAGCTTCGCACTCCTATATGATCCCCTCTGAACCTGAAAGATTTTGACATCTTCAAATTTCATTTCATTCTTCAGTCTTCCCTAACATTCCTTCCCGAAAGGCTCCACCAATAGCCATCTTCCCTGTGGACTGTTTCATACTACTCTGTTTTCGAAACTATCCTACTTCTACCTGTTTATAATCCTGGGGAGAATTTTGCTTTTTATTCTGTGCAAACAACATTTTACTAACCTCATTTGAACAACCAGGTGAAAGACTTTGAGAATGCAAAATTATTTTCTCCACTGTTCCGGCAGCTATGAAGAACTGTATCATCCCCAAGAACCACACTATGTCCCTCTCAAACCATATTTGCACAAAGCATTCTGTAACTATCCCTAGTTATTTTCTTAGTTAACTGAACCATGCACCAAAACAAGACGTACGGATGCAATGGCTAAAATTGATTCTCGCAGTTTTATTTTAGTATCTTTTAATTTTAGGTAGTCCTGCAAGGGGTAGGCAGCTGGACTCGATCCGTATGGGTCCCTTCCAACTTGAGATATTCTGTATCTTTTCAGATCTTCAGTATAACAATTGACTTTCTTCGCAGCTCGGCCATTTCATTCATACATACCCTGGGAACTCTTGCATGAAAAGCAATTACTCTTTGTTGGGACAATCTTTCTGTTTGGCTTATTAGGTTTCTATTTACCTTTCAGTATTTCTGAAACCCAACTGACCTTCACTACTGCTAAACAGTAACCTCCCCTAGTTACCCCCTGTTCTCTCACATGTCAGAACACAATTACTGAAGTACTAGGCTGTGACATAGAAACATGTGTCATCGTGCTGCTTGATTTCTCCCACTTAGCTTTGGCTCTTTATATGCTCCTTCTTATTTTAATACCATACAGCATGCATTCTTTTTAACTGATAAGCCTAGATAATACAACTGAGAACATTTCCATCCTCACACAAAACAGGTTATACGTACATTTTTGCTGGTATGGGTGGAAATCACAGAAGACCTGATCGTGTTTTCACTACAGACAGTGATTTCCAAAGATTTCAGAGAACGCAATAATACGTTCAATTATTCAGTAACTCATCGGAACATTTGGTGAACATGCAAAAAGGCACTACAATAAAGCTCATTCATTTGGCTTTCTAAAAGCACTCATACTGAAGGACACTTAAGGTGAAAATGTATTTTATGAACTCTTAGTTTACCTGCATAATCACTTTGATGAGATTAAAAAATATCTGATAAAAGAACAGCCTTCCAGTAGATTGCTTAATATGCACGTATTTGCATAGACAGCGCTCTTATTTTTAGAACACTCCTTTCAACAATAGAATTGCTAGTCCCAGTTCATGATGCAAGCAAAACCTCTAAGCGTATGCCTTCTGCTAAAAGGAAGAAAATTTTTAACTTCAAAGTGATTATGTAGCATGAATAAGAGCACAAGTCAGGAGTTAAATTTCTTCCAAATTACTGGTTTCTTTTGCTTGCAGGCGAGACACGCTGTAGGTGGTATTTTGCAAGTGCCATAGAGGCAAAAAGACTATCCATTAACTAAGAGTGATTGCTGACCTCGTACTTCGGAGTTTCAGTCCAGGAGTCTAACTGAAAAGAAAACGACAGTCCTCTGAAATTGAGGTGAAAGAGCTGCTCAGCTGAATTATACACTGAAAGGGAAAAGAAAGGAAGAACAGAGTTAGCAGAATAAACTAAGAATTCTCCAGTTCAGATCAAACAGCACTTTCATCACCTCAATGAATTTACTACAACCCAAGATGTGGGAGGAACACAATTACACAGGACAATAATAGTTTTGCTTTTAATTTGTTGCAGTAGAAACATACCAGTAAGAGAAACCTTAGATTCATTAGAGTTGCCCATCCAAGCCTGTGGGCACTAACCTATCCCTAATGATACAATTATACAATATGACACAATCAATTACACTTTAATAACCCTAAAGTAAAGAGCCACTGTTAGTACAAAACAGTTTTGTTCATTGTTACGTGAAACACTTGTACAATATCAACCAGAAAGTCTTTTAGACAGTTGTGGCCCAGAGTGCTGATAAACGGCGTTATTTCACACCACCAGGAAACGTGTTCCCGAGTGGGAGCTCACAGGTACCTCCCTGCCACTTCCACCTCTCTTCCCAAGAGGAGCTCCCCCTTGATGCCCCAGTTCAGCCACCTGCATTCCCGAGTAATATGACTTCAGACACGCAGGTGCTAGGCCATTTACAATGATAACTGATAGTATCACGAGAAACACCAGCCCATCGGTCAGCTTTTACAAAAAGCAGCAATAAATCAGAACACACACAGACTTCCAGCTGTCATCACATCACGAGATGTCCCCATTTATTACAATAAATTGCACGACATCAACTATAAACAGCAATAAAAGTCACCCTAGTACTTACTACAAGACACACTGTTTTGTGAGACTGTGGAAAGCTTAAAAACAATCCCAGGAGCCTGGGAGCGTGGGAACAGTTTTGGGATTGATGCTACCAAACTTCAACCTGTGCCCGGCAGCCGCTGGGGGGAAACACAGCGTTCTTGTCACACACAGAAGCTGGTTCATTTGCAAACCAGTCTGAAAACAGCAGAGGCAAAAAGCAACAAAGAAACATTCCAACAAGAGAAGCTGCTTGCTTCCACTTTACCAAAGGAAATTGGTTCAATATTCCCTTTTTTTCTTACAATTTTGTATTTAAGATGACATAGCATAGAGAGAAAACGCATATAAATATTACTCCCCCCCCACCCCGCCTTTCAAATGTTCAACTTGAGAGATATGTCACAAGATATCTGGACAATGCCAGACCACCCAGGATAGAAAAATAATAGTTAGGCAATAAGCATTAAGCTTTCAAAAGTCATCATTTGCCTTTTCTGCAGAATGTGCTGGTTAAGAGCATTTTCCCTGCTTGTCACTCAAAGGAAAACGTGTGGGGAGAGGGAAATGTTTTGATCTGCAGGAAAATTACACAAATCTCTCATGTGATAAATTATGACGCATCTTTTCCAAAGCCCACAGCCAGCTGGAGAAGTGTTTTTCCCCTAGTCATGCCAAGTGTGATATCTGATTATATAAATCACATCAGTTCCCATCCCCTGCAATGTTTGTTGATGTTTAGACTTAAAGGGCAAGGAATGTTTTTATCCTTATGAAGTTCTCTCATATATCCCTCAAGACTGTATGTCACAAGCACGTGACGGAACAAGGTAAGCCTTTTCTTTAGCATTATTTTTTAAAATGTGTTTACTACACAGGTACCCTGCAGAATAATTCCATTCAAAATTGTCGAGAGAAGCAAAAAGACTGCCTCTTTGCTGCTGCACTTTGGGCAGGAGAGAGTCTGCCTTCCAGGCAAGCAGCAGAGTGCGACCAGCTAGAAAACGTTTCTGTGGAGGAGGACGGGACAAATCCACTGACACCAGCAAGCCAGCACAACAGACACAATCCTGATAAAAGCAGAGGCAGATCCAAAAGTCAAGTCTTCCTGGTATCAAGCACAAGACCTTTCTGGCACCCCAGGGGACACTGGGCAACCTCTGAAGTCTCCGAGAGCTGCAGAGCTAGAAGAGAGGAACCCCTCCTCATCCTTGCAAGGCCACTGCGGCCGGAGGGAAGGATGGCTTTGTTTCCTTCTACCTTATGACTCCAGTTCAATCCCGCAGCCCTTATCCGTGCTGAATGGCACTTCGGCAAACAGCCACATCCACGAGGACTCGGAACAGGATGCGATTTCAACAGAACCACTGGCAAGAGCAAGCGCTCCCCAGCAGGAGGTCAGGTCAGAGAATCATGGAAATGTGGGATAAAATCTTGGCTTGCATGAAGCTATTGACCTCCAAAGCGCTCATATTTCAATCAGCCCCATGACAAAGATACTACAATGTTTCAAGCTAACATTAGCCAAAAAGTAATGAAGCTGGTTGCAATTTTCCCAAGGACTCTTCTTTTTTCAAACCACTCATTTGGCAAAACCAAAACTGCTCGATGAAGGTGGGTTTCAACACAAAACCGTTGCTAACCTTTTGAAATATGTTTTGAAACTATCACTGTATCCTGTTGCAGGAAAGTTCTGCTGCAACCACCTTGGTTTTAAGTGAAAGACAACATTTTGTTTGAAATTCTAGTGGCGGTTAACACAAATAAACAACATACTTTTAAACTTAAAAGGGCTTGCTTTGGGGTTTTGGAGGAGTACTAGTACAGAGAAGAAAAGGGATAGTTATGTCCTACCTTCATTCAGGAAAACTGGCATTTGGTACTTTGGTCACATTAAGAGGAAGGTTTGTTTTCCCACCTTTCTCTCCCGACCCCACCTCAAATTTTTGTGGGACATGAAACCACCATCATCATCCCTCCCATGTGCTGAAAACTATTCTGGTTTTTTTGCCTTTTCTCTTTCAGAAAACACAAAGGAAAAAAAAAAAAGAGTCATCAAAAACTTGCACTGCGTGATACAATTCAAACTTTTTATGACAGGCAGCTTAATATGGAGCATTTACTTCTGCTAAGTAGGCTGCTAATGGAAGATACCAAATTTCCAGTGAGGAAACTGAATAAGCAAATGCACTAGTGAAATGGTAAGAGAGGTCAACATTTTAATAATTACATTTTCATATCTGCATGTCACTGGATGAAAAGATGTTATGAAAAACTATCATCCGATGAAGCAAGTGTGCTAGTTTTCTTAACTGAATCTGACAGGCGCATAAGACCTGGCAAATTCAGCATGAGGACACGCAGTGCCAAACCATGTTTTTAAGTGCTTGCATACAATTTTAAGCAGTAATAAAGCAATGCTTACAGCTGGGTATATATTTTTATGGTTCATAATATCACAATTTTGCAAGCACTTCACCTCTAAATATTTGCAAATAAACCACTGTCACAGAACAAGTAGATATTATAAACTGTCAAGGATATGGAACTACTTTCACCCTTCCTAAGTTCTACATAGTCTCTTGTACATACTGTTTCCATAATAGATCTAACTATAGATCTCAGAGTTTCTGCCGAAAAGGAAATGTTAAGATCATGACTGAAGTGCAGTTTAAAAAGGCCAGTTCTGGTCCTTGGAGTATCATGGCTAGAAATCCTCTAAGCTTCATTTATCTCCATCTGATATTCATCTACTACAGCAGGCTTTTATGCAGCGATGTTACTTTAGCCACATGACCCCCCCACAGTTAATAAATCCTGTTCTGTAATGTGCAAGAGATTGTCTGCACAGAACGGGGACAAAGACTGGATATGCAATCGCCATCAGTCACAAAGAATGGTAGCCTATTTGGGATCAGCCCGACTACTGCAAATGGCTTGGGTTAAGCTAAAAATAGAAAATGATGCTCTAAAAAGGGTATCTTGCCTATATGGAGTTAACCTTCTTCCTTGTTACGCCAGTTTGTGGCTCCATTTCTTGAAGGTTCCTGAGCAGTTTAATTTTAAATACCCTCTTCAAAGTCTCACCACTAGCTTATTTTCATCACCTAACAAACCCCTGAAATACACTCTCCGTTTTCATATGTAAACAAGGAGCTTAAATATAGTCTTTTTCCTGCTACAGAGGTGGTGAACAGCCAAGTAGCTGTGCAAGAGTCAGAGCGGGTTCAGCCAGGTTAATTAAACTTGTCCTGGTTCTGGTCGTGCTGCAGATAGGCTGGCTTTACACCTCCCCAGTGCTCCCAGTAACAGGAAGGAGGCGCAGAGAGATGCAAGCCAGTTATACACAGGCTCAGACTTGATCCTGCCCTAGCAGGGGTATAGCCACATTGTCAGAGCATGGAGCCTTAGCAAACAGTCCTGGCCGACTCTGCACAGAGATCACCTCAGATGTCTGTATGTTCATGGTATACTTAATCCCCAAAGACATTTGAGAGCTGACCATGCATAAGAATGTGTAAACCCAACAGCATCGACAACAAAGCTCACAATTTTCTGGTACTGGCAGTTCAAACCAGATCATTAATGATATCTGAACACACCATTCTGTGCCAATGACTCTCTGACTCACTATTTCACTTCAAGTCGCAATTGAACTTACACTACATTTCACATGATATCCCAGTTATAAGAATACGACCATTCTGGAACACAGTTTCAGATCATTTGACAACAGAAGTGTCTACACATTTCTCTAGGCAGACACACAAGGAAGACTCCCTGGAAAGAAGTCTGTCAATCTAGGTGTGCCTCTCAGACATACTTAGGCTTACCTCCTGGATGTGTTGCTCCAAATGACTGATCAATTTGTTCTATGGTTGGAGCAATTGCCTGAGAGTTAAAATGGACACCACTGAAAAAGAAAACAAAATGAATCTGTCTTAAGAGTACTGAACGGATGCTACAAACATTTACTAATGGCAATACCACATTTAAATTAGAAGAAGTCTTCAAGAGTGAAGGAAAGCGTAAACTGGTAATTTCACGAAGTGCTATATAGTTCAAGAAAGGATAATCATCTACATTTTTTTGACAGTTATTTTGTTTTGTTTTTTTTTTTAACAAGAATGAGTGAAAACATTAATTCAGGATTTCAAATAAAAAATAAAAAGAGAGAAACCACTCACTGTAATCAAGAAGAAATCATGGGAGGTCTTAAATCACTTACCAATATTTTAACTTCACCTTAGTCAAGTCATAAACTTCAATCACCTGAAACACAGGAAACAAACATCACCACACTTCACACATTTGCAAATCATTACAGATGCAGATTCTTGTCAAAAGGCAAGACTAGCTAGTGCTGCTTCCTCCCCTCCTTAACAGAACTCTGCTAGGATAAATTACATTGACAGAGAGAAAACTCTGAAAACTGACTCGGCAACTGCGCACCTGAAACAAGCGCTGAAGAACAACTGTGGGTTCAGTACAGTACCTCCAGGTCCTGGGCAAATCAGCACTGATCTGCAGAAAGTAATCTTTTCACTAATACAGCAGCATCTTGATTTCTGCAAAGATTACGCTTCAGCAGGTTCAAAGGAAAGTAATAGCAAAGGTTAGCTAATTAGGGAATCCTCTAATGAATGTCAAACAGTAGGCCATTCCTTGGGTTGCTTTTATTACCATGAAGATTGCCTGTGCAGGGTAGTGAAGTCCTAGCACTGACTGCACTGTTCTGACTGTCCAACTCCTTCTAAAGCAAAAGATGAACACGGCAACACTAAGTAGTAGTATTCCATTTCAGTACTACATAAAAGACATCTCCCAGTCTCTCCACGCATTACAGAAGATAATCAGAACAGCCCACAAAGAATCAGAGCAAGCCATAATACCTAGTTCTGATATTTATTAAATATTTTAAACCTTACTGAATATTCCAAGGAGCCCACCTCTCTGCAGACAGTATTAGGTATGGATCCTTTGTTCTGAACACATCACTGCAAACGTGCATCTGAGATTGATTTCATATGATTTTTATGTGACTTACTGGATCTTGAGGCTAGTGTGGGCTTTAAGCAGATCATTTTTGGCAAGTAACCATTGTCAAGCACAAGCTTGTTCCACCCTATGTATGCGTTCCTGTGTCAGCAGCAAAAGGAAAATACGTAGAGCACGTCATAACTGCTGTAAAGAAAAGGTAAAGCGCTTCTTATTGCTTTGTATAAGCCTCCAACAAATCACTGGCAGATTCAGAAAGGCCTCACTCTTCAGCAGAATTCCCCAGGGAGCTTGCTACCAAATGTGGCTTTAAAGCCTAAAAATATCACCAGTTAAGAAGGAAGTCTTGGTTTTGGGAGATGCCCGGCAAATAACCCTAAATAAAACAATCTGCAATGCTTAAACCACTATCTTATTTCAAAAAAAAAAAAAAAAAAAAAAAAATCAACATTTAATGGTACACTGTTGACTCATAAAAAGTTGGAAGAGTTCTCTGAAGCTCTTTGTTTGCTTGGGAAGTCCACACATTTCAGGATATAAGCAACAAGTACAGCACAAAGCAAGTAACAAATGAACATTCTAGCAGAACCAACATAAAGAAGAGCAAACAATTTTTCCTTCTTAATAAATATACTTTGAATTATGCTTCTTGGAAAAAACTTGTTATCCAGTATTTTAATACAAATGCACTCTGACATGTCCAGGTTTCCTTTACTGCACAGCATGTTAAAAACAAAGGCTACTTTTATGAAAAGCTAGGAATGATTTTACATTTTTTTAGTGACCTTGCATGTAATTTTTTTCCCTCCAGAAAACACTTCTGAAAATAGAGAAAACCACCCCACCCTGCCCCAGATCTAGTTTTGCAGCAACTACCACCAGAGAGCATCGGGCAGTCTCCCGAAGTTCTGCTGAAACATGCTGTGGTGGTGGAAGACAAAAGGACCAGTCGAACATCAAGAAAGAGCAGTGTTTGAGGCACAGCACGTTGCACAAACGAGGTCCCCCGTGAGAGAAACACCCTGAGAGCAGCCAACATGCACCGATTTGCCATCGGTCCTCTTCCCACAATTCAGACAGATCTATTCGTGTCAATATTTCTTTTTACTAACAGCAGGGGAAGAAACAAGCACAACTCCGCAAAATTTAAAGGTAGTTAAAAGATCTCATAGAAGTCATGAAAGACATATGTATTGAAGAAACACGGCAACAGGCCACAGCCCTAGAAATGGATTTGGTTTTTAAACTACAGAAGCTACACTGACAAAAGGATTAACGTGACCCCTTCTGTGCGTAGAGGAACAAAAACTGAGAAGACCAAGGACTATTCAGTGATGGGTTTACTACACAGCCAGAAGGCAGCTGGTTTAAATGAGTAAAACCTGATGTTTTGTCACACTCAGCATTTTGATAATTACTACTGAGTAAGACCCGTAAAAATGTTTAGGTATCTACTAACCAGCAATAACAATAGACCAACACTGTGAAATCTAACTGGTTTTCCACCTCAGAGGGAGCGTGTGTGAGAGACCTTGCTGCTAAAATTCCCAGCAATGTTTCCAAGGACCTGGTCCTGGATCTACTCTTTCACATTAGCTCCTGTTAGTAACATCTCCTGCAGCGCTTTCGCTACTGAAGGCGAGTAGATAGACTATGCACAAGCCTCCCTCCCCTCCCTGAAAAAAGGGAAGAAACTTTTTAGGAATATTGCTATGGCTTTATTCCTGCACAAGCTTCTCTGGATCTGTCAAGACTTTCCATTTTAGTAGCCTATATTTCAATTCCTTTTTCAGAACCAAATCTAGTAGCAAGCATGTATTAAAAAAAAAAACCAACACAACACACAAAGCAAAGAAAAAAAGGCATCCTGATTTTTCCAGTTTTGCTGCTGCTGAGCAACACTGAAAACACAGAGTCATAACATCTTAAAAACAGACATTACTTATTCTACACCTACACTATTCTTTAACAAGTCCTGTTGCTCACTTCTGAGCTGATCCCACAGAATTTCTTCTATAAAGCTTTCTGAACATTTCTACAGGTATGTTTTCATAGCATTGTGTGCATTTATACAGCTTTACTCTTCATCCTTCAACACAAAACAAAAGGTATCACTAGACCACTGAACCACAACATACCAGAAAAGATTGTTTTTTTCTTTTTTTTTTTAAACAAGCCTAAAAGCACATACCAAAAGAGTTTGGTTTTGCTTTTTTTTTTTTTTAAATTTAAGACACATTGTGGAGAATGGCGAGAAGAAAAGCTCTTCCACAGTTCTTAGAACACTGGGTATTGAAATGACAAAGTCAAACCCTCAAAAACTAGAGATGATGAGACATGGCACACACTAGTTACAGCACTTCAGAAACACGACAAGATTGCGACATTCCAAAAAACGACAGTAAGCAAGCCATGCATTTGAAGTGATTATGTCAGTTTTGAGTTCAGTCTCCTTAAGAATTAAATATATTTTGGAAACATTTTATACAGCAGGTGTAGCTTACACTGATAAAGATCCATCTGACACAGATACTTTTCAAGATATTCTCTTAAAAACTCTAAATTCACAGAACTTAATTATTCAGATTACGTATAAGTCTTGACAAAAATAAAAATTCCATTATTACAGAATGACTTCATGAACAGAAACGACCATAAGGCAATTACAAACCGAAATCTGGCAAAAAAAGTGCTCAGTTGCTCCCCATCTGAGCACAATTTGTTGTTCTTCAAAATGTGTATTTTATAGTTAATATAAAAGAGATTTTGAAAAAAAAAAATACAAACATATCACAGTGTTACAGGTTACTGCTAGAGAAATAGGTACTTCCAACAACTACTAATTTGGGTTGCTATTCAACAATTTTAGATATACATTTAAAGTATATGAAGAGCTCGAGTTTCAGCTGATAGCACACTGCTACACTCTTACAGTCATTTGGGGGATAAAGCACTAGGCTGACATTTTGGAGAGTGGCCTTTTGCTGCTGGTTTTCTTCGAGACAAGAGTGAGGAAGGGGAACAAGGCTCCCCTTACCACTGTTCCAAAGCTTGGAAGGATGGATGTGAGCACCATATTCCAGACTTAAAGGGTAAGCATGCCATCTTTTAGCATCACATTTAACCCCACACTTCTGCTGTCAAACGTTAAGTAGCCTGGCAGTTAGAGCAGTACACTCTCACCTAGTTAGCCAAATCAACACCTGGGCACTTCGGTCACAGAGATATTTATGCACGGCAGGCGAGAACCACACTGACAATTGTTCAGCACAACTGGTGCTGCCAAAAGGACCACCCAGAACAACTAAGAACTTACATACATATATTTAAAATGTTTCAGTTAAAAAAGCTTTTCAAAATTTTGTACTGATCTAGTCATATCTCTACAGTCCCACAGTCACCCATTTTGTATGGATGAAACACGCCACTTCCGTAACGGATTTTTTGCAAACATAAATGCCATGGGAGGTTAGTGACCAGCTTGCTGTTTATTTTGCACCTTAACTACACAAAGCCTCCTAGAGAGAGGCAGATCAACACTTGGTCACCTAAAAGCACAGAAGCAGAATTGCTGGGCTGAGGACTTTTGATTGCAAGAATAAAAACTCATCCAGAACAAACTGAAGTCAGCGCAGGAGGCAGCTGCTTACAACAGGCCTGAACGTGGCTTTCTGGGAGAAATCACACACTCACAGCCACACAAGTACCCTGTGAACCTAACTCAGCTGAAAACTAAGAATAGGAGGAAGTGAGTTTACTTTCAAAAATAAAATGGAAGCACAGATAAACGAACAACCTGGGCAGAAACCAACACTGTCTGGTTTGCGTTAACCAATGATCTGATTTCAAATCCTAGGCTTAGCTTTAGTAATGGCATTTCGCAGCTTCTGCTGCAACTTGAGACAAGATGGGCAAGTGAAACCACACCGGACCATCACACTCCTATTGCACTCTTACAGTACAATGTTAAAGTGTCTTAATTCTGTAAGCAAAGATTTAACCCCCAAACCAAAAAAATGCAGTTCATTATCACAAGAGAGCACTACAGATAGCAAATTAAACGTCTAAAAGAACCACATACTTACACTCTGTTAACTGTCAATACATCCTAGAGGTTTGGTTTGCACTGTTTTGTTTGCAGGAAGGATGTTTTATTACCTTAAGTCTCTGATTGAAAGCATCAAACAGCAGTTTGATTCCATCCTGAGTCAGGTTAAGGATGAGGTCATGGCTAAGAGGCAACTGTAAAACAAAAAAAGCTGTTTTAATTTCCAGGCTTTTTTGTTAAGATATGGATCACTATGTAAGTATAAATTGGTTACTGTAGAAAACCAAAACTGCCTCAGAAAACCACCACTTGTTCAATGAGTACGCATAATGAAAATGCATTTCGCCAAACCTCTCAACCGCTTCAGTTTCCTTATAAAAAGAAATAGAAGTGCCTCCAAGATCTGCACCCTGCAAGAACTCCCGAAAGCGTAGTTGTCCGCTACTTTAAGCCGGGGTGATGGGACAGGACTACAGAGACAGACACAACCACCTTGAAAATTAACATTCCGACTTTAGCACCAAAGACATCATGCAGGGACAGTCTGTTGCATTCTTGGCGCACAAAAAAAATAGACCATCTCACCGAGTCTCACATCAGAACCAAGCATATGCTTAACAAAAAGACAGTGAGAGGACTTCCCACTTCAAAAAAAAAAAAAAAGTCAGAGTGTCACCATCTTTTTCAGGCCTCAAAAGGAAGGCTTCAGACTCTTATGTTGTGAATTTAGGTTTCCTTAGTTACTGTGAATCATAACAACTAAAGGCTTAATTTGCAGTCTGCTGGAGTCAATAGGAGACATTCCACTGGCTTCATTGGTGTCTGTATAGGCTCGGTCTGCTGCGACACTGTGGAAGCTGCTCACTCCTGTACCGGTACAATCCACGCGCACACTCAGCCGGCCCCAATTCAGCTATCTGGTCATGTACCATCTAACGCACATTCGCTTTTTAAAGCTCTGCCCTCCACAACTGTCTCCTCAGAGGAGAAGAAAGGCTGAATGACAGGCAGGCAGCAATACTCATGCCTTAGAACTGCACCAAGCAGTTATCTAGCAAAAGACAGAATGGGGATGGGACATCTGGGGCATATACAGGCTTCTAATGCGGGCAGCCACACCATACAGCCCGTTTCATGAATTAAGCATAAGCTACCTTAAAATCCTGTTACTCTTCCCCTCTGCTCTGCTGGGAGAAGGTCTATGTATTGACTGTCAGAAGTCTAATTTCCATCCTAAATTTTCTCACCTCTTTATTCTCACGACGGCACTGTCTTCTAGCCTGGATACATTTTGTGCATTCCAACATGCATCTCCCACCCCTTCCCAAACCCTGTATTTAAGTAATCGGATCCTAGACTTCACATCACTAGGTCAGAACAAGCCATGGGGTGTTCAGTCCCCCGTGACACAGATTTCCCATTCCCCTTGATCACTCCAGTAGCTTTTCCTGAAGCAGGTTCACTTTGAGCTCATCCTTCTTGAGCACCGGTGACTTGGCGTGTAAGCTGTCTTCTCAATGAAATCTTCACAGTGCCTTGGACAATGGCATCAATACTTCGCTACTGCTGGCAAACTTTTATGATACTGTGTAGAACTGAAGCAGCACTGCAATACAGCCATGAGCCTAAGATAAAAAGGTCTACTGTTGATCCTGACAGTCTTTTTTTAAATCCCTCATAAGTCTAATGTAGAAAGGCTACAGATAGAGCGAAAAAACACGTGTTGTGTTGCATTTAAATATACCAACAGAGTTGTTCTGACATGGGACACACTCTGTGTTTCACTGGTTCCTAAGCAGAATTTTCATAAGGTTATTCCAAAATTAATGAGAGCATTACAAGTACTTTTGAATGGGTGGGGAAAAAAAAAATCTGAGGAAAAGCTTGATAATTATTACAGGAAATAGCTTCTGTTCTATGCTGGCATATTTTCTAATAGAAGAAAAGCTTCAAGGGCACAAATGTAGTTCATGTGACTTTTAATACACAAAACAGAACCTCAAGAATGAAAGATGATGTCAGGAAGCAACAGAAGAGTCCTTCCTGACAGAAGTAACTCAGATGTGCAGTTACACGTGCAAAGCTGCAGGAAAAACTGTAATCACTGAACAATCCCTTCGACACACATCCAGAGGAAGAGGCTTCAGAAAACATACAAAGCCAATTAAGCACCCCACTTAAACAGACCAAAAAGGAGTTAAAATTCTTCAGTCACAGAAAAGGTTCATCAAGCTTTTTGGCACAGTTTGGGCATCCCATTTATGTCAAGTTAAAGAGAGAGCCGTGGGCAGATCTAATTGCATTTAATTGTCATATGAATTTTTGAAAGGAAATACTCGCTGCTGGAGTTCCAGGATCAGAAATTCAGCAATTTAGATGCAACAACTTTAAACAGCATTTAATCACTATGTTCAAAGGCATTCTTTTAGAAAGCAAAGAGGAAAGACGTGAAGGCTGTTCAGGTATAGTTTAGCTAGACAGAAGTTGCGTATGGCAAAGTTCACTTAAAGCTTTGACTCTTCTAAGAACTGCAGCAGCAGCTCTTTGTGCTCAGCTGCTAATGAAGTACACGATGTTCTGCATGAGGCTGAAGATATAGCCAGACAGTCAACTGCAGGCCCCGAGTGGCACGTGGAAAAAAAATATCACACCAGTATCAGGCACCAAATCGGATATAACATACAGAAAAAATATCATCAGCACAACTGTTCCACAAAGTTAAGAACTACTATTTTGTTGGACTATGCAAATGTTAAGAACATCTTTAGATTTATTACAGTTTGGGGAGAAAACCCTAAACTCCCCCACCTCCCAGACAGAATAAAAATTCAGTGTACATGGTCAAGCACAACGTAGCTTTCCAAGAGGCGTAAAAAGCCAAGCAGGGGTATACCTTGCTTTCTAGCACTGGACCACTAATCCTTCTGTGATTCTACAAACCTGAGAGGAACGGGAATCTCAATTTATCTAAACAAACCTAGAAATAATTCTGGAATGTGCTGTGGTAAGAAAAACTAAAAAACCTCCAAAGCATACAAAAATCAAGGAATGCGTTTGCTGCCAGACAGACGATCCCATGCCTCGAGTACAAGGAGCTAGGTTTTTAATTTGCAATTCAGTGATCATAAAACCCATAAATCTACATAATGTGAAACAAAAAAGGATAATTCATTTAATTACATGAAATATGTATGCAGCAGTAAACGACAGAGTCGAGCTTATTCCTTAGCCATTCAGTATTCACTGCGAACATGGGGCCTCAATCAGTATTTTGATACAAACTGACATTCTAGCAGACTTTGCCTTTTTCCTGATGCAAAGATCTGTCGTGTACAACATATGAGTATCATCTTCTGATTAACGTGCATTTCACAAAATACACATTTGGAGAGTTACAATCCTCCTTTGTCCCATCTCCTCTTCCCTTCCTCTTCCTTCAAAGTAAAGGTGGGTATATAACATCAAATAACATTTTATTTGAAGTAGCAGAAAGGTTTCACTTCTAGTCCCCTTTCTGATGGAAGTCAAACGTATTGGGAACTTCATGCTTAGTTATGAAGAACGATTAAAACATCTATAGCCAGTTTAAATTATTGCATCCGCTTTCCGCAGGCAAAACTGCAGATCCAGAGAGAAAGTGTGGAAGCCTTTTCAGGGGGTTCATCTCCTCTGAACCAAACACGAAAGCGGAAAGTAGTGAGTGATTCAGTACTTCAAAAGTACTCGACAGTGATAATGTAGAAAGACTAGATTTCAATTATCCAACTAATTACAGAACACTTCCCTTCTTAAGGGAAAACCAGTACTACCCCACCACTGCATATACAAAACTGATACCTGTTAATCCTCCGCACAGTGCAGCGATTTATTACACTTGATGTGAAACCGTTACAAAAGCTACACCTCTGATGCAGCGGCAATAATTTGGTGTAATTCCATTTCAGGTAGCTCCACAATTCACACAATACGTATGTTAGCATAACACAATACCAGTATACCCCCTAATGCCTTAATTCTGGGACACGACAAGGTGAATGACCCGGCCAGACCGTGCACTACTCACCTGCTCACTGTAGAGAACCTGGACGTTTTTGATAATGCGACAGTGTTTCTGAAGAATTGCTACAGCCTGAGCCAACGGCATTCCTGTAAATAAAAACAGTTGCATTTCTTCAGTTCGGAGACCAGCTAACAGTGTTTTTTAACAGAAAGGTTACAGATGAGGTAACAGAGCTGTCATCAGCAACCAGCACATTACAACAGAAAGGTATGCAATCAACAAATAAACCTACTTGACTCACGGTATCGGCACAGGCCTGTTTTTCTGAAACAGAAAAGTCATTGTTTGTCTACCAGTTTGTTAGGCATATACAAAAGAAAGTTATCTCTAGCCACAAAATTCAACAGCAAAGTTCAGGCAGAAAATGCACCGATCTTTCTACAATCCGTGCACAGAGTCTTCAGCTTTTGGGGGGCAACGATCCAGTAACTGATAAAACAGCCTACACCAAACTCCACTAGAGCTGGCTAGAGCTCTCCTATACACCTGCAATAGGCTCCTGGACCGCATTTTATGGCATATCCTTTATCAAGCTTGATAAAGTACTGAGTAGTCGTACAAGCTAGATACAAATACTAAAAAATGGAGCGATGATTCTCCTTAGACCTAACAGGCCACATTAGCTGCTGATAGGGCTACATTTGTGTCAAGGAAGGAACTTTATCTTCTCTGTTTACAGACACGATAAACATACTAAACAATTTGGTTCAATTGAAGTAATGCACTTAATAGTCATTCACCCTCTAACACAATTTCAAGGGCTTTTTCTTTGTTGTTTCTCTTTTTCTTCCGTGTATATCTTATCTGTACAGCTATAAATTTTAAGAATGGAATGAAACAGCTGATTCTGCAGAAAGGATAGCACCACACCATCTCATCCTTTATCACACTTAAAACCTTTGTTGCCTTTCCAAATGAAATGTGATCATGTTCCTGGATTCAAAGCAGGCATTTATAAAGAAAGGTTATGAGCTCATAATTGTGAAGTTTTATTTCCCTACTAATTGCTGCAAGTCAATTCAGATTAGTTATCTGACATTTTATTTACATTCCTTGCCCCATTCTTCTCTATTTCTAGTTTTTAAACATTAATAAAGTTGCCTTGATTAGGCAAAACTTACCACAGGACCTACTTTTTTATTTAGGTAACAGTCCAGGCACTCAAATTTTTAGTTACTAGCTACACCTCTCAAACTCGGCCCATATGTCATGTTCCAAAGCACCTTTTAGACATTATCTACAGTACCAAAGCGAGAAAACTCCCTCTCCCTCTCTCCTAGATCACCGTGGTACTGCTTTAATGTAAGATTAGCATAACACTAAAAGAAATAATATTATTTTCACTGTTGCACTAAACTGCATGCCTGTCACGCCCATACATTGCAGCTTTTCTGCAATTATGAAATCCTATTTTGGCAAAACAGGCTTACAGATTAGAACTACAGTGATTCAATTTGTAAATACCATATACAACTGTTTCTGTGAAATTGTTTTTCACATTAGCCTATAATCCTTGAAACAATTTTTTTTGCAGCTAGAAATTATACACCAGAAGATGATATAAAATAAAAAAATAATAGTTATTATTTGAATAATGGTAATTAAAATGCACAGAGCCACACAATAAAGCAGCACTGTTTCCTATTATCTAGGAAACAGCAGTTGCCTTGTAGTCTAAGCAGCTGAGTTTTAGAAAGACAGTTACTAGTATTTTCAGAACGGAACAGAAACATAAGTAACAGCAAGAAGCCAAGATCAAAGATGCTGCTGTGAAAGTTTCACATTTCTTAACCTAGTAAAAGCTATGATTCCAAAAAAACATAAAGGTGATTTAAAAGCATAAAACCCATTTTCAAAGTCCGTATTCCCAGGAGACTTGCAGAGGTAAGACCACGAGCTCCTTATTAAAAAAAAAAAAAAACAAACAAAAAACAAGTGGCAAAGGCTGAAGCAAAGCCAGTGAACAAACTGACAGAACCTATACGCTGATGGCGAGTGTCAGAAGCAGGTAAAGCTTCAGTAAAAAAGCATGTGGTTAAGAAAAGTGCACACAAACACGAAGTTCAGTTTGTAGTCTGATGTAAACTGATGCAATCTTGGGTTGGTAAGTGTGCAAACAGATGGCTCATGTGACTCTCTTACTCAGAGCTTTCTCAAGCTGCAAGCAAATGGACATGGACTGACTTTGTTCAGTTTTCAGCAACTGAGAATCAAGCAGGTTTTGCCACGCAGCTGCTTAGCAAAGCTATGATGAGCAACTTAAGCTCTCCCAGAACAGTCCACAGAACCTAAAACAGGCGTGGAGGAGCCAGTATCCTCCCTTTGCCTCCATCAGCAGAGAGCCAAAGGAGGAGTAAAGAAACTGGGTTATTTTTCTCCACCCTTTTCTACACACACACACACCACCCCTTTTTCCTCAACATTCGTCAGCCTTTGCAGTCAAAGACGAAAACAAAGAATTCTTTTTCCCCGGCTCACCAGTCAGGGGGAACGGGGAAGCAAACATGGTTTCCAGCACATCAGACAGTCAACCAAACTGAGCTATGGCAAATAATGCCCACAAAGATCAGTGCTATGACTCTCCTATCACAAACTTTTCCCTTTTCTAAATGCTGGAGTGACAGAAGCAACATAAGACACTCCTCTCACATACACTGGTCATGAACAACATGGCTTGAAGTGTTAGCCTATGCTAAGACTATGTGTCTTGAAGGGGAGGGGGATAGAGGAGTGAATAAAGATTAAAAGAGAAGAACACAAGAAAATCCAAGAGAAGACGAATTGTAACACATTAAATGAAGAGAAGTGAAACTCGGTAGGAAAAGAAAGTACAAAAAGCAAGAGAAATGCAAGTATGCCTTAGAAATTATACATCTCAAACGCTAATAATACAGCTATAGGCGCTACAGAGTAAGTATTTAATTGTTCTCATTTAAAACGGCAGGAACGTAGCCCGAGAGGTGCAGTGACACAGGTATCCAATTGAACACAAAACTCGGCCTTGGTTAAATTTTTTATGCTCTGGTCACATAATGAGTCAACACCGGAGCCAGAAACGGAATCCAAAAACTCATGTAAAAAATTTTCCTGGCATTTCCCCTCAGTCATCCCCATTGCGGGCACAACACTGGAAGCCAGAGTCAGCAGTGGTTCAGGAATACTGCCATTAGTTCTGCTAAGAGCAGATCTAAACAAACGATGAGTAGAATACTGCTGGCAGCAAGAACCCCATTTACACCGGCGCTTCCAACCTCGCTACCACTATCACAGCTGAACCAGCTTCATCAGCAGGGACAGTTTTCATAAGGTATCGCTAGTGCAGGACAAAGTTAAGTATCTTAATACCTAGTCAGCCTCCTGCTCTGGACCAGCAGGTCATGCTAATTATATATTAGACACATCACGTGGTGGCTATGTTTACTTCAAGAATTACAGCCGAGTTTCCTCTCTCTCACATCTATGTGTGTGTGTGTGTGTGTGTGCATACACATAGACAGAGACACAGTATATAATTTTAACCACGAGACTGCATTAACGGGCTTCTTTGGGGGTTCTCAGGCAAATGAAAATCATTGTCTTTCTTCCTTTTTTCTGTTTTTATAAGGAGAACGGGGGGGAAGCCGGCACTACGTATTTATGAAGATTGTCAGGGTATATAATTCGAGATTGCATTTCTTTTCAGGTAATACGGGCACTAAAGGATCGTGAAAGGTCACGCAGAGCTGAGAGAGCCCAGTAACATGTTAGCGGTACAATGAGATCCCCTAGATTTCAAAGGGTGGGACCTGAGGTAGTATAATTAGCCTCCAAAAGCCACTCTAACGCTCCCTGGAACCATCGAGTTGTACTTGACTCTGAAGTCACAGCAGCATAAACAGCCCTTTGTGTTTGATGGGTTTCGTAGAAACAATTCTACGTCACAGCACCACTCCTTTGGTGCGACCCAAGTTCACGGCACCTGTGCAACAGCGTTTTTAAGGAACAGCCTGTCCCCCGGCTGTCACAGGTGACAACAGCAGCAGAAGTAGCGTAACTCAAGTTCTAGAAGACACAGATGGCTGCCACGTGGAGCCCTGTTTACATTAGCCAAACTACTACTACCATTAACGGTGCTTTAGACAAAGCAAAAGCAAAGATGGAAAACCAAAAGAAAGAGACCAATGCTGGTATCTCAGTCACTCGGAAAATGCGACAGCTGCAGTATCTTCTGAGAGTTTTAAGGACTACTGATATCTGCTTGAAAACACCGGCCGTCGGAAGAATCCATACCATCTGAGTTTCAACTGTACGTTTAAGTGTCCTGGGCTGAGCACCAGCCACATTTCCATCAGCTGGGGGAAAGTTCTTTCTCATCGCAGTAAACAGAGCAGTGACTGGTAGGGAAGGACCTCTCAGAGAGACAAAAAATACAAATCACTGGCAGGAGAAATACTTGTTATCCAACCCTGAGAAAATCTCTCAAAAGTTTACTTTCTCCACTATAATGTTGCAACCCAGCAACAACACAAAGAAATTGCGAGACTCGACTCATATTTATGAGGAGTTTGTACGGAAAAGCACAGTATTTATGCCAAGTATTTGTGCACAGCTGAAGATGCCGCTATCACCTGACATATATTCAGGTCACAACCAGTACATCCATGCCTCCTCTTTTAGGAGTTACTTAAAAAAAAAGAAAATGACTAGCATAAGATGGCATGGCAAGACAAAACAACATAAACGAATAGAAGAAAGCACAGAAGCTGATAAACAAAGCACAATTCAGCGTGCAAAAGCCGAAGAGGAGACTATGTGCTACACGGGAGCCCTTAAAGCCTGTATATTAGTATTTTTAGAGACAGAGAAAAGCAAGCTTTGACTCTCTCTCCCTTTCACTTCTGCAGCTCCCTGAAAGGGCTGGGAGAAACCTTACAAACGCCGGATCACGCGGAGACCCGAATCACACGGGGCCCGGGGCAGCCAGGCAAGCTCCGGGGCGGGGCGGGGTGGGGGAGACGGACGCGGGACGAGGAGGACGACGACGACACACTTACCCAAGGTGAACTCCCATTGCTCGTTCCCCAGAGACCGCTCGGGCACCACCTCCAGATCTAGCATTGGCTCAGGTAGGGCGGAGGCCGCGGGCTGGCACGGCAGGTCACCCGGTCGCTGCGCCGGACCTCTGAGGGAAGGAGGAGGGAAGCTGGCAGCCTGCGCCCCGGCCACCCCCCCACGCACCCCCAACCCCCCGAGGGGACCCGACACCCCCAACCCCCCCGGAGTCACAGCGGAGTTCCCCCCCGAGCCGGGTTGAGGAAGCCCGGGTACCGTCGCCGCAACAACCAGACCCCCCCACACACACACTCCCCTCAGCGCCTCACGGGTACCCCCCGCCCCCCCTGTCCTGCCCGGGCCGGGCCGGCCACCGAGCGCAGGCAGCCGCTTCCCCCACCCGGGAGAAGAAGAGCCGCTGCCGCCGCTCGGCCCGGACGTACCGGCAGCGACTCCGACCCACCGGGGGAAGGGGGGGAGGGGGGGTGTGTGTGTGTGTTATAACCCCCCTCCCCCCCCGCGCTGCGGGGCTGCGACTCACCTCACTTGCGGCTGCTGAAAAAGTGCTTTGCAGCTGTCGTCAGGCGAGCCCGCGCGCGGGGCGGGGCGGAGGGCGAGGGCGGGGCCAGGGGAGGGGCGGAAGGTGTCGACTTGGCGAGAGGGAGGAGCGGGTTCGAGTCCCGCGGCGGGAGGCTCAGGGCTGCCCTGTGGGCCGCGGGTACAGCCCCGCTGCCACCCCCCCGTCCTTGTCGCCAGACGACTGTCAGACCTACAACGCAAGGCCTAATTACACCGTGTCACAGCCCGCCATCGTAAGCTCAGGATTAAAAAAAAACAAAACAAAACAAAACAAACCCAAACCTACCCATTGTTGCGTCCCGTTTTTCGGGTTGCAAGGCCAGGGTGGGGGAAAGAGTTAAGGAGAAATTAGTCAGTGGCAGGAACAAAGTTACCGGAACAAGCTCAGGAATGACTCAGTCGGGAAGAAAGTAGTAACGAGGTCACCGTACATGAACCTGCTTGGCTCAGACCCAGAAGCCCCCCCGGTGCAAGCAGTCAGCACCCATGCAGCACACGGCGGGTGGCGGAGCTCTCCCAGGACGCCGAGATGCTGCCACCACCTTGGACGCCTCGCGGCAGACCGCCCCATATTTTTAGGGAGAAAACTTGCTCCAAGAGGAATGGCACCAGGTCAGGCGTTGCCCAACATAAGCAGAGAATTAAAAATAAATGAGAAAAGCCAAGGGTGCGGACTCGCGCCAGCCTCACGTGAAGCGATGCGTCTGCCAGAGTAGGGCTGCACAAGTGATGAAAAGTCAAGAGGGTCCCAGAGGGTTTGGAAGCGGCTGTAATTCCTTCTTCTGGCAGATCAAGGCTCCAGGAGGGGCAGGGAGTGGGGGGAGATGCATTTTTCCATGTTTATTTGAGGGTGGTAGCAGAAACACCTCTCCTAGGTGATAGCCATCTCCCGTCCCCTCTCCTCTGCTCCATCCCTCGGGGCGGTGGGTGCTCGGTCCTGGCTTGACCCCCGCCATCCGCGTCCTGCCCACGTGCCCCATCCCACGCACCCACCGTGTCCCAGCGGAGGTCTGCAGCAGGCCAGCACCATCGCACGCAACATCCATCGCACGTGCGTTGCACGGCAAAGCATCGCGTTTGCTCTCTAAAACCCGGCGTACGCAGGCTGTGCACGCACTGCTTCCAAGCCAGCTGCAAAGAAAAGCTGTCCATTACACTTTCAAACAACTCTTTTAATACCAACAAGCGTAGTCACACTTCTTTTTTCCACGGGCAGACCAAGCCACCGCTGGCAGGGGGAATCAAAGCATTAAAAAAGAAATCCCAGTCGCATTTGGGAGCAGGACATCGGGCAGGCTCTGCTCGAAACACCACGTTTCTCAGCATCTCTCTTCAGGTCACAGAGCTGTGGAAGCAGGCGAGATTTTAACGTATACAGCCTGGAGCGAGCCCCAGGGAAATTAGTTTTCCCTTGAAGTCAGCTCCACATTGCTCTATTTATTATTCATGCCTTGCTTGCCTTTTTTTTTTTTTTTTTTTTTTTTAAATCCAAGCATGGTGACATCTTAATGTGCTGAAAAGCGCAGAGGTGCTGCCAATTTTTCCCCTTCCTTCCAGCCCTCTGACACATCTTTATTGGCTCAAAAAGAGAAATTAGCCTTTCCTCTCCCAGGAGCACGGGCTGATCCTTCATCACGAGCCACCCGCAGCGCTCCGACTCGCCGTGTATATGTATATGGTGACATCCATAAGGAACATACTCGAGAGAGGAAATACCTAGCTAGAAATCTTGCACACCCCATTTATTTAGCGGGACATGAGGGACACCCCAGCACCCCCTTCTAAGGGGCCCCCAGGGCGCGCGTACCCCTGGGGTAGGGATGTTGGATGGAAAGCAGGCGGATGCAGATCGGCTGGGCTTTGCGGAAAATCTTCTCTAACTCGCTCCTGCGCTGGGCGATGCCCTTTGGGTGCCCAGTGCCGCAAACTGGGGAGTGCGACAGGCTGGGCTTTCATTAGAGAAAACTCAGCATCCTTTGAAAAAGAGTATCGAGAGTACGAGCTGAATTCCCCATGTAGGTTCAGAGATGAGGCAGTAAGGAGAATAAAGGCCGAATACAACTGGGGAAAAAAATGAATCCTGAGCTAATTGTTTCCTGGACGTGCCTCTACCCTGCCATCCGTTTTCACGCGTCACCCCAAACCCCAGCCCGGGGCAGAGGGGGGGGCCCGGCGCTGCCGACCCGGTGCCCCAGCCGCTACCACCTCCTGGCCCTGCCGCACTGGGGCTTTGCTCTTTAAAATAATAACCCCTCTATTGACAGGAGGCTGTCGCCCAGGGAGTGTGCCAGCCCCTTCTGCGTCTCTGAGCTTAAAATACACCCCTTCAATAACTGGGAGGGCAGAGCAAAGCTGCGGGGGGCGGGGGGCGGGGGGGCAGGGGATGGCAGGAGCACCGCACAGCAGGCGCGTTGGGTGCTTTCTGGGCGACTGCAGTGGGTCCCCCGGGGTGAGGAGGGAGGTCCTGGGGCGCAGGCATGGAGCGGCAGTAAATCCCAGCTGGCAGAAAATCCCACCGCAGCACCCTGAAGGCGAGCAAGCGGAGGCACAGCCGGAGACGGAGCAGCTCCTCGCAGCCATGCCCGCCACCGAGCCGCAGCCCTCCGCTTCCCCGGGTGCAGGAAAATACCCACCCTGCACCTAAGGCACCCGC
Source organism: Sagittarius serpentarius (assembly GCA_034782735.1). Classification (NCBI taxonomy): domain Eukaryota; kingdom Metazoa; phylum Chordata; class Aves; order Accipitriformes; family Sagittariidae; genus Sagittarius; species Sagittarius serpentarius. The sequence goes on along the minus strand of JAVKLA010000088.1, from coordinate 23,397,931 downwards.
CCTGGATTCCCAGTGGGGCTGGTTTCCTTTCGGACCGCAGCTTTCATTCCATTGGCCAAGACAAGTAAAGAGGGGGAAAAAAACCCAAACCCAACAAAAAACCCCAAGTCACTAGAAGGCAGAAAACCCGCCCAAGGCTTCGTTTGCAGCGATGGCAGTTGCAGCACCGGAGGCAAGCAGCTTGGAGGTTGCTTTCGAGCCACTTGCTCCGAAGGCGGAGGCGGGGGGGGGTGTTGCACAGGGGAGCATCAGCTCCGCAGAGAGCGTAGAGACCCACCGGGGTCACCTCTGTCACCTCCGGGCGTGGCCTTTCCCGGCCTTTTCCCTCCCCTGGAAAGGCTGTCCTGGGCGGACATCCAGCTGCAAGCTGGGTTAGTTTTTCGGTTTTGGTGGGGTTTTTTTGCACAGCTGAGACAGCAATTACAAAAATTCCCAGCTCCCCCCAGCACCTATTCTGCTCCTAACGCTGCCAGCACCAGCGAGCTGGCCCGGGGACGCGGGGAAGTTTCTCCTTTTGGACACCCCTGTGCCGCGGGTCGCCTTCGGGGGCCGGGAGGGGCCAGTATCTGCGGGGGGGCCGGGGATGGAGCCGCACTGCCTGTCCGTGCCGGGGAGCGGGTGTCTTCCCCAGCTGGGGCTGGCGAAGGTCACGAGCGGAGGCAGATTTGGGCAGCTGAAACCGAACGCCCCGAGAGTCACTGGAGGGGCCCTGCCACGCTCCCCCGGTGACACCAGGTGGGATGGCATTTCAAGGCAGGTTGGGCAAAGCACCATTACTTTAGGAGACTCCGGCTCCGAGAACCAGGGGAGAAACAGGTAAAAATTGAATTAAAAAAAAAAATATATCATTCTGATACTCCAGATTATGGAGCAATTCCTGGAAAATATCTGAGTCCAGTCCCAGGGCTCAGAAAACAACGCACGGCTTTCTGCAAATTATAATCGCTTTATTGTTTTTGGCTTTTTTTAAGGACCAAATTGGTTGTTAATGTTTCAGACCAAAGGAACCTCAGCGGGTGCATCCGTCGGAGGTGATCCGCGTTCCCTGCTACCAAAGGCTTGCGATGCCATCCCATTTTAGGGTGGGATCGGCGGCTGTAGGGAATTACTGGGTTTTTACTTGGCTTTCCTTAATTCCACACATCTGTGGGGAGATGTTAGCAGACAAGAGCTGGGCTTTGCAATCCAGCTGGTCAAAAGAAAGGGGAAAAAAAATGCAAAAGCTACCCGGAGGGACCAAAAACGCACCAGGGCTTGCAGGGCGTGGGGCTGCAGCGGTGCGTAGGGAAAAGCGCCGGCGGCTCTCGGCGAAGGGGAGCTGCCCTCTCCCGGTGAGATTTAACAGCAACGCATATGGTGTCTGGAAGGAAATCTGCCCTCCGGCTGCCCAGAAAAATGCACTGGAAACACACCCCAAACTTGGCCACACTGTGTCAGTCCGGAGGAAAAGATATTTGCTATAAAGCTCTGAAGTTGCTCTTATTTTTTTGGAGGTGTTTTTCCTGCTGAAGACCTTTGGCTTTGCAGTTAGAAACATTTCCAAACAGCATTTGCGGCTCCTCTGGCTACAGAGCAAGGGGGCGCTTTGCTCGTGTGCCAGGGGAAGTGCTGGGATTCTCCGGGGGGGGGGGGGGTAGGGGGGTGTTTATCCCAACTCTTCAGGGGGATTTATCCCACAACCAAGAGTTTTGGGTGCCCTGGGTCCCACCGAGGTGGGCAGCACCCACGGACCCAGCTCGGACGGAGCGATGCCGCACCCTGCACCCCCATCAGTGCCAGGGTGGGGGTCCCCGGCCGGGCAGGGGGCTGGCAGCGCCGAGCGTGGCCCTTCCCCGGGGGAGACCCCTGGCTCTGTTTTCCCCTGGCTCAGCGCTTCTCCGCTCCTCGCCTGCGCTTAAGCACGCCTTGCTGGGATGTTTTCAATCACCCAGAAACCCGCCGGAGCAGCAGCCAAGGTTAACACGGGCAGAATGTGCGGCGTCAGCACTGGGCCGGGGTGCGAGGAGCTGCCCCGCTGCTCTGCCTGCGGATGCTGCAGCCCAGGGGCGGCGGGGCAGAAAGGGCCTTTTTTTCAGCGGGCTGGGTCCAGAGAGCTGGCACGCTCCAGGAGAGCATCCTCCTCCTCCTCGCCGGCCCCAGGGTGTGCTGGGCTCACGGCCGTGCAGCCCACCAGGAATAAAGGTTTTCTAGGTGATTCTGTGCTTGGCCAGGGATGGGAAGGCGATGTGCGCCCAGCGCGGGCTGGAGAGCACGGCGAGGCTTTGGCACGTGCTTTGCTCGGTCAGGACCACGCTGGCCGCCGGCATCGCTTCCCACATCCCAGACTTGGGCGCCCGGCAGCTACAAAACCTCCCCAGCGTTTTTGCACGGTGCCTGGTGTCTGGAGAAGGGCAGAAATGGGAGGCTCCCCGCCCTCACCCAAAGATGCCGAGGCGATATGTCAAAACACTGACCAAGAAGAAGAGCAGCCCAGCAGGGCCCCTGCCCCTCGCCGGGCATTTGGCAGGGCTGGGGCCGGGGCAGGGGCCGGGGAGGAGGGCTGGATAGGTGAGGACGAAGCATTTCCAAGAAGGAAAGGGAGCAGCAGTAAAAGCTGGCGGCGGGAGGGGCCACTAACTGCGAGGCAGCAGCTCCTCTGCATCACCCGAGCGCGACGGCAGCGTCCCCCGCTCGACGGCCGGGGCGGTTGCGTGCGTTTCGCAGAACTCCTCCCTTGCAGATCTATTTAAAAAGCTCTGATTCATGCAGGGCTAGATCTAAATTGGCTTTGACTTCATTAGAAACAGACGCGCTGGTTTCTCTTGCCTTCCCCGGGCGGTTTAGCCTGGGAGATGCTGCCAGGCGTGGGCAGGGTGCGAAGCCCGGCTCCCGGCGCTGCCGGGCAGGGAGCCGGAGGTGCGGCAGGGCCAGGGGCAGCCGGCGGAGGTGACAGTCCTTTGGCCCTTCCCGGATCACTCAGCACACGGAGCCGCCGGCGTCGGCAGCTGGTGCAAGGGGACCGTCCTTCTAGCGAGCTGCTGGCCGCTTCGTCCTTCCCTCAGCTGCTGCCCAGCGAGGCACTGGGGGTTTTCAAGCGTGCATCAAAAACTCGTGGGAAAATTCACCCTGGGGCAGAGCACGGGGTTCCTGTTAAAAAAAAAAAAAAAATTTTTTTTTAAACCACAGGATTTATAAGAAGAATTAGAAGACGGCTTTCTGTAGAATCCCACAAAACCCTTATCCCGAGGGCTTACGGAGCCAGGAGTGCTGTGTGGGTTGGCAGGGCTTTCACCTGGGCTGAGTTTCACCCCCAGAGATGTTTCTAAATGGGATGATGAGCATCAGAGTGGATGACGAGGAAAGGCCACAGGGCAAAGCGCGTGAGGAGGGGGGGCGGAGGGGCAGCCCCCCGCACCAGCCTGCTCCAGCCCCGGCGCTCGGGGGTTTCCATCATTTAACAGGAGACGAGTCAGAGCAGCAGGTTTGGGTGACGGAGCCCTCTCAGAGCCCCCAAAGATCTCCAGCTGCCCACTTTGTTGCTGACTTCTGGCAAATGAGCGGCGCCGGGGTGACCCGAATCTTACTCACAGGCTGCGACGGACAGAACAAACAAAAGAGATGCTCGTTAAGCCTCGCTCGCAGCTCCCAGCCCCCTTTGCAGCCTCTTCTTTTCACTGCGGGAAATTACTTGGGCCAACACAGGCATCACTGGAAGTTCCTCCCTCCCAAAGCCGAGCTTCGTTAAAGGATATTCGAGAGCGACCCCGGTCCCTGGGGTCGGGGAGCAGCCCGTGAAACTGCCCGGGTGCTCGCTCAGGCCAGCAGCAGCTGCGTTCCCCATAGCCATAGCTACATTTCTGTCCCATTTTTCAGTTTTTCATGGTTGTGGGATACCAGCCAACTGCCCCGCAGCCGTCTGGGGAGCTGGGAGGAGCACGTGCACCCAACCTATGCTGCCGCCGGCGGCGCTGCTCGCAGGGGCTTTGCCGTGCAGATCCCCCACCGCCAGCCCAGCCCCGGCAAGGAAGGGTCTTGCGCCCAAAGGATGAGTTTTTGCACCCAAGCCAACATTTGTGCTTGCTGCCGCTGTCCCGTGGCATCCAGCCCGCAGGGCAGAAAACCGTAAAACACCAAAAATCCACGTTTCAGGGAGCTGAGCTCCCCTCGCTGTGCCACAGCCACAGACCCACGCCGCCGGCGTCCGTGCAAACCCTCCACCTCGGCTGACCAGTGCGTCCCCTTCACCAATATTTTTTTTTAGAGGAAGAAATTGTTTCGGAGAGGTAGGGGGGCCAGGTCCCACGCCACGTGCTGGGGGGTGAATACAGCACTCACCGAGCGGGAAACCTCCGCCGGTTGCCGCTCGGTTAAAGGCAACAGCCTGAGCAACGGGGCTACAGCGCTAGAACGCAGGGCAGCACGTTAAAAGGGTGGCAAGGTCATCAATACGGTAACAGGGACCGCTTTGCAAAGGGCCCACTATCTGTCACAATTAAAAGTCTCTGACAAACTCATCATAGCAGAGGACGAGCCAAGCTGGCTGGCAAGAGGAGAGGACCTGCTATGGCCAGCAGCTCCCAGGTGCCGGCGTGCCGTGCCGGAGAGCGGCGAGGGATGGCCGGCATCGCTCCCTGGCCAGAGGCGAGCAGCTGGAGCAAGGCCCTTCCCACAGACCCTGCTTTTCCACCCCTCTCCTTCTCCCTTTGCAGCCCTCTCTCACACTCCTGGACCACGGGGGCTCACTTTCCAGCTTATTCCCCCTTTCGTTCTGGTCCCACTTTGCAGCGTGGTGCCCCGTGGTCCCGCCAGCACGTCCTGCCCTGGATGCAGAAGCAGAGGGCGAGACACCGAGAGGGTCTGAAGGAGCCGGTGGCTAAGGCACCTTGGTGGGGTTGGCGGTTTTGGAGAGTCATGCACCCCGCCAGCCCACCGACGCCAGGTCCCGGAGGTCGTACGCCAGACGCGCTCTGCAGAGCAGAACTGAAAGCAGAACCAAAAAGAGGATCTGTCCTCTCCGCTGTGTGGGAGCGTCCGCCCAGCGGCTCCAGGCCGGGGCCGTCGCTGCCAGGAAGGGGCTCGGGGGCTTCTCAGTGGCACCGGCAGCTCTGGCCCAAGCAGAAGCCAAGCGCTGGGCAGCTCAGGAGCAGTCCGCGCACGCAACGCCACCTATCCCTCCCTTCCCTCCCCGCCCTGGCCCCCAGTCCTCAAACTGCAGCCAGAGCAAACGACCTGGAGCTGGAGGACAGCCGGCCGCCGCATGCAGGGCTGAGCATCCGCAAACATCCTCCCCTCCTGGGCTGAAGAGGCTGTGGGTGCACGCTCCTGGCTCCGGGGACGGGCTCCCCGGGCAGCTGCGGGCTGGCAGCAAGGCACAGGCATCGGAGGAAGGGGATGGGGCATCGGGGAAGGCCACTGGAGGAGCAGGACAGTGCTGGGGCGGGTGTCCACTGCAGTGCTGCCCCGTAGCAGGGGCCGGGGTGCCGCGAAGCGGAGGGTGCTGGGCTCTCGGTGGGGCGGGAGGGGACCGGGCGCTCTTTCTGGGCAGGTGACACGTCCTTCTGGGAAGCGAGATGCTCACGAGGTGACGGCGAGTCTGGCGTTTCCAGATGGAGGCACCTCTTTCTTGAGAACCATCTCCTGATGAGATACGAGTTGTTCCCCACCGCCAACGGCTTTGTTTCCAATCTAGCAGCAAATCCGTGCGCCCCTCGCCAGCCTCTCTGCTCTCCTCCAAGCTCGGAGCTCCCGGGGTTGCACCAGGAGGTCGCTCCTCCCGTGCAGCTCCGTGTGCTCGGGGACGGGGGTTGCAGAGAAATAGCTTGCCATGGGAGAGCACTGCTGCTGCGGCAGCGGAGGTGCAGATCAAGGCCCTTTTTTGGGGGCAGTTTCAACATCAAGACAGGCAGGGTTTTAGAAGAGGCACTGGCACGTAGTGCAGAAGAAAGCACAATGCCCAGAAGAGACAACCGCAGCCGTACATTGAGGTGCAACCCACCCCTCCCGCCTTCGGGGGCCGAGAACAGCAGCCCGCTGCACCCAGACGGTACAAAATACGAACCAGGTGTTGCACCGTTGAGTTAAAATGAGCAAGTCAGCCGAAGAAGCCGGGAATGAGCCTTGGCAATTCATTCAATACTTCCGGCCACCGAACGCCACTGAACGCCCAGCCGCCCCAGACGAATTTGGGCAGCCAGGTGCCTTCGAGCCGGGACGCTGTCCCCGTCCTGCAGTGCTCGCCCAAGCAGCGGCTCGGCTGCCCGGTGGGAACCAGCTCCCGGGGTGAGCACCGCTCTCAGACCCGCCGCCTGCAAGGCTGCATGATACGATACGTGATTGCAAACAAGACCTAAATACAGCTCTGCAAAGGGCTCGACGACGACGCAACAGAAGAGGAGGACGGGGACCCGAGATCGCTCTCCAGCTGAAGGCAGAGGCGGGTGAGCCAGAAAGTGGGCTCGCAGAGGATGCAGGGGGTTCAGACGCCGGCATCCTTGCTCGCACAGAGGGATAGCCCTCCTGCTTCTCTTGCTAAGTCTGTAGACTAGAACGGATCCACTAATTGGCACCCAGAACCGCTACACTAATTATGAGCCCTCAGTACCGTGCGTCCCTTCTTCTGCTCAAGACCCAAGCCAATAGCCACAACTCTTTTGGTCAACCTACAGCGAGGGCAAACACAACAGTGCCGGCTAGACTTGAAGGAAACGGTCGGTGTCAGTAACGCCTGCTCCGGAGGGTCCCCCCTTCCCTCCCACCCACCCCTTTTTTTCTCTTCCAACCCGGTGTGCTCGGGTACCTGCTCGCTTCCCGAAGGCAAAGCCTTACTGCCCAGCCTCTGCGGTTAAATCCACCTTCGCGTGGCTTCTTCCATGAACCGACTCACTTCCCCCCGGTACGGACCTCAGCTCTTCGCGTCCAAGCTCTCCCCAAGGAGCACGGCCCGAAGAGCTGTGCTCTGCACCACTGCTGCCAAGGCCCAAAGCCCTAAAACACTCCCGGAATATCCCAGCAGCAGCACCATCACCCCAGCCGCATGCTTTGCTAACAGTGTGTTCACACGCGAAGCTAGCGAGGCCAAGCGCATCCAGCAGCCAAAACGTTTTAGTTCTCTTATGTGGCTCGTTTTTCCGTGCCTATACTTTGCTGGATTTTTGCATGGTACGAATAGCAAAAGCGGGAAGGGTTGGGGGATGCGAGCGGGCAAGGCTCATAGGGACAGTTTCTTTCAGCAAACCGGCGGATAATAATTGGAAAAGACAGGAGCTTTCAGGTGCAAACTTTTCTCCAGCTCCAGAAGGTTTTTCTGTTTTCAAGCTAACCCACCACCTGCTGCGGGGAAGCGAGAGGACTGCAAAGGGCGAAAGGTGGTAAGGCCACCAGTTCCCATGAAAAACAGAGAATTACAGCCTGTGGAACGAGGGAAAGCGGAGCACCAGGAAAACCCGCGTCCCCCAAGACACCGCTGTCAAGCCCAACAGGCTGGAGAACACCGAGTTAACTCATCAGAAGAGTTGCGGGGAGCAACACGGACGTTGCAGAAGCCTCACCAGCTGTGATAAACTGCGGACCAGGCCAAGTAAGAAGCACAGAGCCGAGCAAGAAACATTCCCATTTCCCACTTCTTCCCCTCCCACAGCTCCCCGTTTTTTCCACAGCCACCCACCACAGGGCGAGGGCAGTGGCCGAGGCAGCACCCGGCTCTTCTGCGTTATTTCCCCCCCCGCCACACACACACACTCCTGAGCTTTAAGAAACGAATCCAAGGCAATTCTGGAAATTCACTTATCTCAACCTGTAATTGAGAAAGCTATTTAATAAAGTTACTTAAACCCCGAGCAGCTCCGAGCCATGCAGCAGCTGATGAATATGCATGTACTGGGATTTACATTTCGTGGCAGTGTGAAGACAGGATGTCAGGCAAATGAGTTAGGAGAAACGCTGCCTATGCAAATGTTCACTCTGCTGCAACTTCTCACTGTAATTCTCATCCTCGAAGCCATTTTTGTCATCCTCTTATTTGCATTGGAAATGTAGTAACAAAATCACTTTGCAGAAACGGGTCCTCTTTCTATGCAGACAGGATGGATTCCTAAATACATCTGTAGCTGCGGACCGAACTAATGGCGGGCAAAAATAAAAATACAGAAGTCCTGCCAGCATCCTGTCAGGCCATGCGATTTCAGAGTTCTCCAAAACCACGTCTCCTTAACTTCCCAGCCCTTACCTGAACGAGGCTTACTATTTGACAAGACATCACAGACCTGCAGGAGCAGAAAAGCCGTTGTTTTCACCCCCAGTTTCATTTTTGTAGCTTCCTGCTTTCGAAAGGGGGACCAGGAGCCCAGACCACGACAGCTGACGGCTGCCGTTTCCTTCGAGAGAGACTAGGAAACCCCTCCGTTCAGGTTTTGAAAACTTCAGTAAAACAGATTCTCTCAGGTTAGAAAGAGGCTGTGTGACTGCAAGAGGTTAAAAAAGGCAAGCCAGGAGTGACCGGACCTCGCCTGCTCCGGTTGAGCTCCAGGTCACCGACACCCTTACGCCATTCCAGTAAGCTCCAGCGTTCCTTCGCTCCCAAATTGAACGCAGCCATCCCCAAGTCACGCCAATCGAGGGAAAGGATGGCCGTGTTTTAAAAACCCTCTTCTGCTGTAGGTGCCTTGCGCAGGAAGATTTTCAGACTCCCTCTGCTATTCACGCACCCGAGAGGCAAACTCCGTCTAACAAAAGGAGTTGGGGGACGACGAGCCTCCGTCCTTCACACGCCTCCTCTCAAGAAGAGGCTTTACGAGCAAGGTACTCATCCGCTTGTGATGTGCCTTGGGCAGAAAAGTGAATCATCCCATGAGATTGGGGGTAAACGAGGAGTTATCTAATGGCTTTACTAACTGCTCTTTAAAGATGCTTTTCAAAACGGGCCGCGTTGATGGCAGAGCCTACAGTAGGTAACAAGTCTGCCGTCGGGAACGCAGAATCAGGGGTAATGTAGTTTGTCACTTATGCCCGTTTTAAAAGCTACCTCCCTTCCAAACTACGGAGCGTCTTCAGGGGAAGCACGGGTCACAGTCAACACCGTTTTTATTAGGCGCTCTCTGATCTGTTTACAGTCAGACTTTGAAAGTATGAAGTAAGGTTATACTCTGTCCTTCTGCATGTAAGCGCTTCCCCACAGCAGACTGCGGGTCTCAAGTTATTAAGAAAGCAACCCTCTACACGATTTCGGTACATAACCACCACTGTCATTCAAGAGTAGATACCTGACGTCATACCACCTAAACTTCCAGCAGCTTCAGAAGAGGTTTTCAGCCGTAGCGTAACATTCATCTTTTCCCCACAGTACTTCATGGCATTTCCCCACTCCCTGAATTTCAATGGGAATTTCTGACCTTGTTTTCCTCCTCCTCCTCCTCCAAAGCAGCACAAATAGCAAGGTTTGTAAAGGCTGCTACAAAAACGTGCCCACAGGCAAACGCTCTTCCATAAGCGCGCCCAGCTGTTACACCCCAATGAGAGAAAAATTTTTAGGGTTACTTAACCTTCAGAGTAAGCAGGGCGCATCAGTTATATAAAAGCCCACACGAGTTTCAGGGCAGCAAAACCCGCGTTTTCGCCCACGTATGCCCTTATATTAAAGGTTTTGAGAGAGCCCAGAATACCCCCCCCCCGAGGGTCCCTAAGCAGGGCGGGGTGGGGGGGTGGGGCGGTGGGTTTAGTTAAGTGACCGCTGGATGTCACTGTTGCTTTAACCACGGACATCGGCAGGTTGTAAAGTTACCCCATAAACACGTACTATACGTTGGCCTGGACTACCAGGATGTCAGAAATTAAATTTACGGCAACTTGTTTTCACTACACAGAAGTTTATTATGAAAGTTAAACGTACAACACAAAAAAGTAGCAAAAGCAATCCTGTAGCTTAAGGCAACTCTTACAGGAGATGAATTCAAGAAAGATGATGCAACTTCAGTTTAAATAGAAATTATGAAAAAATATCAAATTGCATCAATAACTTAAAATGCACTTTAAAAAGTCTGCACTAACCAGCAGAGGGGTAAGGGCTTGTGATCTTAATGCCAGCATTAAGATATCGAAAGCAGCAGAATGCTAAATGATGATAGGGAAAGTTCAGTATTTACACAAAGATAGCAACGTTAATATCTGATAGCGTGATTTCCTGTGTACTTATGGTTTAAAACCACTGTCTGAAGCGTTAGGAAAACCTTTTAAAATAAATCTTCAGACTATTCCATCAAAAATACACAGATGGCAGAGAAGATCCAAGGCTAGGGATGCGTGCGGATGCATGCGTGTGTCCCTTAAATAACTCATTGCAGAAACACTTTAGAAAAATTATTTCTTTGGGGGAAGAAGAGCGAGAAGAATACGTGGCCACAGAGTGAAAAAGGTTATCTTTCAGGTGAATCACATTTAAATTGAAGTATCAAAATATTTCTATTTGATGACATTCTCACAGTTTACAGTTATTGACATTAAGTGAATGTTAAATATTCATATTAACAAAGATTCTCCTTCACATTGACATCTGCTTACATTTTTGCAAGACCTCTTTTGCATCGTTTTGCCATTAATGAGGAATGTAATTATCTTAATTACAGAATTTAATAAAGATTTAACTGTTCTAACCATACAGAGTTTCTACCTTCAAAATAACTCCTAATACACTGAAGTCAGATCACCTATTTTAAAAAGGTATTTAAGTGACAATTTAATTCATCAGGCTGTACAGGAAGCACCACATTTTAACAAAGCCAAATGACATCACATTTGCGATCAATTTTCTTCAGATATTGGACGCAATGAAAAATTTGGAACAAGTCCATTCACCATCACCCCAAATAAAACAAGATAATTCACACATATTAACTCATCCCAAATCTTACCCTGTTAGAAAATGCAATATATACTGCAATGTAGTCTTAATTTGCATAAGATTTAATAGAAGTGTCCTATGCACAGTATGAGATTTTCTGCACACAACCTCATCTCAACTTTTCACCATTCAGCACAACTTTACAAAAAGCCTAAGATATAAAATATACTTAAAGCAGCTATCTTAAACATGATTTAATACATATCACCTTGGCAGCTGATCACTTTTGTTCCCAGTTTAACATGCTGTTGAATTTGATTGTAGAGTTGCAGTATCCCTTTTAAGAACTATTTAAAAAAATCCCTGAATAAAACAGAAGCCAGCCTGCGACTTCCTATGAGTTTCAGTAAAGTATACTATATACAGGGGCATAATAACCACCCAAACGCACTTGATACAGAATAAAATTTAAGACAGATACTGGGGCAGAATGCATTAATGCATGAAAATATACATTTTAAGATTTTACCATTTAAAAAGTGGAACAAATGAATTGTTAGCAGTTAAAAGAATACTGCAACTGTGATGTTTACAAACCCACAAAGTTTGAAAACTGATTCCAACAGCTCTGATTCACTGGGTTTAGCTTGGAAATAATGCAAAATAATGTCAGCAGTTTTAAGAAGGTCTTGCAAATTTAGAAAAAAGGAAACTGAAAGATAAGAATGCATATCTAAAAGCAGAAGCACAATAACGACAATCAAAATTCCAAAAGCCCATATTAAAAAAAAAATTAAGCTTGGAATGCATTGGCTTCCAGCAGTTTACAAAACAAACAGAAAAAAAACCAAAAGAAGTTTTATATCTGTAATACCTTGACCTATTTTTAAGTGACAATTTTCATTACAGTTGAGAAAAATGGTTTTATAGCTGCATAAGTTTCCATTTCACTAAAATAGTGCCAACAAAAATAAGTTTGCATAGAAAAACAAAATTTCAAATTGCCACTGGCTACATGCTTAAAATGGGAAATGCAGGTATCGTAACATAAACATAGTGCAAACCATGGCAGTTCATGGTGATTTTGACTGCCGCAGGTCAGGAAACAGACCATAGTATACCCAGTTATCACAGTTTCTGGTCTTTTATTAAATCCTTTGCCAAGTAGAAAGCAATGCATGTGTGCAGACCCATGGTACGCCTGCTGCTGTTGATTAACGTAGTTTGAGATCATCGCCACTTCCTAGGTTAGATCCAGGACTAGGGTCTTGCTGTCTTCTTGCCTGCAATAATAAACACGTATTTAGGATCCAAAAAACGATTTACAAGTTACCAGTTTAATTTCTTCAGTGTACCAACATGACTAAGACCATAACCATCTCTAAGGCAGAAACCTTACATTTCAAGCAGTAACCAATGAATTCATTTTTAACATCAAAATCATTCTTTCCCCCTCAATTCAGTCGCCCCCCCCCCCCCCCCCCCCCCCCCCACCCC
>JAVKLA010000088.1:23354122-23385524 GCA_034782735.1 Sagittarius serpentarius | reverse complement strand
CTTAGAGGGGGGCTGCGGAGCCAGCAGTGGGGCACCGACCAGCCTCTCTCTGGAGGGGCACAGAGCTCTGGCTCTGCCTCTCCCTCCAGCCTGGGGGCAGGCAAGGCTGCTGGCACTTCTCAGGAGCGGGTGTGCACAGACACACAGAGACACACACAGACACACGCCTCCAGGGCCCTCCTGCAGCCAGGCTGAAACGCTTCTCAACATCACTTTAACCATCAGCAAGGGACTTCCAGAATAGTTAGGCAACAATTTTGTGTCTCTTCTTCCCAAACACATTTTCTTTCCTGTGAAATTCCTTTCTGTTGACCTTTTCTGTAAATGTTTTCAGGATCAAGATTTTGGGGAGAAAGGCTACAACGCAAGATGGCAAGAGTATGTTACATCATTTCCAAATAAATCTCCCCTCAGTATTTTTACGTGGGAAACATTGACCTTAGCTTTTTCTGGAATAAAGAGAATTACAACACGGTAACACACCAGCACAATTTAACCTACAGCTTGACACGCATTTTAACACTTCTTAAAAGTTGGGGTTTTACTGCAGCATACTTTTTTTTTTTCCTTTGGTGCACCTGTAAAGTTAGCAATAATACAAAACTGAGAAAACTCTGGTGCTTATGATTGCACCCCTGTTACTAAAAAACCCAAAGCAACACAAGTTCTCTTTTAAATAAATGATTCTGTTAAACCAGTTTGAGTTGATGGCTTTTGGAAGAGGAAATTAAGGATGGTCATCCATAGTAATACCAGTCACAATAGAAGACACTGCCATCTACTTTCTCTACCTATACACATGCAGGCTGCTTTCAAGTAGCACATACAAATGCTGCAGGTAAATACTTAAAAACATTGATATACTTACATTTTAGAGCGATACTTCAATTCTGGGAACACCTAATAGACACTAGCTCTTTCTAAAGACATTTTTGTATCTATGCTTTTATTTAACATTTACAGTGAATAGGTGGCACCTTGGCCTCTAACTACCACGCGATCCAAATAGTATCAGAGCCACATTCTCAGCTGGTGGAAGGCATCACTACACCAGCATTACTCGGTGTAGCTCCATTAGTTTCACCAGCTGCAATAACCTCCCACATTCAGCGCTTAAAAAAAAAAACCCCAAACGCTCTCCAAAACATGCAGAACAAGCGACCACTTCCCTCCCTTGAAAAACTTCTTGTATTTTGTTGAAAGAGGGAGGAACAGACTTAACGCAGGCAGCTGTACCACTGAAATACGCAGTTTCAGCAACTACCACGTTTACACGATCACAGTGAACAATACGAGTACTTCAACTAAACCGTGACTAACTGCGGCACGAGGGCTGCTCTTAGGTGTTCCCTGGGCTCTTGTGAGTCACATTTACTGACAGAGAGGAAGCCTTCCCGCCAGCGCGGCCGTCAGCCCAGCTCACAGCCTGCCGCTTGTTCGCTTCCATACTAAACGGCAAGCGAGCCGAGCCTGACAGCTCCCAAACCCTCTGGCACGTACTACCAACACCGATTTCTCTAATTTAGACTCTTCTTTCTCTGTTCACTTCTTCCTACCTTGTCTACCATTCTTCTCGTCTGCCTAATTTTATGCTCCCAGTGCAACTGGTCAGCTTCACCCAGACAGAGAACTGTTGCTTCCTTCTCCTATTTAAACACAGATTTAAAGTTATGTTTTCCTTTCACGTGCAATGATCCCATTCCGATGCACACAGTTCATTCAATAAATCCCCTCTAGTAATCAGCAAGTTTCCAGAGAGGACAATTCCCTCCTGCACTTTCTTTAGTGGTTGTATTGCCACTATTGTTTGGGAAACCCTCACTATTTTAAATAGCACAATTGCTACCTACTACATATATGTATTCCATACTGTTGTGGGTGGCATTTTAGATACTTAGGGGTGAGATGACCTCCTCGTTGTGTTCTATCTGCACTGGTCATGCTCTGACTGAAGGAAACAATCTGCTTTTCTTAGGTGCAGAACAACTCTGAATGTGACCAGCAACATCACTGCTGGTGCACAAACCCACAGATTTCTCAGTAATCTTTCCGAGGAATCACATTAAAACTAACATCTGTAATCACACACAGTGCTGATGATTTTACGTGCTAAAGGGCATATTCCTTTCAGCCCCTGAAGCAACTTTTGCAAACTCCCCTCTTTGTAGAGATGCAGAATACTGGGAGATGGCATTTAATTGAGATTTTCACATTATTTCCAAAAGCCAAATCATTCAGCTTTGACTGTCAGGATCACCGTGGAGAAGTTAATGGGGGAAAGCCCACGCTTTTTTTTTTTTCTCCTTCAACAGAAAAGTAAACTGCTATAAAGATTTTTCTTCATACAATGGTTGTTGAGTAAGTCTAAATAGATACTTCCACGCTAATTTAAGAGTTGTACTAAGATTAACGAAAGGGTAACAGTTCCACTTTGCATACTTTTCTCCTATTGAACAGACTGTAACAAGATTTCTTCTGGTTTTAACTGCTGCCTCTTTCTTCTAAAAGGAAACAAAGGCATGCACTGTCTTCAAGAATTACTAAAATCTTTCTTATACCAATCTAGTTACCAACTTTGTACTCGATAAACATTTTTACACTTAACTAGACAAAAACCCAGCAAGTTAGTTGCTGCTCTACTACTGCTCTAAAAGCAGAGTTTCTTCTTCAGAAAACAAATCATATGCACAGCAATTTTATTGTCAAATTTCAGTGAAGATTCCAAGGTACGCGGCATATGGTTGCATTTATGCTTTGCCTAAAGTGGCCTTTTCTTTCAAAACATATGAAGGAATTCACATGATACGTGACCTCATTGCTACTTGCAGAGTTTGCAGAAGCCACTACTGAACAACTACCAGATTTGCCCTTTCAAATGATATGCAAAAGGCATGACAAATTACCCTCGAATGTACCAAAAGCAGTCATTACAATATCTTACACTAGTATATGTGGATAAAAGTGTAATTTTGCATTTCAGTAAGTGGGGATTTACACAAGCAACTGCATCATGTTGGAATGACAGCTCTGTCTCACTCAGGCACCCTCCTTTACTTCTGCTATACTACTCTGCAAGAGTATGCACACGTTAAACACGCTTATTGTTATCAGTCACCATCCTGCCAAGGCGCACGCGCACAGTATGCAACAAACTACAACTGTGCCTTACATGCTGGGACAAAAAAAAAAGCAAAAGTACCATATATGTATTTATCGAAAAACCAAACACACTCGTAAAAGACAGGAGAAATCACCTTATATGTAGACAGCAAGCACACTGTAGAGCATCAGGCACTGGGTGATATTTCTGTCCACTGACAACGGCCAAAATATAACTTTTGTAAGACGAGCCACAAGATCCTTAACACTCGCTTGCAGAAGGAGTGTGACTACCAGGATGGCAGTACCTGGTAGTTCTACTCAGTCTATTACAGGAAGCCAGAAGTTCCCTTTTACAGATGTAAAACGGCCATTTCCAGAATTCTCTCAGTTTGGGGTCCCATACTCTCAGCATAACTAATCAATCCTCTGAACTGCAGTATGTGCTGTAATTTTTGAAAGGCATACCTTATGATGCCATGCAGAAGCACCAGAATTACTCTCAGTGAATAATGAGCTCAGCTTCTTTCTCAAAGACTAAGATGACTTACTCCACTTAAGAAAGATGCATCTATCTTTGCCACTGGGAAATGGAATACTCTGCCATGAGTCGTGCATAGTGAGTCATGAGAGAACAGCAGTTATTCACCTTATCTCAGCATATTTCATTTTTCAGTCAAATGCTGATTTTAAGTTTGAAGGAGCACTGCTTCGAATGTTACTCATCTGCTACTTAGTGAAAGGATAACTAATATTTGCTTGCGAGAAGCACTTGTAAATAGCACACAGATCCCACCACAGCTGTAATTTTCCTAAAAATGAATGTATTTTAATGAACACTGCCAGTTTTCTTCCACATATCCTGAAATTGAACAGTTAATGCGATGGACACATACGGAGTTTCAATACCCAAAAATACTTTGCACTCAGCTTTCAGCACATGAAGCCATGCAAATCTTCTGCAATACGGAAGGAATTATAACTGGCTACAAGCCATTTAAAACCTCTAACGCTGGAGACGGTATGATGACCAACTAAAAGAATTGCAGGAACGTATTTGGCAAGAAAACATTTCAAAGCCTCCTATAACACGCTATTCTAGATTTATTCACGCTCAACTCATAATGCCGATATCACAGAGGTAATGACATATTAACAAACAAGAGAAAAGTTACTAACGAAATCATTTTGACTCGAGGGTAAACAAACACAAGAAGTAACCCCTGCAATACTCTTACACCTATGCTCTTTTCAATCCTATGATCTCTGAGCTTTTCCCAAGCCTAAATATAGGCTAAGTGGTACAGGCTAAAAGTCATGTCAAGAGTATGACGTGTTAATATTTGCATTGTATTAATTTTCTTCTTAATTAATTAGATAGCTTGAAATCATCAAATCATCAACTCAGAATTGTGACTTTTTTGGACGAGGATCATGTTGGAGCATTTACATCTGTTACTGGGGCACTTCGGAAAAACAAATCTAAGAATAATGGCAATTAAGGAAGGCGGCACACAAGCAGTTCCTCCAGCAGTCAAAACAGTCAGACACCATCCTCCTCCTCCGGCCACTCCACCCTGACCCATGCTGCAGCTGATCGTGCTTTCAACAGTGCCAATAAAACTCCTTAAGCTGGCTTTGAGAAAGTATCTGTCACTACTCCCTTCCTGTGCATGTTCAGAGGCCTCCGACATACCTAAGGAAAACCAACTCCACTTATCACGAGTTCATCAGGAAAAGATAATGCAGCCCCACCGCGTGGTCTACACGATAGCTCTGAGAAAGCAGAATTGGGAAAGCTGGAGGTAAATTTCATAAGGATGGACAGGGTTGCCGTGAAGATGGCCCTCCCTTTCGATGAATCACTTAAAAAAACAGCAGGCAAAATTGGGACCTCTGAATATTAGCAGTGAAATCACAAGCACAAGGATTTGCACTGCATATATAACTTGGGACACTGGTGAAGAGGAGGGAAGGAAGAGGGAGGTAATTTGAAGACAGGCTGTCACAGAAAGTAGCCAAAATCAAGTCTCTGCACGGACAACTCTGCTGCAATTCTTTAATTGCATTCTGGCAGCTCCACACTGCTAGAAACAGAGCAGATGCATTATGTACCTTGGCATCCGTCATCTATAATTTACTAAATAAGTGAAAAATCAGGCTATGTTATGAAAAACTAAACAGTGAAGATTTGGATTCTCTTAGAAGGCCTGTCAACCTCCTGAAAAGGATAAAAAAAAAAAAAAAACCAACACACCAAAACAAAACCAACCTGAGAACACATTGCAGATACTTTTCTAAAAAGCATACAACCGCAGGACAAAAAACCACCCAAGAAATAAGAAAAAAAAAGCTGAAATAGAGAGCAATACTCAGAAAAATGACCAGTTACCATTAAGCACACCTCCATATTAGTCCTGCTGAGTGAGGCAGACCCACATCAAGAAAAGCAACAAACTGAAAGCTCTCCTCCGAGCTGCTGGTTAACAGCAGCCTCTCCTGTAAAGATCTGAACGGGGTTAAAATGCTGGCCATGTCCCTGCTTCAGTTACCCTTCCTCAACAGAAGAGCAGGGGAGGCAAAACTCAGCCTTCTCAGAATTAAAGTCAGCAAAACCGGGCCAGTACAACATAGGAAGAATGACAGCTTATATATAATAGAACTTCCTTGGTCAGTTACAGCCTGACAAAGCACCCTGTATGCTTTCAGGTCTCTGGGGGACTTGAAAAAGAGACTCTCCCTCTCAGTCTTCACTTCTCAGAACAACTTTAGCTACAGCAGCAAAGGGACCCCACCATCACTACATATTGCACCTATAGGCTAAATTCCTAGCAGGTATAGCTATCAGCATGAGACTTGGTAACCTAGATCCACTCTCTGGAGTTCCTTTGTTTGCTGGCCGTAACATTCATTTTGCAATCACCTCTCCTTTTCACTCGAACCTGGGAAGAAGTAGCCTTGATCTTTCTTAATTATAATGTCAAGCACCACTTAAATTAAGCAAATAATGGAAAACCATCTCTCAAATTTGGTAAGAGATCTGGATATTAGACTAAAGTCCTTGTAGAACGATTAACATTATGAACTCTATACCCAATGCTCTTTTTTATTCCTACATCTGTTCTGATTGCCTTTCAAGCTTGAAGTCAAAACAAACAATTTTCTTGACAAAGGCCATAGATAGAAGTCATTTAGCACCTACCTCCATCAAGATTTAATTTCAAGCTTCCAACAATCTACTTCCTAGAAACAGAGTACTCTTCAGTAAAAACACAGGTCGATTGTGTTATATGCTGAGTCTGCTCTCCTACCACCACCAGCTGCTACAGAGCTATAGAGCATGACCAGGCCAAGTAGCATAATTTGCTTACCAATCCCGATACACTCTCTTGCCCAAAATCTTTGCAATGGTTGCATCTTTGTTTAAAAGCTATTATGAAGGTACAGACTCTGGTACACCACACTGGTGACTGGCAAGAGTATAGCTCTTAAGAGCTTCAAGTACAGACTAAAATTTTTACCTTTGTACAAGAACTTCTTTTCCGGGGGGGGGGGAAGCTTGAAATGCTCCCTTTTAGAAAGTATTGTTTGAAGGCTGGTATAAACGTTATAAATTTATAATTAATATTGATTGCATCCAGACAGTATTCCTCTGTTGCTCAGCCCCTTTCTAACCTTCATTGACTGAAAGAAGACGCTTATATTACAGTATTGCCTGACTTGCAAGATTGATCTCCTCTCTACTATAGTCAGCATTGATTCTGTACCGCACAAATTGGTTTTCTGAATATGCATTCCATAGCACTTTTACACAAGTATCAGCTATTTAAAGTTCTTGTGAAGCCATCTAGTCATAGCACTACTGGCCTACTCGTACTGTACTCACATTGTAGAACATTCCGAGGCAATACATACTCACACATACTTTAATGCTTTTTTCTAAATTGTGTTGTATTCATCCTGAATATAAACAAATCATGTTTGTATATATGCTCATATACACACACACGCAAGCATATACCAAGTCCGCACTACCCACTGCATATGAAGAATTAACAGTTAGGGTTTCTTTCGCATCCAAAAAGCTGTATTAAAAGTTATATTATTTTTATATCATTGTCAATTTGGAGAGTACATACAGTAAGTAGTAATTGAATTCTTTCAGGTTAATTTTTGAAGAAAAAAAACTTAAAAATCGGGGGGGGGGGGGGGACGACACGACACACACAAACAAGTTATTGGAATACTGTACTTTCTTCTGAAGCCAGATATATTTGATAAAAATACTTATTGTTAGTTAGAGCATGTTTGGGTTTTTTTGTTTTGTTTTGTTTTTTAAGAAAGAAGGGAGAATAACTTCACTGTCTAGAACCTTGGAAGAACAGGAAAGTTAGTCCTACTACTTGGTTTTGTTTCAACTGTGAACTCTTCACATCTCTAGCAAAATCCTGTTCCTAAGAGTTCACAACTGCAGCACAATTAAATGAAATACATCTCTCCCATTTCAACTCCTAATTCCCAACAAACAGCAAAACCATGTAGAAATCTAGGGCAGGACTGAATATTTAAAATTTAGGTAAATTTATACTCCCGCAATTTTTAAAGGGTGGGCCTGGTGGGTTTTTTTGGTGCTTTGTATTGAGAGGGATTTCTACTGGGAGAAATAAAGTTTCAGAACAGTGTCGTTTCTCTTCCAGCAAAATGAAGGTTTTTAAAATGGGAATTTCATGCAGTTTCCTAAAATGGCTCTGCTTAGCCATTAATGTAATTTATATTTAGCACAAGACCACAGACAGATTGCTAGCCTAGACTGTTTCAGGGAAGAGCAAACCACTCTGCCTCTTTACTCACGGTGTTGCTAACTAAAATAAAAAGCATAGCAGTAACATGGGAAATGAACACAAAATAGAAAAATATGACATTTAAAAAATGCCAGTTGAACAAATTACATTGGAAAACTGAGAAGAGATCCAACCCACCCCCAAGTAAAGCAATCAGAAGATCATCCTTAGCTAAGCTCAAGAGTAACAGAGTAGGACACTCAAATAGACCACTTCAATTTTGAAGTTCTAGTTCGCCTATACAAAACAAACCTTCACAAAAACCCCTATCAGCACACATCAACACAAAAGATAGCCTCCTCTCTTGTTATCCATCCCCTGGGAAATCCACCGCTTTGTACCTTCTGCTCCAGTGAAGAGCTGGCAGGAGGCACCAGCCTGCTGCTTTTCTGGACTGAACACAAGCCATTACTTTCAATGTATTCTAATTTCACCAACTGGGGGCTATTTAAACCTCTCAAAGTCATTCTGGACAGTATAACGCATTTTGCGTCACTCTACTATGGCCAGAACACTGAATAAAAAGCAAAGGTTTCTACTGGAAGATTCAAGCACATCTAGACAGCAACCTCACAGCAATTTCTGCAGAACACTTCCTGTCCTGACACTGAACTCTGGTCATTCATACTGAAACCATACTAAACAGAAGAAAACACTAGTATTAACTCTCTCCACCATGACACAAGGGACTAAAGAGAGCGTGAAAATTGAGCATCTGCCTCACTTGACACCCCTTCAGTGTCCTGCCTCTCTTCTATCAGTTTGGCAAAGGGAAGCGTACAAATACTTCAAGGTCATATACCTGTTCAATGCCGTCAGTCCCAGAATACACCCCTAAAGTAATGGCCTTGGGCCACATTCCCCGTGGTATGGCACTTGCTCATGGGAAGAGAGCTTTGCCTTTGACTGGTATGAAGCCATTAAACAGCGCAAGTTTGCCAAGCAGCTCAGTGTTCCTCAACTTAGGAAGCTTCATACACTCATTTATTTTTCCAATAGTCTTTAACTGGGGCTAAGGTCTTTCTTCACATGTATCATTAAACATTTACTGTCTCAGCATTCCAATGTTTTTGTAAAACTGAAAGCCATTGGAATACATTATTAATTTTGAAGGCATTAATTAGAAACACTCACTGACTTCAAAAGCACGTTTGAAACAAAAGAAACCTGTACAGTGAAACACGATTTGCGGGATCTGACGTGACCAAGCTGCCTAAGCTGACAGAAAAACCCAAAAGCATCTTGTATCCAAAACTGAAACTATGTTAAAAATGTAAGGGAACAGAGTTCAACTGAGAGGCACTTAAAAACTTCAATGAAAATTCCGAAATCCACTCGCACCCTATCTACATTAGAGGAGCTGTAACTGCACAAAAGTATCATCACTTCTGGAAATTCAAGCACAACCTACCAACGCTGCTGACTCTGCCCTCAGATGCAAGGAATATGTTCATTAAAATAAAAATCTGTTGTGCTAATGAAGTACCCAATGGAAGGGATACTATGTGATGAAAGGAAGGCAAACAAACCCGACAGCACTCTGAGGGTTTTTTTGGCGTGCCTTTTTTTTTTTTTTTTTTTTAAATTGGCTGGCTGGGTTTTTTAGTATACTTAAAAATGAAAATTAGTATAGTGATTATTCCTAAATGGTTACTGCACTTGTGCTATTCCCCCCCTTCAAAGTATCACCATTCTAATGTCCAACTGTCACATACAAGCCATCTCAACTGTTTTCAACAACCTCTGCTGATCATTCCTATGCAAAGATATACCACTGTTTTAAAAGGCTACAGAGAGACTTAGAATAGGGAATCTTTTCTACACAGAAAGCTGTATAAATAAAAAGCTGAATCTGATCATTTTCATATGCTGCCAGGCTTTGGATGGATAAATGTTTCCAAAGAGCTGGCGCCTCTGTTTTGGGTAGAAGTGGGTGGAATGTTGCAGGATTCCCCTTCCCTTCCCCCACTGAAGCAGAATCTGGTCTCCATTACAGGCATTTCGGCTGTATTCTACTGTCTGAAATATCCTGATTTTATACAGTGTTGCAATTCCTAAAACAATCATTAACACTGATGAGATCCTGTTCCAGGTCTGCCAATTCCGAGTTTTACTGTCCATGCCAAGCTTAGCAGGAAAGAAAAATTTTCAGTTTTAGTAATGATGAAAGGCGCATAGGTATCAGACCTTCATCTGTGTGTAGTGTAACATACACAAACATTCACTCTGCACACTTAAAACCCACCTTTTCTAGCTGCCCTATAAACACCTTCAAGTACCATCTCTGTAGTGCAACCAAAGATACTATTGGACCTATTGAAATTACACAAACAGCACACAATACAGTTTGGACTAACATCTCTATAGCTGTCAGCAATGCATTTGTCAGAAAGGTACAACTGACAAACCGTATTTCCAAGCATGTGAGCACTGTAAAATTCAATACAGGTCATAAATACAACAAACATGGGAATACATATTTGCGCATTACTTTCTATTGAGAATTCTATCTGATGATCACAAGCACCCTACGTAAGTGCTTACTGATTAAATTTCATTTGATTCTGCCGGAATGCTGCATTAGAATACAACTGAAATGAAAGTCAGGGAAATAATGAATGGTTTGGAAACCTGATTCCTCCTTAGGAATGCATTGTAAGTCTATCTCCGGCTCTCTGCCCTGCCCCACCCCAAAAGATCCTGATTTTTATGCAGTCCTAAGATCCAGAGTGCAAAAACTCATCTGTAAACATTCCAGATATGTGGCCAGGACGTCTCCCCCCAAACACGCAAATGAAAACCAAAATGTAAAAGCCAGTTATAGAACTACAAGTAATTGAGGCAAAGATCTCTTGGTTATACATACTAAACACATACAGTAAAATAAAAAATGAAGTACACATAACAAAATGTATTGCAATTATTAAAATCCTGCATTTGACATCACATAAATTTGAAGTACCTTTTGACAATGTTTTTCATCCTGCTTAAACATACTTCAGTTCAGTAATTTTTCCTTTTCCTCCTTTCTGTAGGTGATCTACACCAGTGCTTTAGAGCTGGGACAATGACTGTTGTTGTTTTAAGAGAAAATGGGTACTGGCAGCTAATAAGGACATCGTTTAATAACAACTGCCTGCTGCCTTATTAAAAGCAAGAGTCTTTTCAGAAGTTATTGAATCCAGCTCCTGCAGCTGGCCATGGATGTTGCTTTTTGTGTCTCAGTGTCACAAGCTTTGATGTCTGTCATGAAGCCCCAGATGCTCGGTATTACCTCAGTCTCACTGGTAATTGAAAGAGGTTTTGCACATCCTAGCTGCAAATAAGTGTTTTCTGCACCTGGAGGAAAGAGTAAGTCTCAGAACTCCAGAAGTTATTTCAGGAAGCCTCATTCTTTTTTAACCTTCAGCATTCAGTAAGCACACAGCTTCTTCTCTGTAGTAGCAGGACTGGGGAAGAAGGGCACAGTAAAGGAAAATAAATCAAGAAAAGCTTGAAGTAAATTGAGGTCAAGGACACAAGGCTGGGCTTAAAGTTCCTACTGTGTTGTTAAAATTAAGGCAGGCTGCCACAGCTCTTCATGAACAGCTTTAAGCTATTGCTACCTTCCTTTTGAACTGAACTTACAAACAGGTTCCAGCTATGCTGTGACAGAATGATTCAGGTAATCTAGCTATTGCTCCAAGGATCCAGTGGTGGTGAGGCCTTCAAGGCAAGGATTTTACCTCTGCTACAGCTGACATCTGACCTGGCTGCAATGGTGTTTGCAAAGAGATGCACACCAGCCATCCCTTCAAAGGGAGAGACATTCTTCTCTCTCTGCATCTGCCTTTTCCCTCTCATTCTCATGCTCAGTGTCTTCCAATTGTACTTGGAAGGGAACAAAGTCTGTCTAATCGTTTCAATTATCAGTAAGGATGTAAGAAGAAAAGTAGCTCAGCAATAATCAGATTTTCTAAAAACCTGAGAAGCAGCAGAGTGATCACATTCGATTATAGTAAAGTCAGGCTGTACTGATGAAGCAGGAAGTAGGAAGCAGAGTCAGTAGAGGAAAGAAATTCAAAGTGTTTTTCTCCCTATTCTCTGCCTGACCTACAGCCTGCCTTAACTTGCCAACTCTCCTTATGTATTACTCGTCTTCTTACAGCTCTTGCCTTTCTGACATCTCAGAGCAGCTGGTTTCCATTCCCTTTTCTGGCTCCTCTTTTCTTGATCCCAGTAATTTCTGCTCTCATCAAGAAAGAACAAGACTCTAGACTGTGGGGCCCTAAAAAAGCAAAGAACAAGACAGGGGGACTACAACAGCAAAACAGAGGAGTAAGACTCCCCACCAGTAAGAAAAAGGTGAGAGGAAAATAAAACTAGCCTGTAGAAGCAAGCAGACTGTGGCATCTGATTAAATTTCACTGGTAATGTTTCCCACAACATGGGACAACGAGCTACAAAATTATGTGCCTGCAGCTCCCGAAGCCTTTCCTGTGCCCATGAGAAATGCATGGGGCAAAAGACCCCTCTCTCTGCTATTAAAATTATCAACTGAGAGATATGGCACCTCTGTGAGCAAATGTATCCTTACAGCTTAAGCACCCACAGAAAAGGCCATCTACAGAAAGGAAAAAAAGGATAAAATCAGAGAATTCTTATCAAAACTTCAAAAACTTAATTTTATGAGAATTAAGAACAACACATTTTGCAATTTTTATATGACATCAAACAGCAAACAGAAAATACACAACATTGTACAAACAGACAAATAAACAGAAACAATCTAAAGTTTTGGGAAAGTACTAACCAGTTACTGACAGCAGCTGTGAAACCCTCACCTCCATTTCCTCCCGATGAGACCTGTCTCTATCCTCGAATTCACGAGTTCTTCGCCGAGCTTCTTCAAAGGCTTGTTGTGCCAATGCATCCTCCTGCTACCAAATCAGACGACACAGAGTGACACAAAAGGCTACCCTCGTTTCTACCAGATCACATTTCTTTTGAATATTAGGGATCACTTGGCAGCAAAGACAAGTATGTCCTACATGATCTGCTAGAACACAGGTGAGTTCCAGCAAATGCCAATACAGGTTAATGAAATAATACTCACCTTCATCACTGCAGTAGAGATAACCAAAGCTGCAATACAGCTACTACTAAAACAGCTTTTCCAAAGTAGTTTAAAATGCTGTTTTTTTGAAAAGCTAGGAATTCTCAAAAGTTACACGAAAGAGGCAATACATTTTATTCTCCTTATAAAAGTATTTTTGAAGACAGTACTCACAGGTACAGACAGATACAAGTTCACTAGCATCATTATATAAAAATGGTAATTTAATTCTCTTTCATTTAAAAAAAAAAAATATTGTCTAAGTTACAAACCAAATAAATCCTCCATTTTATCAAGAGCTGCTGACGGTCCATGAGTATGAACATTAGTAATCCTTATGTATTACTTTAATTATTTAAATTTAGATGTGTAAGAAAATGTGAAGCAGAAGTTATTCCTCCACTAATTTGTACACATTCCCATACAAGGCAGAAGAGACCTGCAGGTTTTCAACAGCTCTGTTGCTTATTTTCAACAATGGCTTATGCAAAGGAATAGATTTAATAAATTAATGCTAAGAAAAAAATTCCTTTGAACCCTATTTTCTGTTAGAAAAGGTTTTAAATATAGTTTTGTTAATATGTAAGCCATTATTAATTGGGTTACAAATTATTTCTCTTAAAGAGACCTTTTAGCACATATTTTGCTCAGAATAAAAATAGATGGCTCTGTTCCCCACCAGATTTTTAAAGTGTCCAGAATGGAGGAGTCAAGTCTAAAGAGGATCCATAAAACAGTGGGGGATAAACTGTATTAGTTCTCCCTCCTCATAACTCCTCAGCTGTAATTACTACTAACTCTGCTTCTGATTCCCACATACACACAAATGTTACTTTTAAGTTGGTAAGTTTTATCAAAGAAAAAAAAAAAAATCCTAACCTTGACTGTTAGAGGACAGAAACATGTTGAGAGCTCAACTAAATTTTAATATATCAAGGGATTAAGTGCATAAATTTTTAAGTTTAAGATAAAGCATCCCTAGTCTGAGAGAACGTTAAATTGCTTTTTTTGCCGTCGGCACAATCGTGCACCCTAAAGCTACTTTGTGAAATGATGTGAATGAATGCCCCTCGTGGCCTAACACAGTTAAATACAAACATCTGTCAGTCAGTAACTCCACATAGCTAGGTCCCCAGAAAGCTATGCTGAAAGGCAATGTTTAAAGGTGCCAATGAGATAACATTTTAAGACTACCTACTATTTTTAAGAGTAGAATTTTGGCCCTTTATAACTATCTTAAATGTTCATGCAATGCATAGCAACCAAGCAGAAAGTAAGTTTGTTCTTAATAATGCAGAAGGGTAGAGATAAAATAGATAAGCTTGTCTCCCAGATGACTACAGAAAAGCTGCCTTATTTCTAATTTACAAAAGCTATGTATGTCTTTTGTAAACAGACTTAAATGAAAGCAGATTTTTCTAATGAAAGATTTTTGCATTTTACCATCATTTGAAGTGGTCATGAAATAAAAGGTGAACATATAGCCTCAGACGGAGTATTTTAAAAAAATGGTCATAACCAAAAGAAATTAAATCAGAAATTCATAGGAAAAGAACCTGTATGTTGATATCCAGAATGAACACATGTTGACACCTGAAAAACTGGTTTACTACTGTCTGAGAAAGGGGGAAAAAAAAACATCAGCAGTTGTGTCACTCAAATCTTGGCTGTATGAGACCCAATCATTTATCCACCTTAGTTTTAATCAATAAAAATGCTCCTGGTATGAATCAACTAAAAAGAAGAATAAGCAAAACGTGAGCCATGAGAACAGAACAAAACAAACCCCCCAACCCAGAAAAACAAAAAACAAACAACAAGAGAAGCTTAAACACACCCCCACTCATACACGTATTCCCCCCTCCAGCAGCCTGGTAGGAAAAGCCTTTGTGAGAATAACCATTTTTAACTATCAAATCTACATAGCAAGAATAGTCTATTACAGAAGAGATTATAAAGTACTGAAGACAGAAACAGTCTCTTAATGACACTCAAGGTAAGTATCAAATCCAGGGAGATTTCAGCCCCAAATGGGGGAGATATTCAAGCACTTATGTAGAGCTTCATGTGTGTTAGTCCACTGAAGTCTGAACAACAAGCTGAATCAGGGCCTCCAGACTGCTTAGTATTAAGACATTAACAGGCCATGAATTAAACAGAAAGAACACTAGCTGAAAAGTTACAATTAAAGTACTTTATTGCTATGCACGTGGGCTTTCTTCCTAAAGTATTTTTTGACCTGGTGAAGGATAGCATAATTTCCAAAGCGTGGCAGCAAAGAAAAATTTTATCCGATCCCTGTACTGGTTAGTAAGAAATGGTAAGAGAGAGGAAAATGCAAGAGCATTACATCTGTATAAGGCAAGCCTTCCAGAAAAATGGAGTCAAGGGTGCGTAAGGGGGTGTGTGAATGCCAACAGGGCCTCTTATTAGCACTTAAACCCATTCCGACATCAGTGTTACTATGGGATCAAAGTTAGCAGTTAGGTCAACTGCCACTCACAATATTAAAAAAGTTTTAAAAAAGGAAGCAAGATGACAGATACAGGAAAAAGGACACTGAAGAATGTAAAAGATTGCCCAAATGTTTACAATACTAACAAATACAAGGGTGCAGCTACTTCTCTGTGTCTGTATAGAGCCTTAGGACACGAGGAACTCATGTACTACTACTGTAGCAAATAAGATGACCAATGACCTCCTTGTAATCGCCAAGAAGCACAAACTGCAAACAAGTTACACACCCATAATCGAGTGCAAACACATCTCTGTAGATCCACACTGTAATACACCCAGCTCAGTACCCTGTACTCAAAACTCAAGAAAGCACTGACACCTGAGAGCATGCATACATCCCCTCACAAAACAAACGAACAAAAAAAAGCATAAATCACTGGCTCAGTGCACAAACACTTTCTGAAGACAATGAAAAGGAATTCTTACGTGTAGTTAAAACAGCATATAGACATTGGGAAACCAGAATAATCCAAGAGCATGCAAAAACCTCTACTGGGGAATTAAAGAGAAAAATTGAACCCACAGGTCACCTGACCACCCTCCTTTTTACAAGGGTGCCCACTTTTTTCAGGAACTATCCAATTTTGGAAAAGAGTAACACTGCCTCCTTTTGAGTGCACATTCAGATTGGTCTCCTCTCAGTTCACAAGTCACTTGACTAATGTATCAAACTTAATAGTCATAGATCAAGAACCTTGGGATTTAGCTTGCACAATCCTCAGGGGTCTACATTTGACCTTGCTGTATAAGCCACTATAGTCTATAGGCCTCCTAATTAATGGGGGTCTACAGCAAAGTCCTTCCAAAGCACACACTGCTGCAACAGGAACTTAGCTAGCTCAAAATGCCGACACCCAGCTTTGGAAGAAGTGATTGCCACGGTGAATAGGTGAATAGAAGCATGCAAGTAAAAGTTTGTTTCCGTGGCTTTTCTTGGAGGTTAACAAAAGGCGGCAAGACTATTCTCAGAATAGCATACTCTCTTTTCTAGGCATCCCGAAGAAAGCATGTAGGGCTGCGACTATTTCAAAGACACTGTTTTGACACACAGTATTTCTATTTAACCCAGAACATAGTCACAGTAACATGATCTCATTAGCGTGCAAATTGGTTTCTTAAGTCAGCAAGAGGCAAGGCACCACAAAGCTTGCAACTATACATATCTCCATATAAAATTTTATTTCAATACTCCCAGCTCTTGAACAGGAACAAATTAATCAATATGCCCGCCAGTTCTGCATGCCTGGAATAGAGGAGCGCTCTTGATATTCAGGTGCAATCAAAGGATTCCTACTTGTTTCGTAGTGACCAACTGCAGCTCTAGAAGGACTAAAATGGAAACGCCAGGGAAGGGAGGGCTGAGAACGAGGTGCACGGTGGCAACAGGAAATGCATCCTTATTTAAACCAGTTCCAGTGCACAACTGCAGAAGTAACCCCCCCAGAGGGCACAAAGGGAAAGTAAAGATAATTTGGAAAAACAAACCGTTTGTGTGAATATAGAGTTTTTGAAAAAATGACCCATATATATGACATACATGAGGTGTAACAAAGACAGACAAAGGGAGTCACCAGCATCACCCAAACCAGTTCAATTATTCACGAGTGAGTTGCTTTGGGTCCCCGAGTTTAAGGGAACAAAAGGAAGGAGATAAAGAAAACTGCAATTTTATGCTATCAAGAGTTACCATTTAGGAGGCACTGAACAGTGGTTCAAAGTGAATTACTCAAGTTTCCAGAAAACTTAGGGGAAGTCACAATAGTCTTGGGTGAAAGAAGAAGTCTTCAGAGAGAAGTTAGGAGAAAACGGCTATATACAGGTACAGAGTAAATTATTAAGAATCATTTGCTGGAGTAGCAATACAGACCTCGGAGAGGGAAAAATGGCTGCAGGAAATTGCTCACCCTTCTTCTTTTCTCTGCATGCTTAACAAACCCTTGTGTTCAGAAGCACTTTGGACCATGCCTTCATACAGTTCTAACATTTCTACATCATCGAACTACAGAAATGAACTGCGGAGTTCACCACAAAATACAGATTGTAAGTCATAACTCTGGTACTTGATGTTACTACATCCAATTTACTGTCCACTGCAGAGACAGGTGATCTGCGTGGAAGCCCACACAAACCTGGTGCAGCAGCTTTTAGTATCAGTTAAGTAGCTTTGTTACCAAGCTACAACTCGAAAGCTAAGATCTGTCTCAAGTCTGACTAAATTAAGGAACACTACAGCTGTGTGAGTGAACCTTATATATGCGATATGCACTTAAAAAGTCATTTCCTCTGTGTTTACTTTGTTCTTGTGCATGTCCAAAAATTCAGCTACTAGACACTCACTTTGGTGGTAGGAAGTAGGCAGATAGGAAGGAAGTTCTCAAAAGCTGCCATACCTTAACAGAGCAGAGAGTCTACCACTGTCAAGAGAACAAATGAAAAAACCCTATTCGTCCTCCTCTCGGTATGTTACAAAAAGCTTCTTTAAAAACCCAACCACCCTGAAGAGCTAGAACAGACTTGCCAGTTAAATTGTTACAAGTTACAGACCTCGTTTTTCAAATACTTGAAGATTTACTGCTCTGTAGTGTAGTAACAGTGCTACATCACCCATAAAGTTGTAAAACTACACGTGATTCCTGCCCCTAATATTCTGATCTAATTAAAACACTAGTTTAGCTGCTACCACATATTTCTGAACTTCCATACTGGAAGTTTTCTTTGGAAGTGGTACTCAAAGTAAAGGCAGAAAACAAGCAAACTACAATGTGTGACCACTACCTGACTGTGTGTTTTCCTTCCAGAAGGACACACAAATGTCTAAGGCACAGCAGCCACGGGCAGATTGTCTTACCTGTGCTCTCTCTTCATCGAATTCCAGGCAGCCCATACCATCCAGTCTCTGTAGATCTATCCAGCCTTTCCAGA
Organism: Sagittarius serpentarius; assembly: GCA_034782735.1. Lineage (NCBI taxonomy): Eukaryota > Metazoa > Chordata > Aves > Accipitriformes > Sagittariidae > Sagittarius > Sagittarius serpentarius. The sequence goes on along the minus strand of JAVKLA010000088.1, from coordinate 23,367,050 downwards.
TTACACAGACACCATTGAGAATCATAGGTGCCTTCAAGTACACCTGAAATAAAAGCAAAACACGTGCTATGAATTTGAAAGCATTTACACACATGCCCGCACAACAAAAATACTGATGCAGGAAGCTTCTATATGTATTCTCAGAAGAACATCCAAAACAGCTGGTAACATGAGACTCCACTTAACAGCTTCTCCTGCCTCCTTTCCAAGAACTCATTTTAATCAAGTGAGTGCTGTAACTTTTGCCTACTGTACTGGATGGAATAAATTTAAGCTGTGTTCTCATTTTATAAACTGGCACGCGCCAGGATTTGGTTAGAATTCTGTTACTGCTTTCAGTTAAAGTAACTGCTTTTCTTGTCAGCTTACCTTCGTGTCACAGAGAAAGTGGCATGCTGCCAGACAGGGAGGATCCTTTACAGCACATTTAAATGGTTAAACAAACACATGCTTTCCTACTCCCAAGCAGCACAGTATTTTACCCCAATACATGAGCTCTTTCAACAAGGAACAAGCACCGGTTGCAGTCCTCCTCAAATGTACAAACTAGTCAAGAGTTTAGTAAAATACACTATATATACACACCATGCTAAAAATAAGAAAAGTCTTCCTGTGTCTATTCTAGCATTTGTGAAAGGCTTTTCAAAAGAAGCAACACCAGATGATCAAAACCCATCTACAGCATCAATGTGCACAGTGCCTTTGAGCTGCAGCAAGGAATAATGCATGAGCTTAAGGCCCTACATCAAGATAATGACAGGCGATACAGTGGTTTAAAGCAGAAGTATTTCCCCTTCTGAAGACCAGAGATTAATCTCCACACAGGAAATTTAAAAAGAAGCAAATACAACACTAAACGAGTTTGACACCTTATATTTAATGACATCAGCCTTAAAAAAACCAAAAACAAAAACAACAACAAAAAAACACAGCAAAATTACTGAAATTGTAAAGAAAAAGAAAAAAAAAAAATAAAAAAAATCAACCTTCGGTAGTTATTTCAGCCTACTTGGCAAGCCAAAACCCCTCATAGAACAGAAGTTTGTCTGTGTTGAATTGCCAGAGAGACAAACCACGCACGCAGACTGGCACCCACTTCAGATTTAAAGACCGCCTAGACATTCAGAATCCCGTCAAGCCTTTTCAGTCTTCAGGAGTGGCCCAGCTAGGTATGGGAATCTGCACACACCACCTCCTCTAGTAGTTCTAAATTCATCCTCTGGCAAATCAGCAAAGTATAACTGATTTTTAGCACTATAACGCATTTCAAAGCGCCCTGACCGTGCCTACTTGCTCAGTTCCGCACTTACCAGCTAAGGTCACTCAATCAGAAAAAGAAAAGCCTCACAGATACAGGAGGTACAGAAGGGAAAGTAAGCCTTCCTTATGCAAAGGCTGTCCTGGTAAAATCAAGCACTGAGCAACACGCAAGGCAATCCATGAGTAGAAGAAAGGCAACAAATAACTGACAAACAAGTAATGCTATTTGCCAAAGAAAATACACATTTGACCTCTGAGCTTGATTTTTACAACTTCTCACACTGCAGTATGAAGTGACATAGTCTAAAGTTCTAATTAGTACAATAGGCGGTAGCTCAGTAATGAAGAGACAAAGATTTGTTCAAGCACAGCTTCTTCGGATCAGCTCTCCTAAGCAGGGTCTCCACTGAGAGGAGCACAGACTGGTTTTCTGTCCTTGTATTCACTGACTAGCAATGCAAGTCATCACACCTATGTCTTCCGTGATGACAGCACGCTACGCAGGGTGCAGGTCTACCAGCCAACAGCCTTTGCGAGCAGAGGCGTCAGAACAAGCATGAGTAAGATGCGGACTACCAGGAAACCACCTCCCACAGCCCTCATTTCAAGATTAATCATTTCAAACATACGAAATACAACATTACTCCCTTTCAGCACAGTCTTCACTCATTCATCTCACAAGAAATAAATGGAGTATGCACCATCAATTTAATAGATGCGTTTAATTAATTTAGAAGTGAAAGACAGTTAAAGAGGCTACTAGAATCAAAAGTCATTCTCTCCTAAGAGCAATGCAGAATAATTCAAAAAGGAGGGAAAAAAAAAAAAAGCAGCAGTGTAACCTAAATATGGGTCTGTAAAGACAAAACAGTCTGTACTCTAATGCTAGTTACCTTTTGCAGAAGCAAACAAGCATTTTGCTGATTTTCATCTAGGGTTTACCTTTCACTCACCCTCCCCTATCCTTCTGGCCCACAACAAAAGCTTGGGACATCAAAAGTTACGTAGGACTTCCCACAGATGACAAAATCTATAGCTTTTCAAGTTGTCCAGAAGGAAAGTTTTTTTTGTCTGTTTCTTTGACAAGGAGTATTATGCTGCCACTAACTGCCTCATTTCAGCAGCTGTTCAACTGCCTTGTCACTGCAGCTGCTAGTGCATTACATGCAAACTTCATAGCTCAGTGCAAACAGTAGGTAGCTCAGATGTAGCTGCTGAGGGCTCAGTACTTCAAATGCAATGCCTTACGCATCACCTGGAAGCCTGAGCAATGCTGGAAATTCTGTGAAAGTCTTCAGAAGTCAAAGGGGAAAAGGGGAACAAGTCGACAGAGCCGATGTGATTACTGATGCCCACTATCTGCCCTAAGCACACTGACCAACAGCTGAGCTGCTGACAAAGCAGCTTGTGAACCGCTGGCATGCAGCCTGACCTTTCGAGATAAAAGTACCCTGCCCTTGGCTCCTGAATCAGAGCCCTTAAAGCCTTACACCACTGGATTCAGCAGGTCTTCAAAACTTAGATAACAAACATTTTTCACCTCTGAAAGGACAAATTCCCTAGCAAGATACCTGCATTTTGAAATTACTATATAATCATCCAAATTTAGTATAATTCATACTGAAACCACACGCGCTTATGCAGGAACTTTTCTCATTTGAACACACAATAAAGCACACTGGTGCTTTTTCCTTTATTTTAAAGAAAGGAATTTAGACTCCTTTTCCCCCTCTCCTCTTTCTGGAGAATGCAATCCACCTAAGACCGTAGCCAAAACCGTTTAACCACGTATTTCCTTTTTTTCAGATAAAGCCACACTGGTTCCCTTTCAATTTCTGAACTTAACAGAATTATTAATAAATTACTGCTCTTGTCTATGAGCACATGATCTGTTATGGCACCTCAAAACCCAGCACAAAGTTGTCTTTTAAGAAAACTTTCAGAATTCTCTATTTTGAAAGTTGCCTTAAGACAGTCACAGTAAGAGAGCAAAGGCAAAAGCCACATTTCTGTAAAGACCCCAACTTCCCCCCTTAATACTACTGCACTATACAATTTGATTAAAAGTAGATAAAAGGATGTCTTTGTTAGAATAACTCTTTCAAGGTTTTGTTGCTAACTCCAGATAAACTGCATTTGTAAAATTTTATAAATCCTCCCCACACCTCCAGGTGCTTTTCATATAATGAAATGCATATAATGAAATGACAAGAAGTCAGTCTTGTAAATCTCAGGCAGTTAGGTGAAAAGCACTACAGAGCAGTAGGAAGAAGGAGGGCTTGGAATTCAGGCAATTACCAATTTCATATGCAGTATATGAATTTAATGCTACATAAAGAAACACCATTATAGGGACATACAAGAGGAAAAGATCTATTATACACAGCTGCCTCCTTTTAGAGTACAGTCCATCCTATAAACCAAACGAGGTATGGCTTTTCCAACAGTGACAGCAGACGGTTGTGTAACTAAGTTAAGTATTATTATACACATGTTTAAGGAGGAGAGTAAGTTCTCCCTCATTTTGCACCCTCAGTTTCCACACACTGGCACAGCCAAAGCTAATTTGTTTGTTAGATGTGGAGATCTAGGTAAACTGTCACATACTGAAAAATGCAATGTCTACTAGCTTATACCAGCTGAGTTTCTGTTCAGGTGGCTGGTATACAAAAGTTTAATTTCACCTCAAACCACATCTTCCATTTCAAACTCCTACTACAAATCAAAGTACCATTAGAATTTTTTACACGAGAAAAGCAGACATGTTACTTTTACACTCGAAACAGGCTTTTAGTGTTAGAACAAATATTCTGCTTGCTGACTGAACAACTATCAAGAGTAAACACTCTCATCTCCTAGCAGATTATCTGGATGGAGGATGAACAGCACCATAAACACACGTAAATCTGAGAATGTGCTGCACGAATACGTTGGGCTCTTAAGTTGTTGAGCTGTGTTTGTGCTTTCTGGGCCTACCAGCTGGCTTGATCCCAAAGACCTCTGTGCCACACCTTCAATATACAGTGTACCTCACCTTCCTTTTTGTACTCGTCCAATGAGTCTGTTATTTCTTTGCATTAGACGAGCAACCCTCTCCTCCAACTCCAGCTAACTGGGAGTTAGCTTTGTTGTCAAAAATAGGCAGGGACGTGGCTCCTCTAACACCATTCGTTCGTATTTTAAAAACCAAACTTGATTTGAATATAGTGAAGCAGACAGAGGACAACTGTCAATGACTTTAAAAAAAAGCTGTTTTACTTGAGCACAAGACACAAAACCTCAGTTTCACATCCTATTTTAGTCCTCTAGTAAATCCTTATCTCGCAACACCAGGGTATTTAACTGATGTGCTATAGATATGCTATCTGTACGCTCCATCCACACATCCTGCAGTTACAGAAAATGTTCCTTCTCCCTAAAGCAACCAAGCCATTTCCTCCCCCAGAGATTGCACGCAGTTCTCACCACCCACTGACTAATGAATCAGCACGCTCACAACAGCCACCGACACCAACGAGACCGACTTCACCCCCCAGGAAACACCAGTCCTCAGTGAAGTGCTGCAGTCCCCTCCCTTCTGTTTTCATTTTCCCAGCACACTGGAGCAAAACGCATTCTTTCAGAAGAGGCTCAGTTCTGACTCACTGTCTGCCTCATCACACACACATCTGCCCATTCATAACTGCTCACACAAGCTGGCTCTCTCTTGGTTGAGCCAAGCACGCACGTCCTGGTCTTGATCCCACCTTCCCCTGAATCATACCCCACTTTTAAACATTCAAACAGCAGTCTCCCCCGTAACTTCATATATGAAACACTGACCACTAAGAAATAAACAGCTGCAAACATTTACTCCAAGTAAGAAAGATGTTAAATTGGGTAAGGCTAACCTCATCATTTCAGCTTCTCTTAACATGGTCTGTATACGCTGCGGAGTAAAAGGAGACTACCTATTCAAAGTGTTCAAATAGGAAATGATGTATCCATCTGTCTCCTTTAGCAGAAGTCTTAAAGGAGTATATATACATTTTCATAAATAAAATGTGGTGGTCTTGCCATACAGATTTGGCACGACTGTTCTGAAATGTAAAGCCAAGTCAGTTGTGTGTTGTGTCCCGTCCCCCACCCCGCCAAATATCAAGACTCACTTTCATATCAAAATCAAAGAAGGGTCGCTATCCAGGGTTTCAAAAAGAGGGAAGAGCATGAGAGAGGAGGCCATCTATGAAACGCAAAAAAAAAAAAAAAAAAAAAAATCAACCAAAAAACCAACAACCACCACCTTTTCTAAAACTTTGCAACAGAACTTACACACTAAAATTCTCAATTATTTAGAGAACAAAACAGAATAGTACCTTCATTAGAGTTAACAACAACTGAAGTTACAGCAAAAGCTGACAACTCCACATAAGGCTTCAGACTACACTTTTAGGTATTGGTCACTCATGTTTTGAAAGGAACTCATAAGAAACAATCAAGTCATGGACAGAGTTTAAAAGATTTATCAGACTCTAAGTTCAATTCTCAAACAAAACCCTTGTAACATAGTTTTAACTGGGAACGAAACAGTATATGGAAACAGTTGAAAAGAATCTCATTTAGAAAGTCACTAGGAGTGAAACAGACTTTTTCATGTTTTTAATCTTAGAACAATAGGCACATCACTACAAATGGTAAGAGCTCAAGAATCCAACAAATTTAGATCAATCCTTCTGTCTCATGCCTCAAAGCATATTCTTCTTCTTCCTTTAAACACACGAAGAAAGTGTTTTCTATCTTATTTTGAAAGCTACATCTTAAAACAGCTTCCACTATATGAAAATGAGGTTTTGTTAAAATTTAAACCTTATACCCTTCTGTAAAAATGCAAAGGAAGTGACACTTCCTGACAAAACAAGAGTCCTTCCTAAACAGTTGTGCATGGATGACCCAGCTGTGGCTTTCAAGATGAATACAGCTCAAAGCTTCTCAAGGGTGGCACCTATGTCACAACCGTATCACACCACCACCAACAGGCCCTTCCTTGCTGGTTCGCAAGCGGCTCTGCCACCGTGGGACTGCCGGGACGGCACTGCTGTAGTGCAAGAAATAACTCTTCGGAAAAAGCCTGCTTCAACTTTCTAGTTTTCTTCTTTCCTCTCTGTTACCTACACATGCCATAATGCTCACCCAAAAAAAGCCAAACACAAACAGACCGATAAACAACCACCCAGGCATTAGCTTTTGCAGAACACAAGAAGAATTTCTGGAAAGAATGTCTAACATTCAAAATGAAATAGGGTTACTCTATTTCATCAGCTATGACAAAGGTCGATTCCCCAAGCAAAACCAGAAATATTAACAAAACAGTATGCTTGCTAAGAGTCTCAATCTAGACTGTTATGCTTGGGGCGGGGGGGGGAGAAAAGTTCTAAATGCAATCTTTCATACCACAACGTTCTAATATTACAAAAAGCAGTGGAAATACAAATTCAACGACTGTGAGGATCAAAATATCTTGAAGAAAAGAATTTGCTGAAACACAAAATATCCCATGAATTGCTAACAGCCTGTACTAAAATTTTAATAGCAACAAGTAAAAACAGCTGAGCACAGGGCTAACTAATTTAACTTTACTTGCAGAGGTTTCTTGCATATAAGCAGTTAAAATTGTTATTAAAGATTTTAAACCCCTGTATTTCACCCCCTTTAGAGCAATATATCCCTGGTTCATTCTGCTTCTGCTTAAAGTCAGTTAATGAAGTTGCAGCTATGGTTTAATTTCTCAAAGATTTTTAATTTAGTCTCACCCTTATCAAAATACTGTACCTACCAGACGCAAGAGTCAGAGGAATACAATCTTTTTTTAAAATCTAAGTTTTAGACTCTTAGATGCATTTCTCCCACCCCCCATGGAAACCTATAAATTTACACATGCCTATATATATATGCTAATGTCAAAGGTGATTCAAGAGACAGCGTGAAATACTAGCTTAAGGCATTTCACAGCCAAGAAAAAAAAAATAATCTCAAGAAACTTCTGCAGTAAGCTCCGTTCAAGAACATCAACAACACAAAAATCTATTTTAGCTATTTAATTACAGCAGAAGGTGTTTGGGTAAGAAGTGATAGCGTTCCCTTGGTGTACTCCCTGAGGATAGAATGCACTCCAATTCACAACCAGAAAGCCATCTCCGAAAATACTCGCCGTGATTTTCAACTTCATAGCAAAACTTGATGGTCTGGTATTGTGTACTTCGGCCAGTTTTTAAGTGTGCTTATGTAAGTCACCTGTTTTTATTACAAATAACACTAAGGTTTCAGAAAACTCCCACCTAGATAAAACTCAGATGCAACACAATCCAGTTTTACAATTCTATGTAGTAAAAATATCCATGTATGGACTCACATTAAAAATGTCTTTGTAAGTAGTATCAGAGCTGTGACAAAGTCTCTCTCAACATGCTTTCTGTATTACTGAAATACTATGGTGATGGTTTTTGTTTTGGTTTCTAAAATGTCAAAAAAAGAACAGCAGAAGAATCTTCCTCACTTTACTGGAGAGACAGAATTTACACATAATTTTTAGAAAACCTGGTATTTTTATGTTTTTTTGGTTGTAGTTAGTTTTTTTCTGCGTAGTTAGCTCAACTATGTAATCGTGACTCCCTTTCCCAAAGCAGATCAATGTTTCATTAAATTACACAGGTTACTACTTCAGTTAACTAAAAAACAAGTAACAGATATGAAGCATTAAGGATGTCAGAACAAATGCGATTAAAATCTGTGGAGACTACAGCATTTTATTCCTTGATTAAGATCGCTGGTCAGTACTTAGAAGCTGGCACAGAAAAAAATACTAAAATGCTACTGCACAGAAATTACACTCATCATTAAATAACTGCTAAGTCTCCACGCACAGTTCATCGTTCCAAAATACTGCAATTGCCGGACTGAGCAGGAAACACACACTACACTTGACCAAAACCACCAAAAAAAACCCAATACAAAGGAAAAAGTAGGTGGTTTCTTGTTTTCACAGTGTCACTGCAAAAAGGTCTAAGGCCTCCCAACATGAAATGTGTCTCATGCTCAGACTCACTCCATTTGCCTTCAAAAAGACAAAACCAACCACATAGCTGGAACTGAGAATCAACAAAAATGCAATGAGCAGAATATAAGGATAATCTGAAAGGCAAATACAGGCTGGGGGTTTCCCCTGTGAAACTTTACAGGGTCTTTTATCAGTACATCTTTGCCACTCAATTCTACATGAGAAAGATGGCTGGACTTGTAAGTCTACTCTCTCGACACGGCATGCATTAAGAGACACCCAATTTCTCTTGCAACATTTAAAAATAATGTTTTTGCAGCAAAATATTGCTAGGAGACTGCTGCTGTTTTGCTGCTGCAAGAATGCATGCATGTAACTGACAAATGCTTATGCTCACAAAACCAGTTAACATACACTGCTTTCTGCCACATCGACAGAAGATATTTTCCAGATGGAAATTTCAAAATTGGTTGGGAAATTGGTTTTTTCCAAGCTTTCACAAAATAGCATAGCAAAAAGCAGTTATAGCTAGAAATTCCAAGAGAGGGTTAGAAAGAGTGGTTTATCTAAAACACATCATTTACACACCATGCTACCTATGTGCAAATACATAACCTATTAAACCTGTATTTTTCAACTGAAAATTTGGAACATGTAACGCAAGCATACTCAACTAGAAGATACCCAACTTCGACAACGTGGGCAAGCAAGTAATAAAAACCATCCAGGAACGGACCCGAGCAGGAGAGGGGCAAGAAAAGTTGCCTCTTCTGCCCTTTGGCTTTCACTACGTTCTGGAGCACTCTGACAGCCTCACCCTTCCCCCTTAAGCAGGACTCAAGTCTGGAAAAGCTGCATGAACATTTTATTCAACAAGTAGTGCCGCATCAAGCCTTAAATTAATGCAAGTTAGTAATTTTTTTGTCTTCTGTATACCATAACAACTAGGTAGCTTTCATAATCCCGTAAAATTTCATAGTGTCATAATTATTCTGTAGAAAACTATCAGCTTCTGCAGAGAAACATCATTAGCAATGGCTGGGAATTTTCTTTAGTGGAGTAATTAGCACTTTCAGATACACGTTTAATACCAAGTTCTCCAAACAGCAAAATCCCAAAGAAAATCAACACAGTTATAAAGATAGTGAATAATATAAATACAGCTTTGGTTAGCCAAAATGCAACAAGAATTCTCCCAGCACAAGACCAGGAAAGGACAGAACCAACACTGTATAACCCGCAGGAGAAGGGAACGGATTTAAATTCTTACGCCCTATTTATTTTTATTCCCTATAAACCACCTACTGATTCGTCTTCTTGAAGTTCAAAAAAATGTATAGCTGACATGAGCTACACTTCCTCCAAAGTCTGATTCTCAAGTTCTAGGTATTAGAATAGAGCTTAAAAAAAATGTCATACTGCTTCTCTGAATGCTTTGTCAGGAAAGTACCACCCTGTACGTTTCATGAATGGTCTGTTTTAAGACCTTTTGAAGCGATCAGAAACATCAGCTTTCTGGTTTGCTGTAACTAAATCCTCAGTTTTCTGCAATGAAAACCCACCAGGCTACCAGGCTGTACAATCACATTGCAGGGTGCGGTACTCCGATCCCCCTAGTTGGGGGCATCTGGACACGAGATGCCCACTGCCCCTCTACCCAAGTGAAAATGCCTGCTTTCTACATTTAAAAACAAATTTTAAAAAAGTAAAATCAGAGAAGCATGCAAGCTTTATAAAGAAATCACCAAATGCTTTTTAGTAGCATGAGAAAAATACACCACTATAGTTGTTTTACTCTGTCTAGATGCCTCCCTGCGTTAGTTTTCCTATTCTTAACCATTCTTCAGGCTTTTATTTGTTTTCCAAAAAGTCCAATGTTGCCTTTACTGAAGAATGTAAGCTTTTCCCTTTTTTTAATCCATTTTATTTTTTTTAAAGGAACACATTGACTGAAAAGAAGCTAAAAATTTCTTCTTGTCACCTCCAACCTGTTCCGTCAAACACGCTGGCTACTCCTCAACTGCTGTCAAAGAGATACTTCATCTGGAACACTTGATGGGGGCTTTTACGTCCTGAGCTGCTTTCTGCCCTAGATTTCAGACCTACAAGTATATGAAATACGTGACAGGCAACACTTTGTCCTCGGTCACTGTATTTCAACAGAATATTAAAAGTTTAATGACCCTTACTGTAAAAATTATGTCAAGTTTAAGAACTCCTGTCACCTTCCATAGGTTTTATGTTCAGTATTTATACGGAGATGAACAGATAAAACAAATTGCATACCCAGAAGTCCCACAACATAAAGCTGCTGCCTACAACTGTCTAAGCAAAGTATCTTACATACAGAAAGAAGGCAGACATTCTGCACGGACTCCTCAAGTACCTACAATCTGGATTTCATACACAAGTCTAGGTATTACTGTTAACAGAAAAGATAAAAGACTTTCTGCTTAGACAAAACATCTGCCGCATCAGCTGTTCCCCCCAAAATGATCCTTTCATTAGCACTCATCTTCTTGAAACAGCAGTCTTGTGCAAGAGCCTTTTTTTTTTCCATATTGTTGTCACAGTACGTATTTCACCAGGCCAACTTGTTAAACATCAAATATGCAATTATGCAAGCTAATTAGCTTATGTTGTTACTTGTGCTTTGGACAATAAAGCTCGAAGAAACATTTCAGTAACTTTCAGAAAAAATGACAGTTTCTTGTAGTAAATGTTTCATCACCTTATGGATTTTTTTTTTTATACGACATATTAAGTTATTTTCACAAAGAAACAGACATCCTCAACAGCAATGCTCTTACTTTTTTCATTCATTTATAAGATGAGCAGAGAAGCATAATGTTAACAACTTTGCTCAGTAAGTGGAGACTGACAGGCAAACGAGAGGATTCAACAATCCAAATGCCTGGATTTCTTCCAGTATCTATGCTGCAGAGATCTCAAGTACTGCTTTTATCCACACCGCACTCATCTGTCCTCACATATAGCTGGTTCCCAAATGCAAAATTCAGCTCACTAACTCTGGTTTTGTTCCTCTTCTGGGAAACTTCAGGATGATGGTATGAGTAAATTTGAAGTCTTGTCTATACAACTCTAATGGGTGCATTTAGACCACTGGAAAAGGTTCAAGGCAATATTAAAGTAAGACTGAGTAACTGCGTTTACAACATGTAATAAAAGCTAATCAAAAGCAGATTTACTGATGGCAGATCTTAAGTACTTAAGACCTACAGAAAGGGTTGATAGGTAGGCATCACAAACAGCACCGCCGTGCTCTAAGTACTGTTCTTAAGCCTTGTTTCAAAATGGCATCATCACTGCATGAACCGTAACGTGTGAACCAGGCTGCGTGCAGTAAGAAAAGTATCTGGAGGACAGGGGGAGTGAAAGGATTACGGGGAAAAGGGTATGGATACTTGTCACATGAGAGATGCCTGGTATGACTCATGCTCCAGTGGCGGAGGGCACCCCATGATAAATCACTCTTCAGGAACAACTGTCCAAATCTCAGCCAGCGGCTGCTTGCCAGCACAGGACAACATGTACCTAACAAGCTATGACCGCTGAAGATGTCTCTTCCCAAAATCCAAGTTCCTAACTGTTAATAGGGAATGAACTGGATGCAGATAGAGGCATCTCCCAATTGTGAGGGAAACTGAATAAGCAAAGGAAGATACACAGTGACTACCTGGCTTCAAATGGAGTTTCAATTAAATAGCTCTCCTCCATGCAACAGCAGGTCATAACAAGTAACACCTCAAAGTATCTAGGCAAAACAAGGAAAAGTTTCCCTCTCCTCTAAAGCAAAAATAGTATAGGAGCATAAACAAAGAAATGACGTATCGGGGAGGGGAAGAAAAAAACTAAGCAGTCTCTGCTAAATAAAAGACTCTTCAGCACAAACACCATAATAAAATCTAGAATCACGAGCATCTACAGAAAACTAGTATTTTACCCAAACCATATAGATGACCCTGGATGAAAACTGATCAAGGGGACCATGCAGTAAAGTGGATTCTTCTCATTCACCAAGCCTTTGCAGGACTCCCACCACGCAACTCCCAAGAAAAAAAATTAAACCGTTTAGCCAGGCTGTGTACAAACTAGATACACCATGGGTTCATTTATCTGCTGTCAGAATAACCGCATGCCGACTTTCTTGTTTAAAGCTTACAGAAAAAGCCCGAGAAAGATAAAAAGGCAATGACAGTGACGTGGGCTTCATCAGGGCAACACCACTTCCCTCGGCTGAAGCAGGCAAAAGCACCTCAAAGGGCCTGAGCACACAAGACAGTTCAGCAGCTGATGTGCCTTCACTGACCACCAGCTGCTCTTCACAGAAGAATCTCTCCCAGTTACCACAATGTTTTGGGGTTGTGGGATCATGAAGTAGACCCGAGTAGGAGGATGAACAATTGTTTGAGGGTGCTCAGGAAAAGCACCAGCTCTGAGGACAGGCACCAGTCAGGTCTTCCCTGCTCCACGTTCCTGAAGTAAGCTGAAACTAAGCCCAAAGAGGAATTCTTCATCATTCTGCTAGCACAAAGGGAGAACAGCAGACCCCAAAATACCATTACCCTACCACACCAATGCATTAAAGGACTAGCTAAAAAAAAAAAAACCAGC
>JAVKLA010000088.1:23343871-23354022 GCA_034782735.1 Sagittarius serpentarius | reverse complement strand
AAAAAAAAAAAACAACCCCCCAAACCCCCCCCCCCCAAAAAAACAGTCAAGGACTGTACAGAGCTATGCAACAAACCTCAGCTTGACTTCGTATCTGGAAGCAACAAGACTCTTCTGCAACAGAAAGGATTTACGAGCAGGACAGCTCCTGAGAAACAAAATGTCCTCACCAGACACCCTCACATATTAAGAGACAATCCACAAACAATGCCAAGATACCCCTTAAAGGTTGATATTTGCTGATTTTTTAACCAAGTTAGATCTTACATGTCCACGTGCCTCTGCCACGTACAAACAGCTCCATGAACTTTTGTTAGGTGATGTCCAGCTCTTCAGGGTAGTAGCACTGTCTCCTGAAGTGCTTTAAACAGAGACCTTCACAGTAACTTGAAGGAGCATTAAATTACTACAGACAAATAACTGGATGAAGTCTTGATAACTGTTAAGACCACATGCGTCTCATGGCTGAGATAGTTTGCCCTCTGTGTTGGCACACCAGAGTATGACAATCAGTCAGTATGATGGCTCTAGCATTATATTGGTTTTTTTCCTAAATCCCTAACATCAGCCATCCTTTCCCCTGACCTGGAAAAAAATTAAACTCAAATCCTTTTTCTCCAGACACTCGGTGGATTGCAGGGAACACACACGAGTAACTGCTAACTGTAAGAACATTTTAGATGGTGACAATGTAAAAACCCCAAATACTGCTGGACTGGAAATATAGGAACTTAAGGAATGTGGCTCTTTAGCACTGCAGCGAGGGTAAAATGAGAGCTGAAACTGTAAATCAGTTTCCCAGACACCCTTACCAATTTTTTTAAAAGTAAGCATCCCTAAACAAAGCTGCCACTCCAACTTTGTTTGAATGACTTAATGTTTCATTTAAATTCTTCAGAATGCGGTCGGGACCAAAGAAAGTACAGAAAGCAAAACTCCTGATTCAATACAGGTTAGCACTGATACTCAGATACTTCTCATAACTTAAGCCTTCACTTTCCAAGCAAACTCCACTGGGTACACCACGATCCTATGTTTGACTGGAAACTGCATTTGCTCAGAAAATGAAGCAGCCAATACACTATCCCAATAATCTATGAAATTTTATTGCCAAAGCCAGAAAAGAAAAAGTTGATTTGGGGACAAGTCCTATCTATCAAACCTCTAGTGAGAAAAGAGGACAAAAGTGGAAAACTGGTGCTGTTGGCTGCCATTTATTCAAATACAAAACCTTTCTTTCTCATTACATTTCTGTAACTGCTGTAATGTCTGCAGCACAACAGAGATTTTCAGTTTTTTAAGATTCATCCAACCACTTAACATCAACTTATAGTCAAATCAAATTTCCTAGTTATGACAAAAAACTGCACCAGTAGCAACTCAGCATCTTCAGGAAGAAAACCAAAGTCCAGTCATCTTTACTTACGGCTAGAACAAAGTTAATGGTCTAATGAGTAGAAATCCTAGCTACATCACACATGTGGCATACCAGGCACTCTGAATCAATTTAAATCATGTCTGATGTGCTTTCCTCCAGAGCTGCGGAGTTCATAGCATATTATGCTGAAAGAAGCCTGTGTTGAAGACTTGCGTTTATGAGCAGCTGCCACTGAAGAGCAGACAGGAAGTTAAGCTGCATTAGAAGCGAGATGGAGAATAGTATTATAAAGGGGAGGGGAAGTAAAACAACTCACACACTTCATCGGTGTAGTGACTGGTATTTAAACAGCAAGAAAGAACATCCAAGAACTAATGTTCTCTCAGGTAAGAAAGACCAGAGCTATATAAACATCCTGAACAACCAATGGAAAACTGAGGACATCTTGTCTTACTGTACGAAGCATACAAAATGAACCATGCAAAGAAAGTTGATCACACAGTTCTTAACAAAACAAGGGGATTTCCAATAAAGTTAGATTTTAAGAAGTGCTGAAGTCCACAGACACGCACACCGTTCAGCCTAAAGTTCATATGGTATCAGTATAAAACTGAAGTAAAAATTAAAGAACTTCATTAAGCACAATAAAACTAGCTGACGTAATTAATGATACCAAAGAACCAAGGTGAAAATAAAGCTCTCCATTTCATTCCAGGGTTCAGTTATGTGAGATTTCAGGCAATACATTACAACTCTACACTGTCTGCCTCTGAATTTCTTAACAGTATCTATTCATTTATTCTTTTAAAGAAACAAACAAAAAGAACTGGACGTTAGCTGACAACACAAAGGATCAGGTAGCCTTGGTATGGTTCAGATATCCAGAAACAGGACATACACTGAATTTGACGCAACCCAGACACCCCCACAACCACAACGAAGTACAATGTTCTACCATTTTTACAATCTAGGGACCCATTTTTAGCACTACTTTTTCTTTTTCTAAAACAAATCTGAAAAATTGCTCAAATACACAATTAGATTTGCTACAGGTCAAAGACAGCACAGAATGTTAAAACTATCTCAAAAAAAACCGTTAAGCTTGAGTTTAAAATGAGTAGAAACATGAAGTGAACACTTAGCTATCCAGTTCTTTAATGAATGAAGACAGGGTATCCCCTAGAGGCCTACCCACCCATTGCGAACATCAGATGCATCAAATTAAAAGGTAAATTAAGCATACGAAAAATCCCTCAGTTAAGAAATACCAGAATGAAAAACCCCAAGCCTATGAAATAGATATTCACAGAATCCCGACTTTCGCATGGATTCACAAGGGTGTTGCGCGTTCTAAAATTCAATCATTTAAGAAGCAATTCTAGCAGATGCTGCATTGGTAGCGTTGTCAATCTGTGTACAGAACTGCTTAGGCACAATAGTGACATATTTCAACTCTGGAGAAACTATTTTGGGCCACCATTTACTTAGGCAAACACTGAAGCAGAATTCCAGAATAAAAATATTCTAGCGTTGGTAAGTTTATCTACATTCTAGATCTCAAACTAATGCCTAAAATAATAATTAACTGACAGCTCCCCCCATAGCCTTTTTTTTATTCATATAATTAAAAACATGCCTTGCTGGCTTAAATCCAGCGATGAACAAACACACATTATGCACTGCCTCAAGAATCAAAGCTCATAAAACAATGTTGCACAGAGCTACAAAAATCACATGGTATTAAGAGACTGTTGAAGCCTATGAAAGAAATGCTTAATAAAACCAAACGACAAAAATCTATAGGGGACGAAATCTTAGACAATTCATACGAAACACTTAACTGTTTCTGTTGATAACATGAGAAACACTCTCCCATTCACTCTGCTTACTCCTCTTCTGAAGTTATGGGAGGGGCTTACTTTCAGACAAGTTTAATTCTGTGCAGAGCAAGCCTGCATTCACATGTGATTTACACCAGTAAAGTTTGATTACAATGGTGAATTTGTGATTTGTTCATACTAGAGGCATAACACTATTCCCATTTATTAGTTTGTCCACCTCTGGCCTCATTCAGATGAATTCTTCTAAACATTTTACTGAAGCACTCTAGAATTTACTGTAAACACACATAAAACAGGGAATGGCATTCGTTAATGAGGCTCATGTTCTATTTCAATACACAGCATATCTACCACGCTCTTACATGATTAAGACAACACAAGAAAATGGATGAAGTAGTTCAGTACTTTAAGAATTCATTCAGAGAAAACAAAGTTAAAAAAATCATAGGAGTAAATAAAATTAGTTTTGAACTGGCAAGAAGAAAGACTTCAGTCTTCTTACACATTACAAGAAAAATTCCTCATTCAATTGTGAGCCAGAATCAATATTTTTCAATAAGAGCCAGATTCAATTCAGTTTCCTTAGCAAAGCAGTCAGAACCCAGCATAGCCAACTTCACTCCTCCCCCAATCTGTCAGACTTCTGCAAGCCTCACAGGACTAAATGGAAAAGATTTTTTTTCCAAAAAACCTCATTAACTTGAATTCCAAATACCGTATCTGCCCTCAGGAATTTTTTTTTTTCTTCCAATCAAGTCTTCCCACTATAGGAAATATTTATCTTCCACCTAGCAGCATTTAAAAGACCTAATATGCCATGAAACCTGAATACGCTTCAAATATTTCCTCCAACCTGGTAAGTTTGGTAGCATTAGCTGTTACTTGTAACAAGAGCGGATTAAAAAAACCACCAAAACTTAGGCAAAAGCAAGAATTTTGTAGTCTATTAAAATTTTTTTAAAGTAAAACAATTATACAGAAGTTAGCCTGAAACAGAAAGGCTATGGGGGCTTAAACACTAGCCCAAACCTAGTGAGGTCTGCAGAAAGTCTCCTATGGAATTCAGTGATCTTTGGATCAGTCCCAAAGCATCTACAGGAGCACAGATAAGGGACAGCATCTGCATTTTAAAGGTATGTTTTTCCTGTAAAACAAAACCAGCTGTAAGTGATTTCAGTAACTTTATTCCAAATGAGACTAAGCAACATTTCTGACTTTAAAATCTAATACAGCTTCACAGTAACCATCACTGTCATTAGGGAATTCTAGCTTTCGGTATCAGTCTATGGGACAACCACCTCGGGGGGAAAAAAAATATTCAGAAATCAATTCTGAAAGCGATGCTTCTTCTGTATTATAGCTTATGGTGAAACTGAGAGAAAAAGCTTCGTTCCACTAAGCAGCACACTCAATGCTTGCTGTATCAACTGGCAACCTAAGACCCAATGAAGTAACCTGTTCAAAGCACAAATTTTCATTAGTTTACCACAATTCGCTGGCCAAAGTCCAATTTATGAACCATTTCAGAAGCACCTACTCAACACCAAAATTAAATTGTTCCCCAAAAGTTTATCATAGCATGGCAGTAGAAATAAGGTTCTGTTCTTCAAAATAATAAAAAGCCACCAGTACTGCCCACGTGTTTCCCTCCAGAAATATTAACATGCTTTTAAACAAAGCAATACCAGATTTTACACTACCAGCTTTCAGTTGTACTCATGTGACTACCTACATGCACCGAGATGTGAAGTATTAGTAATTTCGCATCACACATGCAGTCCATACTAATCAGATCATAAGCACAACACAAAAATTGCTTTCAGTCACAACAATTTCCTTCTTACCTTGCCTCCTTCTCTTTCAAAGTCGACATATTCCCGGGTCGGTGTCTGTCGCTGCTCCCCCTGCCAGCTGGCCGGAAAAAACTGGAGAGACAGATTGGTTCCTGTGGCCACAAAAGCCTTTTAGAAAAATCAATACAAACAGGATCAGGGAGCAAGACATTACATAAATTATGCAGGCAGTCATTTATTTTTACATCAGTTTATGTCTTAAGCCAGGCAGCACAGAGAATACTTAAAGTCAAAAACATGCACTCATCATTTTTCTTAAGTATTAAGTTACAAACATCTGATTCCATTTTGACAACATTTGCCATTGGCTGCTTCGGATATAAAATACAACATGGAATCAATACTTCTTTCAAATCAGTTTTGCTGACATTAGAATCTGTCCTTTCAGTTCTGTCTGGATACCCTGCACCAACTTAGTACCTGCAACATTAAAAATTGCCCATGCTTTTTAAAGACCTTGCATATCTCTAAAAGAAGTACTGCTGCAGGAAAATGAACTCCTGAGACCTGGTTACTAAGGACAACTTTTTCTGAAAGAAAAGGACTTGCTTCCTTTCACAATCTACTTGTACCTAGATAAATACTTATCTGAACTGAAATGTAAATATTCCTATTTTGTCATCTACAGGCAAACAGCATCAACATACAGCTCAACTAAACTTCACAGGACAAAGTCCTCTTGCCACATTGAGACACCAGTGAAATCCAAATCAGCAGATGCTGTGTCAGTGAGAATAGGCAACCATAGGAATTCTTCTCAGCTGCAGCCCTTTGTAAAATCATTAAAGGGACCGACTTAACCATATTAGAAAAAGCGTACATTGCTTTCAAGTAAATAATTTTCTACGGTTTCAAATGAAAATAAGATTCAGTTTTCTTTATAAACTCTCTGCGTTTATTTGTATCTCTCATCAACTCCAAGCCATGAAGAGTATGTCACTTTCTAGACATGAAATAAAAAAAATTCTTTTTGCAAGTAGGAGTTGGATTCACAGTATTTATACCCTTCTCTCGTACATGTGAGTACGTCCCGTAAGCTTGCAAATACTCGAATGTGCTCCCAGAATGTAACTCTACTCAAAATCCTAGGGTTAAATGTAATTTCTTGCAATCAAATAACTGCATTGATTACCACGATCACTTAAGATTTAAATGGACACTAATCCAGAATACAGTTTTTCTTAAAAGCCATACAAACACTACTCTAATAGCTGGAATTCCCTGACAAGCAGATTCCTTTCAAGCAACCCAGAATTCAGCAACTTTATGGTAAAACTGTACTGCTACCTATGATACAATAGCTCTACATGTTATTTAAGATAGTTCCGGTCATGTTCTGCAATGCTGTCTGTCACAGGATTAATACCTCCCATTTTGAAAGTAGAAGTGCTTTGTCTTGACTTTTCCCCCTCCGCCAAAGGAGACTAATACTCGGCAATCAGGTTCCATTCCAGACTATCCTTAAAAGCAGATTTTTTTTTATTTTTTTTTAAATCTCCTGTTAAGCACATTCGCTATGTCATGAAAACTGATGAATCGATCCTACTAATAGCGAGGGGGATAATGTATTGGTACATTAATATTTGTTTGCCCTACAATATGCAAAGACAAACACTTCAACCAGTGTAACAGAAGCTTCATCAAGGATGCACTTGCACAAATAGGAAGCATCAAAACTGCGAGGGCTGCAGACCATCGCTATCAGGCTGACTAGCCTGTATTATCCCTTTATTTTCTAAGTGATTCTATTTACAGATCAACCAAAAAAAAAAAATTATACCTATCTCCAAATATTTTCTACTTTTAAGTCATCACCACCTAAGTCTTTTCAAGAACAACCTTCCCACCTCTGAGCACCTTTAGCAAATACGTGTTTTATACTCCTTAATTTATACACTTAAAACAAAATGCCAAGGAGTGAGATCTTGGAGTGTAAACCAGCTGACCACTGCAGCCCTCCGGACCACTCCAGTTCCTGCAGGCCCCAAGGATACTGGGTCAGAAGTACCGTACTTGCTTTCTGGGAAAACGGGGGAGACAGCGAAGTGCCTCCCTCCTTCCACCCCCCAACTTGCGCTAGAGGGCCATGAAAAACCACGGGAAAAATATCAGAGAAAAGAAGAAAATGAAAGTACACGCGTTCCCACATCCTTGTAGAGTCATGCAGACAACATTTAAACCATAGGCTATTTAAAAAGCTATGTAGATATTTATTCTCTGGATTTCTGAAGCCTGTTCCCTCCCTTTGAACAGATAAAGCCATCCAATTAAAATACCCACATGCTTCTCAAATCAAAATCGTAGGCCAATACTCAAGAATGGTCTCGCTAGTAACCGCACAGGACTACACCGAACCCAACAATTTTCTTCTAGTAACAAGCAAATTAAAAACAAAAAACAAAAAAAAAACCCCAAAAACAAAAAAAAAAAACAAACCAAAACCACACCACTAGTTTGGCCTTACTTGAAAGTCAGAAAATTGTAATTTTCTATACAGAGCCTTTTAAAGCTCAGTCCGAAATGCTATCACACACACATGCCTCAAATTTTGCAGAAAGCTTATCAGGAGTACAAGGGTGACCTGACCCACGTGCAGACAACATAAATTCAAGTACCTTCCAAACAAATAGGTAGTTCGGAAATCTCCCAAAACAAACTGAACACGTAAAGTTGTTTTTCAAGTTAACCTGAAATCTTATTTAATATTTCACAGTTAATTACCAGTATTACTGAGAAAGTATTTTCTTTATTCAATCAAGAGTTATTTGATAGAAGTAACCAACAACCTACTGCCAGTTCTACATTAAATCCCTAAGCTGTTCTCTGGGTTTTTTTGCCTGCTTAAAAATACGTAAGGTCATTTGCAAAGGCTCCCTTTGGAGATAAAAGAATAAATCCTTGATGTCTGGAAAAACATTCAGGACAGAAAAAAAAAAAAAAAAAGTAAAACTGCTAGCTCTTTTTAACATCAGTCATTACACACACTACATTTCTAAATAAACCTGACTACTTGTGCCCCGTTCACAAAACAAAACCAGATGTTCCAGATCAAGAAATTTAGAGGCTGTTTTATAATTAAGTAGAAGTAAAAATACATAGAACAGGCATCACCGGTTGCTTCCAAGGGATGAAGTTCTGGCAGAGAAAGACAGCAGCGGGCTTAGAAGTACAAAGGTGGAACTACAGTGATTTCCCATTTATATAAGTAACTGCACAGGCTTCATTAGAAAGCTAGTTTAGAAGCTGCATGTCCATTTTTTGGTTTGGTTTTTTTTGTTGTTTTTTTTGGGGGGGGGTTTGTTTGTTGTTTTTTTTTTTTTTTCCCCTAGAGAAGGACTCAGGTATACTATGCACTTTCACCTGTCCAGGAACTTCAAATTCTAGCGAACTACGGTTGCCTTACCTACCCATTGTTTCCCTGGTGACTTTTTGAAGGAAGAAAACATGCGTAAAGAAAAATTAATGTCAAAAAAATAGTAAAATTAAGAGACTGACTACAGGGGGCCTCTCACAAAATAATATTACAGGTTCTAAGACCACAGATAATAAGAAGGGATAAGATCTAGCTACAATAAAGTTACTCGGTAAAAGATAACCGTGTACTTGAGTGTATGTCCATTTATTCACAAATGCAAATGAACAAGATCAGCTGCAGTAACTAGTATTCAATTACATTTCTTTGGATGTGCATAATTTCATTGTGCATAAGAATAATTTCATTGTGAACTGACTAGCGATACCTGTACCACGTGAAGTTAAAGAATTATCATAAACCGAACTTGGTGAAAGTAGGGGTTATTTTCTATGGGAAGGGAATTTTTACCTCATCTTTTGTTATATCCTGTAAGTGAAAAAGAGGTTACTTCTGCATTTTAAGAACAGCGGAGAGTCAAGAACTTAACAACAATGCTACGAAATACTGATCCTATAGAAGGAACGTATAGCAGAAATCAGACCAGGAAATAACTAGTCAGTTCTTGACTACTCCGAGCCGTACTTCGTCTCACTTCTTAATTCAGAACAGAGTAGTCTGTAACTAACCTTAATGAATGAGAAAAATGGGGCTGAAGTGGCGAGTTTCAAAGCCTAACTTTAAAAGCATTTGATTTAGTTCACAACTACATCAAACAGCTCATTTGAGACTTTTAGCTACTGTCTTCTGAACAATTTTACTCACTTCTGAAAGCTACTGTTTCCGGGGAAAAAAAAAAAAGAAAGAAAAAAAAAAGAAAAAAAAAGTTGAACATTGAAATAAGCAGCTGACAATTGTAACACGTGCCCGGGGAAGGAAGTACAGCCAATTCGCAGTGGCGGGCGGCTCTGAAGGCTGCGGGAGATCTTCCTCCCCCCTGCCCACCCACCCACCCACCTACCTACCTACCACCTCCCTTTACCCCCCGCCCCGCTCCAGCCAACGACATTTTCACTGCTCCAGCGAGGGCAGAGCCAGCTGACACATTTTAGCGAAAAAGCACTACTCTTCAGAGGAAAGAAACGGTGCCTTTTAACTAGAGCCTCCTTTCCCTCGGCGGCTGAAAGGCGACAGATGTTAAAAAAAAAAAAAATTTTAAATTTTTTTTTTTTTTTTTTAAGTTCCCCTGAGGAAAAACTTTCCAGCACGGCGCGGCCACCCAGACCCGGCCGGCGCCGCGCACCCTCCCGGCGCCGCCCGCTCCCGCCACGCCCAGCGCCGAGCCTTCCAGCTTCGTTACTCGGGAGCGTTGTTGTTCCTCCCTCCGCGGCTCCCCCAAACTTTTTAAGAAACAAAACAAAAAAAAAGCTGGGGGGGGGAAGCGAAGGGGGGTCCGGTGCTGAGGGGGGAGAAGCGCGGCACCACTTACGATCTCGGAGCGGCCGTCGCGGCAGGCGTTCTGGAAGCGGGCCTGCCTCTCCTCGTGGGGCCGGTCCCTGAAGCCGGTGTATTTAATCTGCGGAGAACAGGGCGCGCAATCAGGAGGGGCCAATCCCGGCGATAAGGGGGCAGCGGAGTGCACAGACTGCGCCTCGCCGCCGGCCTCGGCTCCCCGCCGCGGCTGAGGCGAGGCGAGACGCGACGCGGGGCTCCCCCCCGGCCCCTGC
>JAVKLA010000088.1:23300497-23322105 GCA_034782735.1 Sagittarius serpentarius | reverse complement strand
ACTGACCGTAATCCCCATTCCCCGTCCCCCTGTGCCGCTCGGGGGGAGTTGGTAAAGAATTCGGGAGTGAAGCTGTGGCCGGGAAGAAGGGGGGTGGGGGCAAGGTGTTTTAAGATTTGGGTTTTATTTCTCATTACTCTACTCTGGTTTGATTGGCAATAAATTAAGTTAATTTTCCCCAAATCGAGTCTGTTTTGCCCGTGACAGTAACTGGTTAAGTGATCTCTCCCTGTCCGTATCTCGACCCACAAGCCTTTCGTTATGTTCTCTCTCTCCTGTCCAGTCGAGGAGCGGGGGTGACAGAGTGGCTTTGGTGGGCACCCGGAGTCCAGCCAGGGTCAACCCGCCACATCTAGAGAGGCAGATTTTGAGAGCTGATGTTTGGAGATGTTGAAAACTTAATGCTTCTCAAGAGAAGGTGGGAATTTCTGTGTGATAAGAGCTCGACCCCATCGCAGGGCGAGGGAGGGTGCTGGCGAGGTCCTCCCCACGCTTCCCAGCAGGTTTGGAGCTGGTGTCCACTGGAGGTAACTGGGCAGCTCACGCTCCTTTTAGACCATCAGCGTCAGCTCTCCGAAGGCTCGCGGGTCGGATCCGGGCTGTCTAACATTACAGAAGAACCTACGTTAGCTGAGTGCCCTGTTTCCCCCAGGAGACACGGGGTGCAGGGGAGGAGGGAGAAAGGTCCGCGGGTCACTCCTGCCTGCAGTGTTTTCCAACCTCTTTTCCTGCCTGGCCAAATGAAAAGAGCTTGTTTCTAAATGATAACACATGGCAAACGATCCTGACAACAGATGGGAAGAGCCCAGCGTGATTTTCCATGAGGGACAAGCCTTCTCTGGGTGTTTCCCAGCGATGGGAATATCACCTTCCAATCAAAAAACCAACCTCGCAGCAGAACGCAACCCAACGGCTGGTTTATGTCGTGGAAAAGCCAGAGGTGCTCATCAAAAAGCAAACTTACAAATAACATTGTGGCTGATGTTCTCTCAGTTCATAAATATGCCCGCTCACTCCACAGTTGGGGGGAGGGGACTTTTTTTTTTTTGGAGGGGAGTGGGGGGAAAATGGAGCAGACCAGGATCTTGAGCTCGCTTTTCTGGCCTTAAATGCAAGGAAGGAAAAAACCCAAAAACCACCACAGCTCTGCGTACGGAGCTGCCTGGGCTTAGCTGCTGCAGGAGAAAACAGCTCTGCCCTTTGCTCCAGTGTCGCGGTGCCAGGCTCCTTGCGGCTGCCTGCCTTTGCAGGCTCAGCAGCCAGCCCCGGAGCTTCCCGCTGTTGCATTTTTCACCCCAGCACTCCCAGAGCAGGCAAACCGCGCTGGCTGTGCCCGTACTCCACAGCGTGCCCTGGTTTCTGGCTGGGTTTGACACCACCCCACCCCACCCCCCACCCCCCGGATAAAGATCGATTGCTATTTTATATCAGAAATCGCCACGGCTGCAGCTTGCCACCTTCCCATGGGCGAAACAAATCACGCCTTTAACCTTCCTCGCACACGTACAGACGCCTTTGCACGGCGGGGACTCAGCCAGAGGAGAAGGCGAGCGGCGGTTTGGCCACCGATGCGTGCGGCCGTGGTGCACCGGCTCCTAACCCACTCCGGCGCTTTGGCTGCTAATGCACATTGCCTTGCTGGGCAGCCGATTGCAACGGCCGCTTGTTTAAGTAAGAACAGCAACTGCCTTGTTCCATGCCGGAGAGGAACAAAGTAAGGCAAGAAGTCCTGCTTATCATGTTGTGACGTTACGTGCTCCCAGACGTACGGGACGGGAGGTCCCTGGCGGGGGTCCGGGGGTGCACGCGGTGCAGCTTTGCCAGCCTGGATCTCAGAGGATCTCAGAAGAAACATAAAAATCCGCGTGTGTGACTTGGAAGAAGAGACCAGGTTGCATCACAGCCCAGACCAGCTATGTCTTGTGAAACCGAGCTGTGATTAAAACAACAGACGTGTTTTGGTTTGTCTTTTTTTTTTTTTTTTTTTAAAGTGCTTTAGATCTCTCATTGAGGAAAGCTGGGAGATGACTCACCCTTGGCTTACAGACCCACGGGAAAAAAAAAAAGAAAGAAAAAAGAAAAAAAACAAAACCCAAACCGTTTTCTAACCAAATGGTTCAATGAATTTGTTTTCGGCGTGCCCATCGGCAGGCTGCGAGACCAGCCCTGCGAAGCTGCCTGCTCGCTCCGCCGCCGCCTGCAGCTTGACTTGAATTTTGAGTAATCCGCATGGGCTCTTTGATGTGGTTGAGCTTGGCAAGAAACGGGGTCGATACAGGTGAACGGCTGCGCTCTCTCTTTCTTCCCCATCTATACAAACTTGCCACCATCTGATGGGCAAGACCTGGGCATCCCGCTGCCACGGACCGGGGTAACGTGGCCGTCCCTGCCACGAGCCTCGGGGAGGTCAGGATCTGCCCTGGGAGGTCTCCGTAGAGGAGAGGTGGATCTTGATGCTGTTTACTGGGAGCTCGGGGAGGCACCTTTGGCAAATACATGAGTAAACATGTCTAATTGTTGGTTGCAAAGTCCCCCGAGCGCCGTTTACGCTTAGATGGTGCGGACCCCGGGCTCCACCTCTGCACGGGCACGTTGGGCACGTCCCCGCCTGCCCCCGTCTCCCCCGTGCATGGCGGTGGGGGGACAGGGTACCCCCAGAAAAGAGAGGCTGCAGACGGGCTGTACGAGAGTTAACACCAAAAGGGAGAGCAGAAAAAAAGCTCAGATACTTCAAAAGCCTCTGGAAGGCTTCTGAACATCTCATACCAGTAATCTAATAGAAAATTATAGGAATTACCTCCAGTAATGGGTTGATCTTGGCTTTGACATTGCTTTTAGCCCCAAGGTCCGTATTAAGTAGGCCAAAGCCCACAGAAGCGCTCTTAATAGATTATTGCTTAATAAAGCAACCCCATGTATTTTCTCTATAGATTTCGGTGGCTTCAGCTTCAGCCCAAGTTCCTGGAGAGAGCTGGGGTGTGCGCGGGGGCGTGAGCCCTTCTGCGGGCAGCCGAGGAGCCCAGTTCTGCGCTCAAACACCCCCTTCCCGCAGTGAAAGTTGGGGTTTTTTTGGGTGCATAGGCGGGTTGTGTGAGGTGGGGGGAAAAGGAGGGTTGAAAGGTAATCAGAGCTCTTTGAGGGATGGGAGCGGACTCTGCATCTCGCGCCGGGAGCGGTGTTTGATCCACCACCGTTCATTAGAAAGCAACTCTGGAGGAGAAAGGCGAGGGCGATGCTCAAGGGTTGCTGAGAGCTGGGGGGAAAAATCATCCTACAGACCCTCCAAACCACCCAGAGGGGTTTGCGGGGGGGAGGAGGTGCCGTGCGGGGCCAGAAATGGGGGATGAGCAGAAACCCCAGCGAGCCAGTGCACCGGGAGAACTACCAGCAAGAGAGCGGGATGCTTCACGAGCCAAAATCATCTTTCTTTTCCAGACAAAAAAAAACCCAAAACCCAACACATCTCAGAAGCTCTACCCCGCTTCTGAGCCCGGTGCCTTTGCATGCTGGATCTATATCAGAAAAATATAGCATTCACCCAGGGGTTTTTATTTAGCGTCCCTGCCTTTGTGCCAGCAGACCTTGCATGGCAGGTTCAGTGACTTTCCATGGGGCCTTAAGAATTCAATTTTGCTTTTAAATTTGCTGCCTCTAGGCAAGATGTAGCAAGTTTTTATGCGCATGGTGCCTCTTTGTCTGCGTAGTGGTCTCATGCGTAACAAGGACAAGAAAAACAAAAAATCTGTCTATATAAAGGATGCTATTGTGTGAAATTATTAAGTAGCAGGGGAGCTGGGGCAGGATTTGCCCACACCCACGTGCTGCCAGTGACTGGGCTGGCTGGAGCAGAGCTGGGGTGGGCTGCACCATGAGCTTTAGCCCCCCTTTTCCAGCAACTTCGCTTGCCAGGCCCGGCTTTCACAAGAGTTTATTTTCAGAGCTGCTCCTTCTGAGCAGAGAGGAGCGGGAACGCTCCGACCCCGCATCGCGCTCCCGGCACCATCCACCTTCCCCGCGGGGAGGTTTTGGCATGAGCTACCCGACTCATTTCTCTCTTTACTGCTGCCAGAGACTCAGCCAGTGATAAACAGCAGCGGGTGCCTTTTAATTAACATCCTCATTCAAGGCAACATATTATTTTCATTAAAATCAATAAATAGCCTCTGCTTGGACTTTTTTGTATGCCTTATATTTAAAGCAAAACAAACCCTCCTCCTGGCATCTGGATCCCATACTTCCTCCACGGGATGCTCCGCCACCAAGGCCGCACCTGAGCGGGCTCCGCTCGCGGGATGGGGATTTTCCGGTAGGAGAGGCAGCGGTGGGTCGGATGCCTTTGGGGATGCTTCTCCCTGGGGTGGTGGTGGGGGAAGCTGTTATTTCAGATACAACAGAGGGCAGAGCCGGTGAGCGATGGAGCGCAGCATCCCTGACAGCGTCCTGCTCCGGACTGCATCTCTTCTTGCCCCGCAGGGACCTTCCTGCCCAGGGTGGACGGACTGGAGCAGCTCCGGACTCGTATGGAAGTGACCCTTTCCTTCTAAAAATGGGTGCTGTTCAATTAGCCTGGCTGAGCGGGGTTAGCTGAACCAGGTTAGGCCAGGCCTGGATCCACAGTAGTTTGGGATCTGGGCTGAGTAAGTGGTTTAAGTGGAAAATCACCCCGCAAAAAGCAGACACGGGGTCACGGCATGGTGGGCTGGGTGTGGGGGGTGCAGGAGCATGGGGGTGCGCACGGGCGCAAGGGTGCACGTGGGCACGGGGGTGCACGTAGAAGCAAGGCTGTGCATGGGCACGGGGGTGTGCACGGGCACAGGGCTGGGCGTGGGGGTGCGCATAGAGGCGGGGGTGCACGTGGGTGCAGGGGTGCAGGCACAGCTGGGCGCTCTCCTTTGCAAAGCAGGAAAAGGGCCGAGTGGGGTTTTGTCTCACAACACGCCGGCCAGCACAACTCGTCTCGCTCCAGCACACACGCAATACGTTCCCAGCATTATGTCCCCAGTGCGACCCGGGCAGGCCTGCCCGGGCACAAAGCAGGCTCAGTCCCCTTTCTGTTTCCCACCAGCAATTCTTCATTCCCTTTTTCTCCCCGTGCTAAAGTCAGCTTTTACACACAAAGCCTCAGTTTGTCCTCGCAGCTCCCCAGCGCAGAAGCGCTGCTGTCCTTTCCGACAGGCAAGGGGCCGAAGCACCAAGCTGAGAGGTTTCCCCCCGTTGACATTAGCACCACGCTACGAGGTTTCCCACGGCCACGCAGCAAACCGACAGCCCCGCTGAGCCCCATCAGTCCCGTCTCCTCCCCAGCTCTGCCCCGACGCCCAGGCTCATCCTTGCCCGCTCCGGTGTGCCGGAGAGAGATGCCTGTGTTGCAGTGGCTTTGGCAACGACTTTTATCCCGACGACTTTTCCAGGAGAGCTGGTGAATGGGATGTTTGTCTCCCAGTTCTTCACGGTTTATCCAGCCAGGTTTATTCTCAGGGAGTGGCCGAGGTTTGTGCTGTCCCAGTCCGGGAGCCAGCTCGAAGGGATCCGGCTCCCAGGGACAAAATAAATCCATTAGTTGAACACGACCCGTGTGCAACGCAGCACCCTTGGACTCCACCCAGCACAGAATTTTCCTCCAGTTTGGGGCTTTATTGCAAATCTGCGACAAAGCCCGGATTTGTCAGGCGATCAATTTTGACTCCGGCATCAAAAAAACCCAAACACAGAACCCACCCCTGGGCTGATCTACCGGGCGGTCTCGAAGCCCTGCCACGCCGGGGCAGACGCTTTAACGAGGGGCCGTGGTGGTTTGGCGCGAGTTGCTCGGGCATTTTGTGGAGGAGTATAAATAAATGCAGGGCACCTGCCGGCTGTCCCCAGGTGACTGCTGCAGGACCTCTGGGCGAAGGCATCCCTCCAGACCTCCCGAAAGGCTCGCGGAGTGACTCTGTTTAACGGCTGGTAAATGGGAAAAGCCCCTGTCCCTTGTCCCTTGCCCCTCGCTGCTGCTGGGGACACGTCCTGCCGCCCCTTTCGGCAGACACGTTCCCAGGAGCGCTGACGGCCTCAGTTTGCCCTCAGCGGGTCTGATGTCCTTGATAAAGAAGGTGTCCCAGAGCCTGCCTTGGGTTACAGCCCAAACTTCAGCACGCGGGACCTTATTCTGCCTTTGGTTTCGTATTTTGACCAAACCAAAGCTTCAGAGACCTCCAGACCCTGGTAGCCGGAGACGGCAGCGCGCCGTGATGCTCCAAAACCCGACCGGCCACCAAGCCCAGCGAGCTTCTGCAGAGCCGTGTCCTCCCACGGCCAGGGCACCCCTGCGCCCAGCACCCCGGGCTGCCGTCGGTGACGGGGAGGAGGAAAATCCGCTTGTTTGTCACTGAGCAGCTCCAAAAAACCAAGATTTTTATAAAGCGCACCCGCTCCATTCGCAGCCTCGATCTGCAGCCGGCTGCCCACCTGGGAGATGATGCGCTGTGATAACCATGTTTGCTAGCTTGGATTTAAACCAAATGGCCACCTGCATGTAGAAATAATGATCCCAGGGCACTCTGGTGCCCTTTAAAATCTCCCCAGGGGAGCCCGGCGCGCAGAAGCGACCCAAGGGGCAGCCACGCGTCCAGGCTGCGGCCGTGCCGGAGGCTGACGGCTGAGCCCCACAGCTATAAAACACGCCTTGCTCTGGGTTCCTTGGCCGGGCTTCTCTTGCGCAAGGAGTGTCTGAAGTGGGATTTCTCGGTGTGCTGCTGTCCCTTGAAAGCCGCCATCCAGCCTTAGTCTGGGGACGCCGCCTCGCCAGGGCGGGCAGCCCTCGTCCCCAGCAGGCAGGGATCTCCAAGCCCCGCCAGTCGAGCCCTGCCTGCTTACGCGCTCCCCGCTTCCCGCTTGGGGATGAGCGAGGGGAGAGGGATGTCTCCTGGAGCAGCAAACTGAAACGTATCTGATGTTCAAAACAAAGTCTGGAGTTCATTAGAGCAGCAATCCGCAGATTGGGAATCGGGCACTTCTGAGGGAGCGCACAAAGGCGCTTCACGGGGGTGTTAGCTCGCGTCGGCGCGTTTTCTTCACGGCCCAAATTATTAGAGGATCCAGATGTGCTCAAAGGCGCATCCGCGGCGCGCGTAAGCCTGAAGGCAGGCTGGGCGCCCGCAGAGCGGGCCCTTTTATAACCCCACTGATGCGATTCGCGCCTGCTGTGCAGCCCGGCGCCCGAGCCTTCCTCGGGCCTGAGCCCTGGGGAAAAGCAACAGGACCTGAGGATGCCTCAGGAGCAAACACCTTCCTGAGCAGAGACAGTCTTCAACCCGGGCTTAAAGTTAAGCCCGTGCTTGAATGCGTTGTGGCCATGTACCGGCCCTCGGCTGGTGACGGAGAGGCTGATTCGTTGCCCGGCTGCACCCCGCTGCAGGGCTTAATTGGATTATGGCAATTAAGGGACATTAGTGCTGTTGCTCCCAGTAGTCCCAAGCGCAGTCCTCTGGCTGGGCGATGGGAATGCCAGTTCCTCCCCAGCAAAAACCCACTTTATGGGCAAGATGGTCTGGTTTGCAGAAGCACAGGTCTATGCAAAATCACTACGAGCTGCTGAGCAGCCCTGGCGTCTCCTCCAAAAGAAAGGGGGGACAGCTTCACCTCCGAAGCAGGGCTCCGCGCCTCCTCTCGTCCTCAGCAAAAAACCCCGACCACCCCGTCTGCTCACCGGGCCGTGGGGTCCTCGTGCACCTAATGATGCGCGTGTAACGAGGGCTGGACACGTCCCCTCCTTGTCAACTGCTTAAGTCACGAGAAATTCAGTGATGTTGGAAAAGAGCTGCTTGTGAGCGGAGCCCCGTCGGATTAGTCCAAACAAAACACATGTGATGGATTAAAAATAAAAATGCTATTAAATTCTTTCAGGATGTGAAACTTAACAAAAGGCCTGTTGTGCGCGGAATGGAGGGAAAACGCCGGAGTCAGGGCCGGGAACTCACTTAGCCAGGCAGTTTTGGAAGGACCACCTTGGATTTATTTTATCCCACTATTTTTGGCCTTTGCGTGCAGGTTTTGTTCGCGGAGTGATCTATTAATGCCTCAGTCTCGTCTTCTCAGGTTCCCTCTGCCCCACGCCTCCGCAGCGGGCTAGCTCGGACAGCCAGGCCCCCAAATGAGAGGGCAGGCGGGGAGCGAAGGGCTGTGTCGGAAAGCAGAGCTCTCCCTCCCTGCCCGGGAAGCCGTGACCTTTCCCAGCAAGCAGAAACAAAACCCGACAAATTCCAGAAAGTTTCAAAATCACGACGGCGAAACCCCAAAGCATCGCCTGGGAGCGGAAAAGCCCTTTTCAGACTGATGCTGGAAGCTTTTCGGCTTTGATTCCCAAATGCTTCGGTCCAAAAATTCACTTTATTTTTCCTTTCTTTTTTTCTTCCCCGCCCCAAGAGGAAAATTTTAACTCCACCGAAGCCGCATGTTGCACAAGGGTTTTGTCAACCGTCGCGGCTTAGAAAGTGGGATGGAGATAAGCCATCGCTGCCCCGGCAATTGCTACATGCCTGCGTTTCTCGCTCCCCCCGCCCCGGGGGCTGCTTTCTGCCCTTTGCTGCTCTGCGCCCAGCTCGCATAATCCGCGCTTCTTCTGCCGGCCGGCCGGCCGAGAGGAGCCTGCCAAGCTGGAGGAGGGCCCGGAGCCCCGGCCCACCGCAGCTAATGCAATATTTACTGCTGCAGAGCGGCGCTGGAAGCTGCCGACAATGAGCTGCTTTGTGCGGGGGCGGCTGCAGGAGGGTAGGGGGGCACGGGGTTGGGGGGGTTTCGGGGGTCCCCCCACGTCCCTGCCTGCTTGCGGCATCTGGGGTGAAACCAAAGCTTCCCGGGGCATGGTGGACCTCAGCCGTGAGCTGGGCATGGTCCGTAGGTCGGGCAGGGCGGACGTGCACAGGAGAGCATCAGCGTGTCCAAAAGGACCCCCCGCAGTGCTCTGGGGCCATCTGGGGACGGGGGGACAGTCCTCGCGGCCGTGGGGCAGCCTGGTTACTGCTCCCACCAGGACGGCTGGTCAAATCCTTCCTTTTCGGAAAGATGGTAATAAAAAGTGGAAAAGTGGCCTGAGTTCACAGGCTCTCGATTCGGAGGAAGGAGCAACCGTGGAGCGTGCCCTGGGGCCGGTGGGGCTGGTGGGGAAGTGCCCCTGCCGCTTGCTGCGAGCCCCGCGCGTGGGCTGTTTTAGTCAATAAAGTGCAGGTTTTGTGCAGCCTCCTGCTTTTTCATCAAGAGGATGAAAAGCGCTTTCCATCGGCAGCGGGCAGAGCTCTGCAACCCCGACTCTTTCCAGGTAGATTTGTTTTATTGACCCGTTTTACTCAGGATTTACCCGCAGGACCAAATCTGGAGCTGCTCCAGTGACCTCCAACGGGACCACCGCCGAGGATGCCTTTGGCCCTAAGAGCAAAAGCGTTGCATTTTCATCGAGGACGCAGCTGCCGACGAGGCTTTGAGCCGGGGAAGGTGCTGGGCCGAGCTCCCAGGAAAATTCAGGCTGGCAGAGCTCACGTGCCTCGGGGAACGCCTGGCTGGGACGTGCGCTGCTCTTTGCAAACTTGGCATGGTGCTCCTCCGAAAATCTCACTCCGGGATGTACCTGAGGTCAGCCAGGGAGGCAATTACGACATGGGAAAGGCCATCACTCCATGGCATCTCTGGGGCGGGAGGCGTGTGGAGCACAGCGGGGCCAGACCCCCGCGGTGAGATGCTCGTGCGAGAGCTTCGGAGGCAGCGGGACCATCCGCATCCTCACTGTGGGATGGCTGCGCGCGTCAGGCTTCCCATACCCACCGCTTAACCAGCTGGTTAGTGCCAAACCGTTAAACCTAGGTAAGAAATAAGGGTGGGTGGTATGGGCAGCTGAGCCTCCATCCCGTATTCTTCGGTGGTCAGCGGCTATTATTCCTCATACAATAGCCACCCGGAGTAAGAGGGCAGCTAAGCACGGGCGGGGTATTCATTTGCAAAATGATTAACAACGCGTTAATAATTTAATTCTGCCTCCGAGTCCCCAGTTTGCAGCCGTGTTCGCCAGCGGGGCAGGCTGGCTGCTTTAGCCTTTCCGGTTACTTCTGCCATGGGCGGAGGGGAATGACTTCTCCAGCGTGGGTCCATTTGGTGTTAAAAACGGGAAATCAGTTTTCTATCGATTGTCATTTCTCTTAACGTATTCTCGCAAGTGCTCATTAAATTTTCATTCAATTATCCCGGGCCGTGTTGTATTTCCCCCCCGCCCCCGGCCCCCGCCATCCTTTTCAGAGGGAATAGGCGATAATGGACGCATCCATCCCTCCCGCGGAAGCAAGCCGTTCAGCGTGCGGCTAATTTAATCGAGGAGAGGCAAATCTTAATAAAGGAGGAGGGAAGAGCAGTACTCGTACCAGGATGGCTGATGGTATAATGACCCGTCTTCTGAACAGGCAGAGCAGCCGAAGCTCTCCCGGTGCCATTAATGTTCGACATGTCAGAGCTGAAGGTACCAGCGAGAGGAAAACAACATCATTAAGCAGGACCCTCTCACACGGGAAGGGGAGGCACATTTATATTCTGACAGGGGATTATCTAGGCAGCAATAATAATAGCAGGAGTAATAATAATAATAATAATAACAATAAATCGTTATCACCTGGCACTGCTGGCTGTAGCGGGACCCAAGGGTGTGAAACGGCTCCGGTAGAGTTAAAAGGGTGAGCATCAGCGGGAGAAGACCGGTTTGCAAGGTGATCTGGGGCAAGTCCCTGCCTGCTCCTGCCTCAGTTTCCCCAGCTGCAAAGCCAGGCAGTGATACCTGGCTTTGCAGAGCACGCTGTGGCTGCTCAGCTGGGTACCACTATCTAAATCTTAATGCATTTCCATTTGTTCTTCTCTACCAAGACCAAAATGGTACGTTGTCCACCCAACATCATCATCTTTTTGGGGTGGAGAGCTGCAGCCTGAGCTCGGCTCTTGCTGTCGTGGCCATCCTCAAGTCCCCCAGCCTCTCCCATCTCCAAACAGGGGATGGAAAGGCTGGATTTGCCGCTGCTCTGCCTGGAAGAGCTTTTGCCCACGGGAGCATCCTGCTCGGTGCAGAGCCCCCATGGACAGCCCGGCCCTCGCTCAGCCCTTTGCATGGGAACAAGAGGGACGGTGCCGAAGCCAGACCTTGTCCGAGCTTGAAGGTGGGCTTGTTCTTGGATCTTTTTCGGATTTTTCACATTCAGACTCACGAGGGCATTTGTCGTAAGGCTTGTGACAACAGCTCATCCGTCTGCAACGCTGACAAGCCCAGCCACTAGCCAAAAGATATTCCAGGTTCGGCTCCAAATACCGCGTGCTTGACCCGTCTCTGAGGACTATACGTTCCAGATAGACGCGTTGTTCCTATACGCAGCACGTTACCAGGGGTAACGGCTGCGTGGCGCAGCTGTGCACGCCACTTGTTAACGCGTGAGCAAGCGTTCAGTCTCGGGGAGACACACTTGCTGTTATCCCCAGCTTAGGTAGGCAGGGCTCTGGGCAGAGCCGGGCAAGCAGAGGAGAGCGGGGCTCTGGCGGATCTCTCCAGCACGTCGGAGCGGTTACGTGCGAGGCTGGCAGCCTCGCTGCATACACCACCGTTTATCTGGGTTTCAAGCCTTTGATAAAGAACCACAAGGCAGACGGCGGCAGCATCTGAAAGGGATCAGGGATCAAGGTAGCGAAGAAAGACCTGGCTCTGAATCAAAAGGATCTCGGCGGCGGCGGCGGCGGCGCTGAGGGGGCCGGCTCCTGCTCGGGGTCGGATAGGGATGCTCCCTTCTCTTCAGAGGAGGGGAATGGAAGGGGGGAGGGGGAGCAAGGCTGCAACGTTGCCGTGCACCCTTCCTGCACGCGTTCAGCTGTATTTTGCTGCACTCATTCCCTTCGCTTTGCCACTGGCGAAGACCTGTCTCCAGTGTTGCAATGGCTTGTACTGCCCATAATTTAAACCCACTTGGGGCACGGAGAAAGGAGTGCCGTGCACCCCGCAGGGGTGTAAGATGCCGCCCCATTGCACGTCCAACACCCGTGCAGCTCAGCCTCCCCTTTGCCATCACCCTGCCCCATCCCGGGTGTGCTCTTGGCAAACACGGGCCTTTGAAAGGAGGGAAGAGATTCAGGAACTCAGGATGTGCTCACAGCAAACAAGCGTGTTAGCTGAAGCGATGAGAGCTCTTTTTCTGAGTGCTTGCGGTAAGCTCCATTACTGCCGCCGCCGCCGCCGCGCCGCGCACCGGGGCTCGGTACCGTCAGTGCTGCGCTGCTGGGGAGAAGCGCTCCTTAATGCCAGATCGGAGCTGTCTTTCGTAATGCAATTATTCTGCAATAATCTTGAAATGGAACATAATTAGGAAAGGAGAGGGCGGGCGGCGGGGGAAGTGTGCAGTCGTAGTCGGGAGCTGTAATGCCTGGGTTGTGCCGGCGCTCGCGGAGAAGCTGGACGCAGCCCCTGGCCGGGGCCGTTGGCCGTGGGGCGTCCTCTCCTCGCGGAGCTGGCTGAAGCTTTTACCTTCAAAATGAGGAGTAAAGAGGAGGGTTTGGTGGGTTTTTCCCCCCTTTTATCTTGAAAAATAATTAGGCTGAAAAGTGTTTCGGAAGAGGCTCGCAAGCTTTAAAACAAGCTTCTGAAGAGCCTGACCAAAGCAGCGGCCTCTCCCTCTGCAGACCCCCCCCCCCGCCCAACCCCGGGTTAGGGGGCCATGCTGTCGTCCCCGGATATCCCCTCCCAGCCAGCGGGATCCGAGTCCCGGATGCAGGGATGGAGAAGGATGCTCGTTGCAGACAGTCCATACACGGGTGGAAGTACCCTAATAATGGAGAATTTGCTTCCTGGCACCGACGCTGGAGCCCCTGATGGTCCGTGTGGTCCCTCTCTCGTACCCCTGAAGGCAAAAGGCTTATTTAAACTGATGATTAAATGCAGCCAGTGTCAGGGGCTGAAGGATGAAGGGGTGTCTGCAGGGTTTGGGGGGCGGGGGGGCCAGATCCTTGGGCATGGGTGCAGGGAACACCCCTGGACCCCCTCTGCACCTTTATAGCTTTAGGGCTTTCGCTGGCTGGGGGCACCCACGGAGCCCCCGGGCCACGGCTGGCTTTGGTTCACCCATCCCTGACAGACACCCCGTGGACAGACACCCTACCCCCCCCCAGACAGATGGCTCACCCGTTTCTGGGAACTCTTAGCCATGGAAAAAAAATTCCCAGCCCTCCGAGTGACTCACAGGGGAGCTAGCTGGCTGCACCGCTTATTTTTCTTCCTGCTTCTGCCTGAAGAAACCATCATCTCCAGTGGCCGGTGCTGGGACACCACGACTTTCGCTCTTCCCCTTTGTTTTGTCTGACTTATTCTCTCCTGGGGGGGTTTCTCCCACTGCCAGAGCCCCCGGCGGTGGAGCAGGGCTGGGGACATGCCCAGTCCCTGGAGGAACTACCCTACTGGGGGGATTCTCCGGTGGCTAGAAAGGGTTGTGCTCATGGTGAAAGTCCCTCCCTTTACCCCAGCCGGCAATTTCGTGAAACCCGCAGGAGCACAATTGCCCCTGGGGCCTGATCCTGTACCCCACTGGGCCGATACCCCGTGCAGAAGTCGGGGCAAGACCCACAAACGCTGCACACATCCCTCCCCATGGAGGCGCCGGCCATGTTTTCTGCAGGATTGAGGCCGGAGAAGGAAAAGAAAGGCTTTAGAAGCAGCCCCGAGCTCACAGGCCAACCTCTCCCACCTCGGGGCTCCCTGAGGAGAGCCTGGCCCGAGCGCTCTGGCCCGGGCTGGGGCTGTCGCACCCCGGCGGCTCCCGCGGCCCCGGCTCCACCGCACACCCCACGCCGTTATAAAAGCTTTGCTGAATCAGATCTAAACCAGGCCTGGAAATTCCTTTGGCATGAGCCGAGCCGGGGATTTCAAACCGCATATAGCTTTTTCATTACAACGCCTGTGCGCTTTTTTTTTTTTTTTTTTTTTACATATAGATATATATATATATTTTGATTTTCAGAGGGCAGGGGCGGGTTTTGCTGCTTTCCCAGCCTGTGGGTTTGGTCAGGTCCCCGTCCCAGTGCTGCTCCGCATCCCCGGAACGCCTCACTCCCACGCTAAAAGCTTTTGCCTTCCGGCTGCCGGCTCATTAATACAGCTCAATTAATGCTTACTCCCCTGTTGTCCAAAGGTATTGGATTTCCAGTCCCTTCTCGCCAGGCTGAGCCAGCCGCCAGAGCCCCGCTCTGCTGCGTGCGCAGTCCTACCGAGAGCCAGGAGCGTTACCCCTCTTTGGGGTTAAAAGTGGTTTTTATGGAGATTTTTCCCCTTTCAGCCCTGGGGAGGGGGTCTATTGTGGGTCACTGGTGCAACACGGCTGCAGAAGGATGGGACGGGAAAACAGAGACACATAACCTTCATCTTGGCTTGATCTCATGACCTACAGAGCGCATTTAAACATATATCCTGGTTAAGTGAAGGACGCAGGGTCGGTCACCCCACAACCAGCACCCTATTTCGCAGGGGGAGACCCTCCCTGCACTGCCGCCCGGGCATGAACCAGCTCCGAAACCGTGAGAGATGGAACCTGGGCAAGCGGGAGAGTTTTTCCAGGGTGGGATTAAGATAAAACGATTTCCATCTGAGCCCTTGCCTACCACGGCTGGGCAGGGCTCCTGTCCCACACCCCTCCGTCCCCCTTCCCCTTCCCGCCTCCGTGGAAAACACCTTCGCGGCGAGGTGCTGGGAGCTTCTAATAGAAAATCAGAAGTTTAAATTGGCACAGCAGCGGCCGAAGCAGTGCTTGGAGCCACGCTGTGCTGACAGTTTATTTAACAAAATAATAATAATAATAATAATAATAATAATAATAATAATAATAATAATAATAATAATAATATAGATGCAAAATGGAGTGAGGGAGAAGGGGACTGTTCTAGTGATGCTTCGCTTCTCTGTTTGGGGAGACTAGAGAAACGTCACCCCGGGCTCGGTGTAAGCAGCACGTTTAATGCTTAAATTGCATTTCTTTGCAGTTTGGCTAGCAGAGGTGATTTGTTCCTGGGGACCAGGCAAGGCTTCAGAGGCGGCATTGCTGTCTGAGCTGGGGCCGGAGAAAACCCAGCGAGAGACCCCAAACCTGGGGGGGGGGGGGGGGGGGNNNTCTGCCATGGCTCCCCAGGGTCATTATTTGAAATATTTCCCTTCCTCCATGGGAGAAAGCAGCAGGGAGTCCCCAACAGCCTCGCACGGGCAGGATTTATCCCTTTCCCTAATTTCCTAGACTGCCCAGGCAGACTTCTGGTAGCAGAGGGTTTCTTCTGAACAATTTCTCATTGCAACAACAAGAAAGAAACGAAGGGGAAAGCAAGGGGACGAACCGCCTCATTTGCTTCGCCAGCACGAGGGTTTCCTGGTTGGGGCAGGTTGGAGGCTGGAGAGGCGGCCGGGAAGGATGGGGCCGGGTCCCCCCCCGCTCCGTGAGCTGCTGTGCTCACCGTGGAGGGAAAAGAGCCTTCAAAGGGATTTCTTTTGGAAAGGGGGCTATAATTACCTGTTTATGGTTATAATTATTTCCTACTGTCCCTCGCAGCCCTGCTCCAGCTCAGTGCTAAAGGAAGCCTTCCCCCCGCCCCGGGCATGGGCTACAAAGTGCCGGGAGGTCTGCATCCCAAATATTTAACATCCAGCCTGCGACCGCTTTTCTGGTAGCAAATTCCTTTCCAAATCTCCCCTGCAATTTGCGGCAGGCAAACCTTGTTTGAGTTTGAGGATTTAGCACATTTTTGCTGCACCGGTTTTTGCAGGGAGGGCTCAGGGCCATC
Source organism: Sagittarius serpentarius (assembly GCA_034782735.1). Lineage (NCBI taxonomy): Eukaryota > Metazoa > Chordata > Aves > Accipitriformes > Sagittariidae > Sagittarius > Sagittarius serpentarius. The sequence continues at coordinate 23,306,301 of JAVKLA010000088.1, read as the reverse complement.
CAGGTTGTGTTTTGTGTGGTCTGGCCACCCCCTGAGCATGGCACCCCGCCTTGCCGGAGGCACCCCCGCACCCATCCTGCTTGGCCCCCGGCAGCGGGAGAGCACAGGACCCCCCCACGGAGGGACCGTCCCCGCACCCCGTCCCCTCCGCCCTGTGCCCCCGCACATCTGGGGCTGCCGCCGAGGCTCAGGGTCGTCGGGCTTTCTTGTTGTTCTTTCTTTTTCCATTTTATGTGGTTTGTGGGCACATAATGGAAGGTGGATTCTGGAGGGTTTTGTTCTCTTGCCAGCCTGAATTATTAATCCAGTCGGGCTTCTTTCTTTCTGTTTTGCTTTTTGTTTTTTCCCCACCCCGTGGATTTTATTTTAGGCAATGGCAAATTCACCGGCTGGCAATGCCAGGCCATGCACCAGCCTCCAATAGGATCGCTCACCAAAGCGCAGCCACGCTCCGGCCCACGGCAGCGAGAAGCTGCTGGCCCTGGGAAGCATCCAGGGCCTCATCTGCTGCTGGTGCTCCCCGGGTCGGCACGGCCAGCGGGGAGGAGCCCCGGGGGTGCCCGTGTACAGGCGTGCAGCAGCCCTGCACCTCTGCCCTGGTGTAATCTATAGGGTTTTGCTGGAAGAGGGGGTTGAAGGGTGAACTAAAGCCTCCTCCTGTAAGGGGAAGACGCTGCCCGTGCCGGAGGAGATGGGCACGCAGGGCCGGGTTACCATCCTCACTGAACGGCACGGTGCTGGGGTGCTGGGATGGTGAGAAATCAAAAGCCGAGGCCGAGGCGGTGCAGGACCAGAGCTGGTCCGGCTCCCCGCAGCCTCCGTCAGCACCCTTAGCCATCCCCAGCCCCCCCGGGTAGGTTCCTAAGGGGCTGCAGACCCCCCGGCGGTCCCCAGCCCCTCACAGCGGGGGCATGCTTGCTCCCCATCCGCCCCAGCGCAGAGTCACACTGCCCCGAGCCCGTGGGGCAGGGACATCCCACCTGCGTGGCCCAGGCCGGAGGGGCCAGCCCCAGCCTTTCTCCCCTGAGGGCAGCGTTGCGGGGGTCCCCCGGCCCCCCTGCCTTCATGGCGGGGTGGTTGCGGGCAGGAGGCGGGCAGGGAGACGGTGTTGCAGCTCTGCTCCCCGGGGCGCTGGCAGCCTTGGCACCCGCCGCCGCGGCTTTGGGTGGCCCCGGCCCACCCAGCCGCACCCGGGGCTGCCGCCCGCCCGCCAGACACCGCGCTCCGCTTTAATTAGCGGGGTGGTTTAATGAACGGCAGCTCGACAGCAACCACGGAGCCTTCCTGGCTGAGCAGCCGCGGTTTGTTATGGCTGCGTCTGCTTGTCCCCCTTTGCACCCTGTGTGCCCCCTCCTCTTCCTCGTGGGGAGCGAGGCACTGGGGAGGGGGCTACAGTGAGGACCCAACCCTTATTATACACCAGAGACTCCACATCAGAGGGATGGGGTGGGAGCACCCCAGTGTGCAGAAGCAATGCAAGGGCGCTAGGGACGCCTGGCTTTGCCGGCTCCGCTGGAGGGCTGCCTGGGCTGCAGCTCCCCCCGAAAGATGCTTCCATGGGCACCCGCCGAGGGGTGATGGACGCCTCCGGGTTTGCTGCTCTCCCCTCCGGCTGCCCCCACCCATGGGCAGGCTCGGGGGCATTTATCTATACCGGGAAGACTGGGAGAGCGTTATTAAATTGAGCATCGCCAAATGGCGGCTGCGGAGGGGAAGATGCTCCCTGCCATCGCTGGGGCTGAGGTTGCTGTTCCCGTCACGCGGCGCCGAGCGAGCAGCCTCCGCCTGCGGAGGGAGAACGCGCCTGCCCGTGCTCGCGGTGCTAACGAAGCCCCCGGGAGCCCGGGCACTAACGAAGCCCCCCGGGAGCCCGGGCAGCACGCAAGCCTGCGGCAAAGAGACAAAAGCACTTGTTGAAAGAGCCAGCCGGGCGCTGGGCCGCGCGGCATCGCCGGCACCTCACCGCCTAATTGGTGACCCCCAGTCGGCAGTGGTAATTAGAGCCCCAGCCCTCCCCTCCGCTGGCGACTCTTATTAACCACCTCCGGCTTTACCCCGCGGGGAGTCGGGGCGCAGGAGGCTGGGGGTGCGGCGAGCACGCTGCCTGCCGTGTGCGCTCTGCCCACCCTCGCTGGAGGAGGAACCGGGTGACAATTCATAGCCGCGCTAATTGGCCTCGCTGCTGCCGAGCTGTGCCGAGCAGGGAGCGGGGAGGTCAGCGGATAGAGGGTCATCCTCCTCCTCCTCCTCGGAGCAGAGGGTACCCGTCCCCAGGGCCTTCTCCTTTGCTTTTGTTCCCTTCCCCAAAGCAGGTTTTGTAGCAAGCGAGCTGCCATCGCGGTACTGCACCTCCAGCCCTGGAGAGGGGAAGGATTCAGCGGCCAGAGGGGAAAAAAATTCCCCTCGCTGAGCATTTGAGGCCAGATGATACTCCCATTTTTGTTGGCACTGAAGGCTATTTTACCCCTGCCTGGCTTAATGTTATTTTCCGTGCCTTACAGCTAAGCAGAATCAGGATGCAAGGCATTAAAATCACCTTCTGAACCTGCCATTTCGTGAGACCTGAAAAAGGGGAAAAATCAGTGAAACCCACAAGTGTGGAGACAGTCTCTGTGCACCAGGTTGCGCAGCTGGAAACGGCCTTATCTGCTGCTGGCAGAGAGCTGAGGCTCTGCTGAAAACCAGGGATGTTGGTGTAGAAACCCGGGTCTGCGGGCAGCCGGCCAGGGCCCAGCGCCGAAATTACGGCGCTGATGCAGTGGCCTTGGAAAGCGCGGTGAAACACAGCGTCCGTCTGTCCCCTCCATCCAGACATCAAATGGCTCCTCTCGCCGAGACGAGCTACCCGGCGCGCCGTGGGAAGCCAGCGGCTGCCGGGGACTGATTCTGGCGGCAAACACGGCATCTTTGATCTCGCCGTGGCCGGCGCTGGCGAGGCTGCCCCGTGGGGTCAGCTGCGAACATGGTGCAGCAGGCTCCCCGCTCCCAGCCTCAAATATCTGTCTGCTCCGCTCCGGCCGCAAACCCTCCCCCGGACTAGAAAGAGGGAAAATTACATGTTCCAATTTGCAGATCTGGCGGAGATAAATGCCCCCGGAAGGCGCAGCTGGAGATGCCGGGGCCGATAGCACCGGGCTGTCTCCCCCTGGGCCCGCTGCCCCGGCACCGGGGCTGCCCCGCTCCCAGAGAGAAGCTGGGAAACTCCCTCCCGCCCTGCTCGGGGTGGCAGAGGGCCAGGCTGATCCCCTAAAACCCCGAGGGTGGATCACTCTGTGGGCAAAATTGTCTCAGATTAAGCGTGGGAGGAAAAGCAGAGCAGTGATGCATATGGGGCGGCCACTCATGTAGCGAGAAGGTTTGGCCTCAGCTGCTAGGGAGGGCAGCCAGGCTCAGCGGCATCCCTTCGCTCTGGAAGGGGAAGAGGGGACATTGGGGACAGCCAGCTCCCGGGAGACCACCAGCAGGGAGTGATGTGGTGGGTACCAGCCCCCCCGGGATGATGCTGGGCAGAAGGGCCACTGGCTCTTGCAGGCGGCGAGCTGAAAGCTGAGAGGAGCCCAGGAAGGGGGACGGGGCGGGGGCAGGGGGGAACACCTGACGTGTGCTGTATTTCATAACATGAGATGTGAGACTTTAATGGGCTCTGAGATACCGAAGAGGACAGGAAGCCTAAACCTGTACGCGGCACATAAAGCCCAACAGCAACACGCGATACCATCACCACGTTCCTTCGCCTGCGGCGTTTGCCTGCGGCCCCCAAGGACAGACCCCGCTTGCCCGCAGAGCACCAGCTCTGCTGATGAACTCAAAAGACGTATCAGTGCAAGAGATCCTGACCTGAAGAGCTGTGACAAAGTGGTAAACAAGGTTTTATATAAAAAGCGATGCTGTCCAAGGCTGGGCTCTGGTGAGAGGGGTGAGCTGGGAAAGCATCCCGGCGGCACGGGGCCGGCGGGTACATCACCGTGAGTTGTGGCCAGAGCCGTATTTCTCTGTTGCGAAGCTGAGCAGTAAATCCTGGCCGGAGGAGCTCCCGGAGGCACGGAGGGACAGTCACCGCCAAAATTTATGGTTCAGAGGTGGCAGAGCCATGCCGTAAATATAAGGGGCGTGCAGAAGAGCTGGCCCCTGTGCTTCCCCAAGGGGAAGCTCATCCCCTTGCCCGTCCTCTTCCCCAGGCCAATTTTCTCTCATTTTGGTTTCACAGCCAGCACTGTTCATTGCTGTTAAAACATCCCCGTCTCTAGAAGGAGCTGGTACCCGTCCCTGGCAGCACCGGGGATGGCCATAATGGGTAACAACCACCACGACTCATGCCAGCGGCATCAGGAATGACAGGGAGCTGAAATTTGCAGTGGTCATGTCTGCAAGCGATCTCTCCCCATCACCACCGTCCGGGCCTTGCCGCCTGTGATCAGCCTCTCCCGGGGTTTAACGCCCCCCAGCTGCATCCCACGGGCTCATTCCCCATCGACCCCCACTGGGACCAAACCCTGCAGCTGCACCCACCTCTGGTTTAAGGCCAGAAAAGATGATTTCAGCAGCGCTAGCACTTACCCCGGCAAATAAACCTGCGGCAGTCACAACTTCTCTGCCAAGTGATGCTGATGGTGGCCGGCCGGGCTGCGCTAGAGGTGAATGCAGGTCTCAGAGGAATGTGCCAGCTCATGATGGGTGGCACTCGGATGCAGGCAGGTGGGCTGCGGGCACGCTGGCATTTCACTGTGGGTAGGGGAAAATTAGCATCTGTACTTCCAAAAATGGCCAAGGAATCAGAGAACATTATCAATGAGCTGGAAAAGGGAAGGGAAAGGTCTCCTGGGAGGATTAACCCAGCGTACGATCCCACGGCGGTGATTACACCACAGGTGCGCCAAATCCATGGGCACAGGAAGAAAGCCCGAAAATCGTTTCAAAGGGACAAGGCGGAAAATCCCATCAGAAATGTGTAAGAATAAAAGGAGCTGAGGAGGGAACTAATAAAAATGTATCCGGGAATTAAAAATAATAATAATGAAATAAACTAAGGTTTTCCTGTTGACTTCACTTTGGGATTTCACCCTGATGGGGGATTTATAAGCCACGTATCTTTCTCATTTGTGGAAGGATTTGCAAACCTGCACCCTTATCCATCACATAAGGCACCCATGGGTACCACGCACCCGGCTTTCCTGGGCACGGATGATGCTTCTGCCTGGAAACTGCATCAGGAGCAAAACCTGTGCCCGGGTTGAGAGGTGATCCCATCCGGTGGGGGCAGCCACCGCAATATGATGGGGCAGCTACGGCCGCGACCTTGAGCCGACAGCACGTTGACGGGGAGATCGTTTTTCCAGGTAGGAAAGTGCTCCTCCAGCCCAGCCAAGTTCCTGAGGACAACAGGCAGCCGAGCCCCATTAAGCTCATGACGGCAAAGCCGTTTCTGTCCAAAGGCGGAGGTTCATTTTAAAGCTCTGCACATTAACAAGTCCCAGCGAGGAAGTCAATAAAGGCATGGAAGGGTTTCAAAGCGAGACTGCAGGCAGGGCTGCCTGCTGGTACTGCAGGGACTTGGAGACTTGCTCGTCGGGCATTCGCGGGCAATTGTTTACCTCCAGTGTTAAAGTCTAGTTGAGGTGGAAGAGCAGCAGAACTCAGTTCCCCCCCCAAAGTAAATCACAAGTAGCACCCCTTGTCTGGCACTGGGAGGAAATACCCCCGGAGGGGGAGAGGCTCAGCCCCACGGCCCCCTCCCTCTGCCTGGGCCCCGCTCGGCGCCCGCCGGGTACACTACAGCCTGCTGGCGGGGGGGGGGGGGGCGTGGG
>JAVKLA010000088.1:23249558-23299335 GCA_034782735.1 Sagittarius serpentarius | reverse complement strand
CCAGGAGAGCGATAACAGCAGAGGGCTCGGCCCACTGATTCCACCTGGAAACCCGTGAACATGCGAGCCTCCCCGGCCAGGCCCCTCTGGAGACAACCACCGCAGGGCCCAGCACCAAGCTCACGGACTCCAGCCCAAACGTCTTCCTCCCACCGGTGACTTCTGCATGGGGCCTTGGCTCTGTTGTGGAAAACATCAGGCTAGAGCTAACCCTGGAGTCAGGAATGGAAATAAAACACCTCCCAGTTGGGCAGGGGGGGACGACGACGACACCCCACGCAGGGAGCTCTTCTCTGCCTGCTTATAGCTTTGGTGCTGGAAAATGGCCGGGTGCAGCAGCACGGGTATGGGACGCTCCAGCCCGTGGTGCAACGCAGCGCTGCCGGCTTTTCGGGTGCTCGCCCTGTGGCTGCTGTCGGAGCTGGGAGAAGGGCTGCACCACACCCCTGCGGTGGAGTCACCCACATTTCTGGGCTGAAATCTCACCTGCGACTGCCCAGGTATCGCATCCTCGTACCTCAGGCCAGCCATTTGACACGTCGCTGAGGAAGCGCTGGGCTCTGGGAGCGCGGGCGGTGGGGACCTCAGCCTTGGGGACCCATGTCACCACCCGCCCGCCTGCCCGCCAACGTGACTGAGCCCGTCAGCGGCGCCCAGGCAAGTTCCTGTCTCTCTTGTCCCCATTTCGGCTCTGCTCTGCGCCTTTTCTCTTTGACTAGAAGCGGTGTCAGCACCGAGCGGCTCCGGTGGTGCCGCGGTGCAAACGGATGCTCATTTGCATAGAAAGCAATTGCAGACAGGGCGGGTGCCGGCGTGGGGTGCCGTTAGAGCAGCTAGAGAGAGGGATCGCCCTGGGTTGGGGGTTAGACCCTGTTACACCACCCCTAAACCCCTGCCCTCCTCGCCCTTGCCCTCACTCGCTGAAAGCATGGCTGGGGTGCTCTGTTACGTGGGGCAGGGAAGCAGCTGGATAACAGGGCAGGCAGCGGGGTCAATGATGAGGCTCGAGGTCCACCAAAGGACCTGTGAGAGCCTATCCAAGACACCCGTGGCACCGTAGGAAGGAGGACGGGAAAGTATCGAGATACTGCTTTCCGGGAGAGAACGATGTCAGCAAATGATTGGTTTTGAGTGCATTGCACAACGCGTACGTAAAATGATCGTCTGATCAAAAAGCCCGTGCCAGAGACAGCGCAGAAGCTGGCGGACACGGTCACATACATCGGAAATGCACAGCACGGGGGAGAAAAGGGAACCGGGGCTTGGGGCTCGGGGCTCGGGGCTGGACCCCGCTGGGTGGCTGTTGGGTGCCACAACATGCTCTTGTGTCCCACCGAGTAGTGACACCCAAGGGACGAGCAGAGCCCACAGCTGAGCCGGGGCTCAGGGCGGGCACTGGGTGCACAGGAGTCCCAAAAATCAGACCCTTCGACGAGCAAGCCCTGATGCCTGGAGCAGCCGCTTCAGGCTGGGGGTTTGGAGATGGCTGGTGGGGACACGGCTGGGGCGGGGGGGCTGATGGTGGGGAAGGACGTGCTCCCCCGGCCTCCTGGGATCCAGAGAAACCCCCAGGAGGCAAACTGGGTTTTTTTCCTCCTGTGGAAAGCAGAGCCCCGATGCTTGGACATGCAAACCCCGGCTGCTGGGGCAGCGTCGGAGAAGTAGCAGGGCTGCAATGTGACGCTGGGAAATTATACAGTCAACGGAGCTGCTCTAATGCGAAAATGAACCAGACATCGTATGGTGTTGATTTAGGGCTCGAATACGAAGAATAGGGGAAAGGGAGGAAAATAACACCAAACAAATCTCAAACCCCCACGAGTTTATAAAGGCGCTTTGTGCAAACACACTGCTTTTACCCTGCGAAGCAAGCAGCGCTCCTCCCGGTGCCCGTTCAGGGCTGCGCTCAATCTGGTTTCGGCAAACCAGAAACAAAAGTCCCCGACTCCTATGAAGAGCCACCTCTTGTGGAGTCTTAAACGTCTGAGCAACGCGGCAAAGAGAATTAAAGCATCATTCAGGACGACGCCGTTCAGCTCTTCCCCACAACGTTTTTCATGATGTTTTTAATCATTTGAGGCACCTGATCAGCTTCCAGCGGTGCGGGCCGGCCTCGCCCTCAGAAACTTTTGAAGCCTTCCAGCTGTTTTCTAAAAATTGTGTGTTTGGGATGCTGCGAGAGGTGCTTTTGCTGGGGGATGCTACAGACTGTGACCACCTTTCACGTCCTGTGGCTACAAAAACTAAACACCCCTGGTAAGAAGTCCCAGAGCTAGTGTCTAAAGGAAAAAAGAAGCCTATTTGGCTTTCTTTTAGAAACCTGAATGCCAGCTGTTAGCAAAGCAAACGCACCCCACAGCCAGGCTCCGGGCTTTGAAACCGAAGTATGTTTCCTGAGCGATGCGACCCCAAATCTTCCTCGTATCAGGGCGGCTCTGCACTCCCCGGGGCCACGGCTGCAAGGAGCTGCAGAGGGCTCTGGATTTTAATCAGACACCCAAGTCTGGACCGAATTCTTTTTTGCGAACCACTCTCTTAAAAATCCGACACAAATACGAGTCTCCCTTGAAACGCTCTGTGACTAAGGGCGGCCTGCCGCCCAGTCAGCCTGCTTGGGGGAAACGCGGGAGTTCAGCTAAGAGCACCCTGTAAACCACAGCCATTTAGAAATCTAAGCCGTCGGTAGCGTGCGGAGTTTGAATCACCCACACTGAGCCCTCTCAGCGAAGGCAGCGGCAGACCTGTGTTGGGGAAGGTGTAATTAGAAGAGATCCCAGACCGTTAACTTCATTACTGCATAGCGTGGAGCATGGCCAGGGAGGACGGATGCAGGATCCCAGCCCGTCGGTGATTTCCCACCTCCAGGAGCTGCTCTCCGTGGCTGAAAAGGGAACTGAAATTAATTTCCAGCCACTACCTGCTCCACAAAGCAGGTACCTCCAAAAAGCAGGTAGTTCAAGGCTGCATTGGGAAGAGGAGCCGCAGAGCCCCCTCGCTTGGTCCCAGGGTTGTAGAGTCAATGGAGTGATGCTGGGGATACGGCGGCTTCGGGTCTGGCGCTGTTGGGTTTACGGACACCGCACGTCTGTACCGCACCGTCACCTGTGCTCTCCTACTATAAACACCGCTTGATTTACTCCATAGCTAGACATTACGATACTTGGTTAGCGTACGAGATGCTCCATCTAATGTATAATACTCCAGTAATGTCACATTAATCTGCTTTGGATTTTTTTTTTTTTTTAATTCGTTACATAGCTGTGCTGTGTCTGTCACCCACCGACTCGCGGGCGGGACGCCAGCGAGCGGCTGCCATTACACGGCTCCTGCTATTCCTGCTGCCGTCGGCTGCTCCCGCTCCCCCTCCCCAGCCCGTGTGTGGCCCAGCGTACATCCTGATGGGATTTCTTCAATGACTAAATAAACATGCCGGTGGCAAATGCTGCTGAGTGATAGTCAGAAGAAGCCGGAGAGCCTGTTCTTACAGCTGGAGGAGACAAGCGATGAGGCCGGCTAAGTTACAGGCAGAGCTGGCTCCTCCGGTGAGATGCTGAAGATGGCAGCATGTACCGGCAAAAGCGAACCGGCCGGCAGGAAACCTCTTCTCCCTGCAAAAAACCCCCATGAGTTTATAGGTTTTCCTTGCTATAGGTCAGGAGCAAAAATAAATAAACCCTGAAGCTCGCAAACACCGGTCTTACGTACCCTGCAAAAAGCCGTGCCTGTGCCTGTGCACACACTGGTGGGGAAGAGCAGGGCTTGACGCAGCTCCCTCTTGCCCACACAAGCCACGTGCGGCGCTCGCGTTGATGTTCACCTTCCGACCCGGACGAGGATATACTTCGGATATACTTTTTGCTCGGAGTATTTCATTCATCCAACTTTCCGAGCCTTTGCTCTGAACCACGCCGTGGCGGCTCCCAGTCAACCCGGCTGCTCCCTCCCTTCCGCCAGCCTCGTGGGCAGAGATTTTGGGTGATGAGAGCCTTCCCGAAAGGGGGACCCAGGGAAAGCACCCGACATCCCAGCTGGCAGACAGACAGCCGCAGAGCCAACACTGCCGGGGAGCTGCGGCCGGCATGCCGACTGCTGAGCGAGGGTAACAAGAAGCGATGCTTCTGGCCCACAAAGCAATCAGGGAGGCAATTAGGCACAGAACGAGCGGCATTTGTGTCACACCTGCCAGGCCAATGGAAAATGGCCGTGCTGCAAAACGGATGGAGAATACGGTTTGGGCTTGGAATTGTCTTTTTTTTCTTTTTTTTTTTTTTTTTCCACAGCGTTAAGTTCAAACCTGGAAGATTTGCTTTTTCGGATGGGAAGTGCTTCATTTTGGAACTAACTGGTTTCAGTTCTGAGCTGTTTAAAGGCACGTTTAGAGTTTCAACGGGGAAAAAAAATAGAAGCGAAAGCATCTTGGAGAGCAGAAACGAAGAAAACAAAAACCAGTCTCTTCAGAGGCTTATTTCCAAATGAACAATGCACCAGAGCCGACACATTCATTTTTCTTTCCGTTGTTCCCAGAACAAAGTGCTCGCCCCGTTGATAAAGTCCTCCGAGACCCAGGAACAGGAACCACCCAGCACCCCAATGGAAGCAGCAGCAAAGCTGTATAGAAGCCCAGGGCACGGAGAAAATCAAATGGGCGTCACTCAAAGTGTGCGAGGGAGGCGGCGTGTCCCGCCGGGACGTGGCTGAGCACCTGCCCAAATCCCGGCTCCTCCGGGTGCTGCAAAATCCCCGAGTATCCCAACCGCGGCAGCCCTGGGGCTCCTGGGACTCAGGGGACCTCGCAACCACCACAGACGCAGCAAGGAGCGAGGATACTGGCACAATTTGAGCCCCAAGAGATTAAACACCAGCCAGCAAAACCTCCCCCTAAAATCTGGGCATACTCCAGAGAGAAAGGATTCAGGGGAAGGAATCAAACCCGTGCAAAAGCCGCCTCTAACCAGCGAAACGGCAGCTTCGAGGTGATCCCAAATACCTGGGCTTCATGAGGTCATTCAAAATGTTCAGCCTGACTTTCTCCAGAAGCCGGGACGAGGTGGCCAGCAAAGCCGTCCCCTGCCTTCGCACGCACAGCAAAGCATCGGAGGCCAACGTGCGGGGCAGATTCGGTGCTTAACCGGGACTCGGTGACGGTGGCACAGCCGGCTGCTGCAGCGGCTCGGTGATTTTCCCTAAGGAAAGCCTACTTCGCAATCCACAGCGCTAATTTAGTGCGAGGTGTCGCAGGCAAGGATGCTTCCTCCGGCCGGAGGATGCAAAACCACGACGGACCGTGAGGACGCAAAATCTGGATTCTGTAAAACCAGGGCTGCGCGGTAGGGAGAGCCATCGCCTAACGAGAGCTGATGGACAAAATGGCTCTCAATTACCAAAAGTTCCATTAGAGCTCATTACCACCTCCCTCCCGTCCTGCCCCGGCAGCAGCGGTGCCCAGGGGACGGCCACGGCCAAGGCTGTGCCTTCACTTACCTTAGCCAAAATAAAGATGGCTTTCCTATTCTTTGGTCTATCCATCTGCTTGTAATTTGGGGGGGGGAAGGAGGGGGGGAGTTTTGCTCTGGTGGCTTCCCAGGGCACTGCCTGCTGCAGAAGTCCCCGGTACTTTGCAGCAGGGACCGAAAGCGGATTTAAGGCAGCTCCACGCTCACCCCGAAATCACCCGGTTCATCTGGCAAAGGCATCGGAGCTGCCGCTTCCCGGCTTGGTCCTTCAGCCAGAAAATGCTCCTTTCCCCCCTCCCAGGGCAGGTATTGGGCATTTATTTGGTGCTATAACCGCCCTCAGCAGCCGTGCGGCACAGGAGGATGGAGAAAGGGAGGAGGCTGGGCTGAGGAAACTGGAAGCAAATCGGTGGTTTCCTCCAAGGGGACGGGGCGGCAGCGGGAAGGAGAGGCACGTCCCGAGGGCACGGCAGGAACACCCCGGGGAGACCGGAGCATCCCCCGCAGCCCCGGGCTGCTCAGCACCCGCGGGCTCATGGCGAACAGGGAAAAGACGGAGAGAAATGCAACGCAGCTGGTAATTTCCCTGACATGGAGTAGCAGAGGATGAAGCCATCCTCCTAATTAATTGCAATTGTTTTTGGACAAAGCAGGAGGGAGGGAGAGCAGCCTCTGCTCGCTGAAGTGGGAAGCAAGAGCCTCTGGATGGGAATTTGGGTGCTGAAGGAGCTGCAGCTGCGGCTCGGGCTCAGGTGCCGCCGGACCCCGGGGAAGGGGCCGGGGCTGGAGGCGAGGGGTGGGAGACGGGAAGGAACCGGCCGGCACCTCTCACCCCGGCCGGACGCGGGTGGCCGGGGGATGCCCCGCGCATTGTTCCCGGATCCGGCCGGGGCTGCAGGATATCCTGGAGAAGCTGCCGGACCCCGTGGCAGCAGGGGAGGCGGGGAGGTGGGGGGCTGGATTGGGCCCTCTGCCAACGGGACGCTTGGTTTTACTTCATCTTCTCTCCGAGAAAAGGCGCGTGTAGGGGGTGCCGAGGTCGCGAGGACATCGTAGCAGTTTGGAGCGAAGCAGGAAAACCGGCTTAATTTGCTCTCACCTGTTGAAAAGTTAAACCCAAGGGATTATAGTGACCTATAACGTCATGTGGGTGTTGGGTGAAGGGGTTGGGTGGAAAAACCGCAGCCAGCGAGCAGCCAGCTGGAGGGAGGGGAGGCTTCCCAAGGTCTGATAAGCCCTGGGGACGCAGCAGTCCCACTCCGTCTGCCCCACCGATAAACTGGGGCCAGCCGGCGCCTGCCGCACCCCAGCAAGGTCACCCACCCCTGCCAGCACCGGCAGCCCCCAACTCCACGAAAGGTCTCCTGCAGCACCCATGGGTCTCAGCAGCACCACCAGCCCTCGGGCTGGAGACGGACCCAGCCTCGCCGCGTGTCGCCTCGGCTTGTTGCCGTTCTCCCAGTATCAGGTTGCTAAAAATAATCCGGAGGCAGCAAAGAGAAGGCAACGAGTACCTGAGACTTCACAGCTTTGCTTCACGTGCTTTTTCGTTTTGGCAGATGGGGCTGGATGGGCTGACGTGGCCGCGCTCTCATCCCAAGGGGCCCTGGGAGCTGGGGGAGGGGGGGATCTGCCTTTCCCCATCCACCCCCCAGTTAGGGCTAGAAAAGCTCCACCGAGGTGCCAGACCCAGTTTGGTTTCCTCCCATCTGCTTTCCGGGCGATGGGAGACTGCACAAAGCGATAGTGCTGATCCTGCCACTGACTCCCCCAATGGCCTTGGTCACATCCCTGTGCCCCCGCTGCCCCCTGTGAGCTGGAGGACCCCTCGGCTCATGCCAGCAGGTGGGGAGCCCTGCAAGCACTGCCCTTGCTGCCTGCGTGGTTTCCTTTGGAGCTTTTTTTGTGGGTTTTTTTGGCTTTTTATCGGGGTTCGGGCAGCAGGAGGGAGGGGGAGGATGGCGACCCCACGCTCACGCCTTCATGCGAGCACCCGCAATCTGGGTGCGCAGCTCGCGCCTGCCCACGTGCCGGCGAGCTCCCCGCCGGCTCCTGCTCCAGGAGGTGTCACAGCTCCGCTGAAGCACCGGGTTAATGTTCCTCGGGTTTTTCTCTAACGATGGCTGCTTGAAACTGCTGAGAGGTCTCAAATATTCAAAAAGTTCCAGCGAGCACCAGAAATACATATTTTTATCCTATCTGGGTGATCTCTTGGCTGCTCATGTATTATATTTGCAGCCTGAATATATGCACCAGGGAGCTGACGGGAGAGCAGCAACCAGAACAGGTTTCTCCAGACCACGAGCCAAGAAAAATCCATCAGGAAAGGAGTTTCTTTTGGGGGAAATGGAGATATAAAAAGTTCAGCTGGGCTTGGTATGAGAAAAGGGCAACTGAATCGGGTGACACGTTTCGTTTTGGAGCCCGAATTACTTCTCGAAATTGCGCTGGGGAAATGTCAGTACAGAAAAAGCGTAAAATCCTTCTCAGGCAACCGGTGTGAAAGAGCCTGACTTGGGAAAAGAAAATGGATTTGGTTTTTTCCTTCCTAAAAGATGTGACGAACAAAACAGGAATTCATGAAACGTTCGACTTGACATGACTCTGCCTACTTCTGTGCGAGTTAAAAAACAGAAAACCCACGACGCTGTGACTCAAAAACGCTGCCCGGTGCCGGCAGCAGCTCCCGCGCCGCTTGCCGCCGGCACGCCTGGCTCCGCGCCGCCCCGAGCGTGGCCAGCGGCCGTCGGTCAGGCCGGCAGCTCCCCCGCGGGACGTCTGTCCTGCCACTCGCCCAGCTCAACGTCACCTGGCGATGTGGCATCAGCCACCGGCTCCGGCCAGCGGTAATGGGGATAATACCCAGCTTTTAAGGGATGAAGCGCGTTGGGCAAGGGAGCCGGTCCCGGCTGCCGGAGCGATTCCTCGTCAGCATCTGTCAGGGAAGATTAATGCCTAAGTAGGTTGTGGGCTGGCTTCCAGCAGCATTTTTAATAATCAGATGTCGTGCGCTGTTCGAGCAAGCCGCAGAAATGAAGTTGCCTCGTTACAAAAAAGAAATACGTATGTTGACATCAAGTAGCTCGTTTGCTGGGGATGTTAAAGCTGGTGTGACAACCCTAATTCACGCCTGGGGGTCTGACACCCCCCCAAACCCTCTCCAGGGCTGCAGCATCGCCCGTGCCAGCCCCGGGGCCCGCGGCTGGCCTGGCTGGCCGAGGAGGGCTGTGCAACCAGCACAGCTCTGGCAAAAAATGTAAACAAGGCCCCGAGCTGGCGCTTGCAAGGTCTTGCAGATAAAAAAACGGGCAAATTCCAGCCCCCCCGGGGAAGAGGCCTGGGCTGGGTTTGGGTTTCGGGGCCAGGAGCCCACGCGCCGGGGTCGTGCCTTGGGGCATGGCCATGGCTGCGGTGGCATCCCCGGGGCGGGGAAGCATCACCCTGCGCCTCATCGGCAACGTCACCGATCCCCAGCGTTCGGCAGACAGTGGAAAACGGCTCTTTTCCATCTGCTGGCACCCAGCGCCAAACTGCTGCCTGATGCTGCCATGAAGTCCAGGTTGCTTTGGAGGAGTTCGCACTTCATTTTCCCCCGCCTGCAGAGAAAAGTAGCCATTTTAGGAAGAAATTACAGATATATTAATGTGCAGTCCTCTTGCACCAGATCATCAACCCTAATCCTGCGGGATGCTGGTGGCGAGGGCCAGGGAGCGGAGGGCTGGACCTCCTGCACCCAGCCAGCCCCACCTGGCCCGCGGGGGCCAAAGGGGCTCGGACACCTCCTGAAGCTTCATCGGGGCTGGCAACCCCGACCGTCCTCATCCTCATCCTCCCAGAGGCTTGCTTGGCGCCGGCCCGGCATTAAATGGGAGCTTAGCTGCCTGGAGAGGCTGGGCAGGATATTAATAGAGCCAAGACGGAGCGCGCTGCTTACGGGTCCCAAAATAGGCTGCCGAGGCGAGGGGATGCCTGAACGGGGGCTGCCCTTGTGAGGGAGCTCCCCGAAAGGGCGGGGGGGGCAGGGGCCAGCGCGGCTGGAGCTGGGATGCGCCGGGAGGAGCCGCGGGCATGGGGCAGCGTTGGGCCCCATCCCCGTCCCCGTCCCCGTCCCCGTCCCCGGGCAGCGGCAGCCAGCAAGCGCCGGCGTTTCGCCGCCGCGGTGAAAACGCGTTTCTCCTCCCCGGCATTACACAAAGGCTCCTGCGAGCAACCCAGGCTGACCCCCGTAAGAGGATTACCGGGCTATTAGCGGATTGGGACCGTGGGGAGGATGTTTGGAGAAATGTGCTCTCCCCCGCCTCGGGAAGGGATGCTCGCGGTCCCCAGTGGGTGCCCTCCCGCACGCAGAGCCGTGGGCGACGCCGGGGCTGCGCTCCCCATCCCTGTCCCCCGTCCTTCTTAGCCAAAGGCCACCGGCAGAGATGAGAACAGCCACGGGGTGAAGACACCCGCTCAGGCTGCGGCTGGCCCTCGGAGCCCGGCATGGGCTCACCGAGACAATTTGCCGGGGTCGGGATTTGCACCGGGCAAGCCCGAGCCCCCACATGCCTGCAACCCGGCCAGCGCCGGCCGCGGGACATGGCCGGCTCACCCGGGAAAGCTCCTTCCCCCAGAGCTGGAGGGATCCCAAAAACTTAACGTTTATTTAACCTGAAAACGTAGCAGGGTGGAAAGAAATCCAGGAGCTGTATCGACAGCGAAATCCCATTACTGGCTGTGAAATATGCATGTGCTGTAACTGGGCGGGAAGGGCACGGCTGGCATCCCTGGCAGCCTCTGCCACCGGCCCCCCGGCCGGGCACCCTCACCCCCGGAGAGGGCAGGCAGACAGGCAGCGCGGGCAGCTCAGCGGATCCCCATTTTACGTGCCAGGGCGCAGAACAAATCCTTCCTCGTGTTTCCGGGGCGCAGCCCCACACCGACACGCCGTGCCGCAGCGCTTATCAGGCTGGCAGAAGCAGCCTGTGCCTAAATATACCCCGTAGCATTTATAATTCACGGAACAAGTCGAAGCCGCGCTGCCTCCGCGCTTGCCATGTGCAATGCCCTTTGCATTTCTTCCCTCGTGCCACTCCCATCCAGCACCTTAAATCCCCACGTTGACTTGACACTTGGGGTCATTTGAGGATATTTTCCCACAGCTCCAGGGGGGAAATTCCAGGTTAATGCGTTTTCGCCCGGTGCTGCTCCCGCCGCCGCTTCCCATTGCTTTCTGCCGCTCTCGGGAGGCAAAAGTGGAGCCGCAAAGCTGAAAAACCTGGTGAAAATGGCTTGCTGGTGGAAAGCCCTTGGGAAGGGTGGGGATGCCCCAGAGCTGGCCTTAATTATGGCTCCAATTAATTGTCGGTTGTTGCTGGAGCCAGACCGGGCTCTGCGGGAGCGAGACCTTGGCCGTGAGACGGCAGGAACGGGGTACCCCCTCACCCAGCCAGCTCCTGCCCCAAAACCGGGGTGCTGCAGGGTTTGCGAGGTGCTGCCCAGCCGCGCTTCTTGCCGGGAGATGGTACTGCCTGTTCTGCCGGCGCCGCGGAGCTGCCTGCGAGGGGATGCCGGGGCCTGGGGACCACCCCGCACGCTGCCGCTCAGCACCAGCTCCAGAGCGTCCCACCCACAGGTGGGAAGCTAAGCACCCGGCTCCAGCCCGCCGGGGCGTTCGCCGCCGGATCCGGCCCCCCGCCACGCCTCCGCTGAAACACGTCCCGTGGGATGGTTTGCCGGGATGTTGTGGAAATGGTTGGGTTTTGCAACCCAGAGGGAGGAGGGTCCTGCCTGGGGTGAGGGTGCGGATACGGCCCCGCAGGCTACGCAGCCACTTCACCTGCATTATTTATCGTCCCTTTTCTCACCAGGCTCTGCTCCGGCACCAGGCCGGGGCACGTCTCCATCCCTCTTCCCAGCCGCCCCGGTGAGATTCCGTCCTGCCAAAACACCCTTTGGGGTAAAACGGACCCAGCCCCAAGCCCAAAGGGAGGAGGTTTCACCCCAAAAGCAGCTCCGTCAGCTCAGCGCATCCCGGGAGCTGCTCCGCGCTCGCAGTCGTATTCCAAACCGGCACCCAGCTCATTTCCTCCAGCATTAGGGAAACCCTGTGTTTGTAGTGAGTATCTGCTTTAAAATGATGTTTTACACAACATAAAAGGATTATTTTATAATTAGCTGTCTTCTAAACCCTGGCCTATTGAAATTATGATATTAAACCGTACACCGTTCTCTGCTTTTTAAATATCATCTGCAAGTTGATTAGTTTTGCATTACTAAAGAGCAACCCATTGAAATATTTAATCACCATGAGACCTTTTTCATATAAATGTTAACATTTCATTTTTTAACAATTTTTTTTTTTTCCCCAGTAATTACTCTAGCTTTGCTTACATCAAAAAAAAAAAAAAAAAAAGTCGAAGCAATTTTCCTGCAAAGAAGGGATCAAAACAGTCCTGTGATTAACACCTGGAGCACCCTTCAGCGTTGGCTGCCTGGCGCAGCTCCAGGCAGGAGTCAGTGCTGCGGCCGCAAGCCCAGCGACCACTGACCACCGGCGGGAACGGCGTGCGATGCCCCGCGGGGGGGGCTTTCCTCCCCCCAGGGGTTGATCCTGGCTCCGGCGGGGAGTGGGTGGGAACAGGGCGGGTGAGATCAGGAGGTCGGCCCCAGGGGACGCACGGTTTTATACAGGGCGGCAAGAGATTTTAGGACAGACAGGGCTGAAGTGCGAACGGTGACACCAGGATGCTGGAGCATCACCTGTGGACACCCGAAACGGTGTGGGGATGCAGGGCCACGCGGGCAGGGACACCCCTGCTTGCAAAAAGGGACCATGGGAGCTTCTGGTATGCTAACTCCAAAAGGAGAAGCTTTCGGGGGGACTCATTGCCTTTAAAACCACATAGAAATGCACACGGGCGTCGAGGGCTGAACTGTCGTCGCATGTGCCAAACTGTGCCGCTCCGCGCGGGGACGGGCGCAGGGGACGAAGGGCCAGACGTCCTCATCGTTTCTGGTCCCAAACGCAAAGGAAATGAGCAAAGCCTGAGCTGGGAGGCCCAGGAGTCGCTGGCGGGAGCAGGATCCGTCCCGCGGCTGGGCTCTGGCCCCCGGCATGAGGAGCGGCCGGCTCCGCTCGGCTCCCCCAGCCGTGTCCGCGCCCGTGCAGGGAATAAACCATCTGGATTTAGACACACTTGAAATTCAGCTCCTGCTCCATGCCAGTCATCGGAAATGATGCATTCATCATGAAATGAAGCCAAAAGAGTAGTATAGAAAGCTTTTTTTCAATATGCCTTAAATAGCCAGAAAGTTTATTCTGTAGGCAATGAAATTCTTACACGTTTCGGTCAAATAATGAGGGTAATGTTTCTGGCTTAAGGAAAACACTCCTAACATCAGCGAAAGGGAAATGCACATTTCAATTTATAATTTTAAGTTACAAATTTGCATGCAAATGTATATTTAGAAATTTGAAAGAGCTAAATCATACATTTTGGGCAGGCTCTTATTTGCGAAAGAAAATTCCAGCATGGATATGGCATTGTATTAAATGCCATTATGTCGCTTTGAAAAAAATATAAAAGCTATAGAAAAGTGAAGGAGCTCTGCAAAATGCAGCCGGGTTGTTCCCTAAGGCACGTGCTGTCGTGCAGCTGCACCCATGGGACCTGGGAGCGTTCGGTCCCCGCCAGAAAAACGGTCCCAAATTGACATTTGTGGATTGTTTTTTGCAGCCTGTGCATGCTGCGTTTGCCCCCAGATTTTGGGGTTATTTTACCTTTCAGACAGTTTAGAGGGCAGAGCGGTGCTGGTGAATGCAGTGGGGTTGGGGACCCCCAAAACCTCTTGGCAGAAGCTGGGGGGAGATGGGTCCATCTCCTCTCCCTGCCCGCTGAGCAGGGCGCATCCCTGGGGTTTTGGGTGGATACCACACTGAAAAGCCCTGAAATATTTGTTTTCTTGCAATTTTCCCTTCTAAACAATATTGGGAGAGTTTTCCTAATGTTTGACCTCAAGGGCCTCAAAAACATTTGTGCTCATCAGAGCTTTATTTATTTTCCCCATGGAAAGCATTCACCCGCCATGACCCAAACCCGCAAAGCCTGAAACCACCATTTCCAGCAAAGAGCCGCCCTAACCAGTCACGACACATATTTCTGCCCCAGCACTGCAAGAAAAGCTCTCCTCCAAGCAGTGGCGCACTTTAAAATAACTTTAAATATGTCTTTAAAATTCTCCCCCTCCTCATTTAAATATATACTCGTTTTTTACTTGCAGTAATCTTCTCTGAGATGTTCGTGGCTGATTTATCGAATAACTCCTCCTGTGCCCATGGAAAACCACCCATTAGTTGTGGAGAGCTCGGTGCCCCATTAGCCACCATCATTTTGCCTACATTTTGGCTTGACATCGGCACCCAGCACCCACAGGGCTGGGGAGGGCACCGGCACGTGTTTCCCCATGGTCACACACTCTCACGAATGCCATTTGTTTTGAAAAACAGGCGGTTTGGGCTGCAAAAGGAGGGCTGTGTGCCCTGGTACCCATCGCACCGACGTTCGTCTCCGAGCCCTGCCGCGGAGGCGCCGGTGCCGGCCGCCTGCCCGCGTTCTCCCGCGGGCTGGGGACGGTGCGTTCCTGTGGCTCAGAGCACAATGCATGAAGGATCCCCCCCGAAAGAAAAAAAGAAAAATAGATCAGGAATTAGAAGCAGCAGTGTTGCTAGGGAACCAGACGTGAGCGCTCAACTCCTCTTTTCCCTAAGGGACTCCGAGAGAAATCCCTGAATTTCAGGCCATGTGGAAAGAGGCTGGCGGCTCCTGAGCTTCTGCGCGGGCTCCGCCGGGACGTCGGTATTGGGCAGAGCCACGGGCTGCTCCTGTGGCCAGGGTGCAATGACGCTGTGGTCCCCTACAGCCACCCGGCACACGGAGAGGGCAGCGATGGAGGGTGGAGAGGGCAGCCAAGGGAAATGGGAAGGGCAACAATGAAGGATGGAGAAGGAGATGATGGAGAAGGGGAAGGAGAATGAGGGAGGACGGGAAGGGGAATGATGGAGGATGGAGAGGGCAGTGAGGGTGATGGTGGAGGATGGAGAGGGCAGCAATGGAGGAGGGGAAGGACGACGATGGAGGAGCTGACAGAGAAGGGAAAGATGATGATGGAGGATGGAGAGCCCTGAAGTGGAGGGAGTGGAGTTGAGCTGGCAACAACCAAGGGCTGTGGTTGTGGCCACTCACTCAACCCAGAAGAACGTTTGTTAAGCTTTAACGCAGTCTCGCACCACCGGACATTATTTATGAGCCTCCAGCATTCCTGTATCAGTAGGCTTGGAAAAGGTATAAAATGTGCATGATGCTAATGACAACCACAGGGCTAAGGGCCCTCCGGGCCACCGGGGAGGGGTGCACTACCACCGCCTGACCGGCGACCGCCCCTGTTCCGCCCGTGTGCCCCGAGGTTGCTGCCGGCGCCGGGAGCACCACGCGTCCCCACTGCAGCCACCCCAGCCCCAAACTCAGTCAGTCTGCAAAGCACGGACCCCCCCGTCCTCCGCAGGGTGCTCTTCCTCATGCCCTTCCTCGCGGAGCTCGAATCTGAATCCCGGTGCGTGGCCACGTCTGGTTTCAGAGCACTGAAGGGACTCTTACCCACGTCGTCTGCCAGCCTGGGAGCCGACTGGCTTCTGCTACTAAACATAACTCTGACTTTTCCTATTTTTTTTTTTCCAAAGATATTCCAAATATTTTCCAAAGCAAAGCCCCAGAGGGTGCTATTTTCATCTCCCCAGTGGGCTGAGGAGCTAGCTTGTTTTCCACCCACCAAAACAGCCGCAATTTTACATGGATTCATCACTTCTTTTCAGGTTACTTCCCATCGGGACCCCTGAGCCCCCAGGGAAAGGAGGTGCTGCCCTGTGCCTGAGCTAACGCACCTCAGCCCTTATGGAGTTGCTGCTGCACTGCTTTTTTCCCCCTTCCCTGCAAAGATTTTGATTTTCTAAAACATCCTATTTCTTTAGCACCGACAATTGCAGAGCTGACGGTCTCATCCTTTTGAGGGACAGCGAACTGAAGGGAGTTTAAAACACGCAGCCAGGATAACAGGATTGTTGCTGGCGCTGCAAAACGCCACCTGGATCTCTCCACGTGCGAAGTCAGCCGAGGGACTGAAGTATTTCCCAGATTAGGCCATTTTAAAGAACTCGACAGCACGGGGGATACTGGCAACAGTCAGTGCTGAGATTCAGCTCACTGTCACCCAGTGTTGCCAGCAAAGGCTGAAATTTCAGGTGCTCTGGTTTAATTCAGAGCAAAGACATTTATTCACAGTCCCCGTGGGGTTACTGGCCCCGGGGAAGGCACGGGAGGCTTCAGCTCCAGGAGACGGGCGGCGGGCAGAGAAAGAGGATGGATGTGGACGCTGGAGGCTGAGCAGGTTTGGAAGGATTCTGGAAGACGAGCCCTGCTAAAAGCAGCGCAGACCTCACCTTGCACCATCAGCGAGACGAAGGATGCTCTTTGCTACCAAACCAGAGCGACGGCGCACTGAGCCCGGCGCCCGGGGCTCCCGGCCGCTGCATTAAACGTGAGCAGAGAAATCCCCACGAGCAGCCCACCAGCTGCTGCTCATCCTTCAGCAACTCTTAACAACTTCGGGGCCAAGTTCAAACCCTTCAAACTGGCGGGTTTTAATGGGTGGACTGGAATAGGCTGCTGCTAATTGGGAGCTGAATCCCTCCGCCCCGAGAGCTCTCAAGCAGAGTCATGGGCTACAGCAAGCCGCTGTCTTTCATATTTCTACGGCATCCAGGGCTTGACTGATTTGCCCACAGTAAAAGCCGTTTCGTTCGAGAGGTGCCTTATCCCAGCTGAGCCCCATCGGGTGGATGCTCGGAGGGGAATCTGACATCTGGCTAAGACCCAAGGACTTTAAAGAAGATTTTCATCTAAAACTCGACATAATCCTATGATAACATAACCTGAATTTGCTCCCTGAGTCACCCTTTTGCTGCCAAACCAACCCAAACTTCAGTAATGACCTGTAAGCCCCCTAGACCAGCTCGGCGCTGGGAAAACAAGGGGATGTTTGTACATACCCAGAGCTGCAATTTTTAATCCCGCCTGGCCGGGAGAAGAGTGCAAGGGACTGCCTTTTCTCGGGAAAATATAAACCAGTTCCTTCTTCCTTTGGCATCCCTTTTCTGAATTAGAAGTCGGACAAGTTCAGCCTCTGGGGAGGACGATGCTGGGGAGGACGATGCTGGGGAGGACCCTGTGTCCAGGTCCCAGCTGGAGACCTGATACGCTGGCATCCCCCAGCCCTTTCCACCCACCTTCAGCCCACCATGGTCTTCCTCTGAACCGGACCTGAGCTGTCCCACATCGCAGCCTCTGCCCCAAAATCCGTGGTCCATGGGTAGCCTTTGGCGTCGGCAGGGTGAAGGAACCAGATCCCTCTCAGCTACACCAGCTCTTCCTCTCCTTCTCCTGCCACAGCCGCCTTGCTTAACATCTCCAGCCCTTCTTCGGTGCCGGTGCCCCATCAGACCCTGCCTCCCTCCCCGTGCCAGGCACCTGCCTGCTCAGACGCTGGCTTAAGCCCTGCCACGGGATTAGGATTACACACACCGTCAGCCAAAAACATGCCCAGGGAAGAAAGCACTTAGTGTTGTATTTTTTTTTTCCTAAGTAGGTAAATATCCCTGTTGAATGAAATATGAATATCCATCTTCAGGGTCAGGATGGGATTTGGTGCTGTAAATCTCTCTCCGGGCCAGCTCACTACATGAGGTTTAACCTGGCGTGACCCAGGCGGGAGCATGAGGTCCGTGTCCCAGGTGCGGATGAGGCTGGTTGGCACATCCGTCCCATCCATCCGATCCATCCCAAAAAGCAAAGGGACTGAAGGGAAGGGAAAAAACCTGCTGTGAAACACGGCTGCTGAACATCGACAACATGCCGGGTCGGCAGCCGCCCCGGGAGCGGTCTGGGCTATTGTGGAGGGAAATTCATGAAAATGTTTCCTAGCAGGTCGATAGGAAGGTCAGCAGCCACTTCAAGTGCCATTTTATTCAGGGGGTATCTAAATGTCCTGATTTTCCAGCATCCCAAAGGGAAAACCCAACAAAGCAGCAATGCAGAATAAGTAATACAATAAGACTATAAATGCGACAATGTACAGCAAGGATGTGGCTCTGGACCGTGCAGCGGCCGCGGGACCATCTCAGATGCTACAGCCATAATCCATCCTGGGCTGACCAGGCACCAAAAGAAGCTGAGCACACAAATAATGGCCTGTGCAAAACGCTGGGGCACTTAAACGTCGCACTAGCATTTTCCCAACTGGAAATGTTTAAGTCTCGGCCAGGGGAAGCTGTGAAAGGCACCCAAAGGCTCGCAGGCACAGAGGACGGGTGAGGAGCATGCAGGGGAGGGCACATCACTTTTTAAGGTGCCAAGCAGTGGGATTAGCGCTGGGCACATCGGTTTTGCTGCCGGGGCTGGAGGAAAGGGGCACAAGCCGAGCAATGATGGCTCTGGGCAGCAAGCCCGGGCAGAGGCCGGGGGACGATGGAGCCAGAGGTGCCACTACCCGCCGCTCACGTTCACCGGGTGGTTTGAGCCAGGGAGAAGCAACACATCACTAGTCAAAATTTCTTGGAATCTCTTCCTTCATTTCAATTCTGTGGCTGTGCGTTGGCGTCTCAGCTTTAACGCTAGTTAATTTTTCTATTTGCTTGCTGATCTTACGGTATTTCTTCTTTGGGTTTGTTTTTTTTGTTTTGAGGGGGTTTTTTTTTGTCCTTTTAAGCTCAACTGCAAAACTGCAAAAGCTAAAGGCATTGAGAAAAGAAGACGAATAAGATAAGATCATCTTACAAATCACTGGACTCCGGGAGCAAAGGCTTAAGGGAGAAAAAACCACCAACCCCAATTGCATGACGATCACAGTTCCCACCACCAAGAGACTGGCACCCGTGGGGACCCTGCCGCGGGCTCTCTACAGGCGCAGCAGGAGACCCCGGCGTGTCAGCCCGACCAGTTCTGTGGGTCCAACTACGGTCCAGCATTATGCACGAGTCTTCCCTAGACCCAGCAAAAAGAAATAACCACCTAAATCCCGGCAGAGGTGGTGATGGGGAGATGCATTTTCATGTCATAAAAATGCTCTTCAGATAATTGCTTTTCTTCATTTGCTGACATTTAATGATGGGAAGCCAGAATAAAAATTCATTTCAGGGTGAGCCAATGTGACACTGGGTTTTCAGTTTTTCCACTGGAGTGGGAAAAAAAAAAAAAAATCCCCGTAGGTGGAGCGAAACAATTCATTCCGCACTCAGGACTTTCTGTTTGGTTTTAATATTTAATTGAGGGGAGGTAATTTCATGACCAAAGGTTACTTCAAGGCCAACATTTGCAGCGTTTCGCTCAGAAAACGGTGAAACGAAAGGCTTTGCCATCTTGGGAAGGTGCGTTGCTGGTTTGCCTGCCGCCCTGTGCTACAGCATTGGTGGGAGAGCCCTCCCACGCCGGGGCCTGCCTCCTCCTCCTCTTCCTAACCGCGGGAGTGGCCCGGCCGGCTCTCGGCCTGGAACTGCCTGGGGTGTTAGCCCTCATGCAGAAGCGATTTTATGCCATATTAAGCCCTCCTCCTCCAAACTGCAGCTTTGATCCCAGCGCCCGGCTGAGGGTATCTGAGCCTGGCAGCAACGTCCGCGCGGAGACATCACTTCAAACCACGGGGTCAAAAAACAATCTTAACCCTTATTTTCAGTGTAGTCCCCAAAATATCTTCCTCAGTGACTCCTGTATTGAAGTTCCACAGGCTGATGGTGTGACGGACACCTCCGCTTACATCGTGGTGGCTATTCCCAGCAGCAGCCTGCTGTCCAGCCGCTGCCCCTTGCCCCCCACATGCTGGGGTAGATGGTGCCCCTTCCCCGGTTCAGAACAGGCCACGATGCTACATGGCACTTCTGGGGGACGTGTTCTTGTTTAAACGCGTGAGTTTCCGAGCCTGGCAGGGTTTTCCTTCTGAACTAGGCTCTCAAACCGAGTGTGCCCCGCGAGGGATGAGTCCCAAGCCGGACCAGTCTTCACAATCGTAGCAGAGGGCAGTGCCTGAGGGCAGCGTCCCCGTGGGGGGCAGGGTGGGTGACAAGCACGTCTAAGGGCCGTCGGGACGCTCCGGCGATGGGCTGGCCACCAGCCACGCGCAGCCCCCAGCCCTTTGGTGGTGTCCAGCCGCCTCTCGCCGCGTCCGTCCTCCCACCGCCTGACACGGTCTCCTTTCCATCGTATATCCAGTTGCCTGAAGTACCCGCTCACCGGAAAGAAGACGACATTTTAGAGGCAATTAATATCCAGGGAATATATCTCTCTGCTTCCTGTGCTTGTACATTTGTAATCCGAGTCCCTCTGCTCACTTGTCTCCCTTCTCTGCAATGCCCTCCGGGGTCAGCCGTGCCGCGGGGGGGTGCGGGGGGTGCCTGCCCCCTCCCCAGCCCAGCATCACAGCTCGGGCCCCTTCTGGCTCCGTCCTTGTCGGGGAAGGGCCGACCCCAAAATCAGCCGAAGGCCACGGCCAGCACCCCAAGGAGAGCTACCTTTCTCCTCCCCGTGGCTCGGTTTTCCCTGGGGACCCGTGCCCTTGCCTTAAATCTGAAAGGCGCCGCGAGGGCTGAATCGGGATTAGCTGAGAAACCCAAAAAAGGTCGGGAGATTATGTTTCCATTTCATTAGCCACACGGCTCTGCATTACTTCCAGAGACAAACCGCACAAGCGACGCTGAGGAGACGCCTGGGCACCACGTGTCGCTCACACTCATGTGAGCAAAGTGCGTCTCCCACAGCCCATTTCATTGCTCCGAGCAGGATGACTAATTTGAGCAGAGGGCCCATCGGAGGTCGCCAGCACTGCACCTCTGGCTGTGCGTGGTCTTGTGTGATTTTCCATCCTGAACTCAAAGAAACCCACCAGGAGCTAGGACTGGCAGAGCCAGGCGTCACCTGCATTCACCTATATCAGTGTTATTTTCCTCAAAACCCTCTCCTATCCAGTTGTCAGACACCTAAGCCTGCGGTCACGGCTGATGGAAATCTGGGCACTGGCAATAACGCCCACGAGCACCAGCGTGATGGGAGTTGTGCCAGTGAAGGCTGAGAGGTGGCTGAAACCCTCCCAGCACCCTCAGGTGGAGGGCGGGAGGAACGTAGAAGTTCTGCGGGAGCTGGGGAAAAGATCCCGTCCCACGCAGAAAACACTTTAAAAAGATTTCCATTGCATGTGACAGCTACATCATCGCCATTTTTCGCAGAACAAGCAAAGCCCCCTCCTGCCCAGTAAACAACCTTGCAACCGGGGCTCTCAGCTGGGGCAGAGGGAAGCAGTGTTGAGGAGGGTGAAGATAAGCCCCGTCCTGCAGCCGAGGCTCTCGGCGGATGAATGCATTGCCAAGCTGGTTCTGGTCCCTGGTCCTAGCACAGGACTGGAGGAGACCCCGGGAAAGGCAGCACCGCCGAGCCAAGAGCAACGGGCACGGCTTCACCGTTCCCGCACGCCCCGGCTGGCCCAGCGGTGCGCGGCACCAGTGCTCCCAGCCCTCACCCGCTGGAAGTGCTGCCTCTGCACCGACACGTAATTTAACACTATCACAGCGCATCTACTCCGTATTACGACCTTGAAGAGCGTCCTTGCTAGGTGCTCTCCTTCCTTGCGGATGCTGGCGGGTGTCGGAGCGGGTACCGCTCCCTGCAGGCAGGTTTTCCACTGGGAACCAGCAATCCTGGGGAATGGGGGGCATCAAGCCCCAGGAAACAGAGAGAGGAGGATACACAGCACGGGGGGCCAGGAAAAGCCCAGGTTTGTAAGGAAGGGCGGGCGAAGCGGCAAGGTCCCTGGGCTGGGTATCACGATGCCTGGGTCCTCCCCCCGGCCGTTCACCTTCTGGTCTCAGGACACGAGGCACCCATTTGTCGTGCAACTGGGTGCTGCGCTCTGGCCGTGCAGGATGGTCATAGGCTCAGTTCAGCTAACTCTCCGTGTCTAAAAGTTGGATTTCTACCCCCAAGCCCCGTGGTCCCTTGTAAAGCAGGTCTCCAGAAGAGAGCCCCAGGCAGCACAAGGTACAGGAGCCACCCTAGCACACCTCTGTCATCGGATGCGGTGATTCCCCTCACATTCCTCCTGGGATGGTACAATAAGCCCAGAGTGACTGATCCCATCTGTGGCCGTCAGCTTCCAGCTGCCCGGCGTGGGGGGACATGGCACCTGCGGGCCGAATCCTGTCTCCTACGAGAGCAGTTCAGCCGCGACACCTTGCAGGAGAAACGAGGCAGGAGAAGTCCCCTCTGCCCCTTTTTTTTGCTACATCTCCCGCACCGCATTGTCACGGGCAGCTCAAAGCCTTCGGGCTCGGGACGTTGCACCTCCAAGAGGCGGACGTCTCGCCTGCAATGGGGCCGATGGGGATATCCAGGACGTGGCTCTCGCTCCCTGCCTCCGGACAGGATGAAATCGCCTCCTGGAGATGCTGTGCTGTCTCCGACAGCCATGGAAAGAACAT
Organism: Sagittarius serpentarius; assembly: GCA_034782735.1. NCBI lineage: Eukaryota > Metazoa > Chordata > Aves > Accipitriformes > Sagittariidae > Sagittarius > Sagittarius serpentarius. The sequence goes on along the minus strand of JAVKLA010000088.1, from coordinate 23,277,330 downwards.
TGCAATGCAACTGAATGAAATGTTAAAATCTGAGCAGCCCTTAGAGGAAGGAAAAACAGAGACACCCTGAAAACCCCACGCAGCCTGACTTCTCCTCCTTGGTAGCCCGGGGAGCCTGTCTGGCCCCTGCTCCAGTCTCATCCGGGCCCTGAGCATCCCAGGGACGTGTCAGGGCTTCCCTCTGCATTCCCGGGGTGCCCCCGCTGCCCCTCCGAAACCCTGCGCGACACCCTTGCAATTCCCCATCACACCCCAGGTGGGGAATAAATCACAGCAACACCCCCGAAGGCAGCATGGGGCATGTGCTCCGGGGTGCCTCATCCCAAAGCAGGTCCCCGTGCCCCCTCTGCCCTACGGTCCCCGCTGCCGTGCCACCGAAGCGGGGAATAGAGGCCACCCTGCGGTCCACGCTGCCTCGCTGGCGGCTCCTCTGTGGAAGCACATCTTTTTCTGGGTTTCCATGGAAACCAGCATCACACACACACGCCAGCCAGGCCGGGCGGCTCCCACCCCCAGGAGATGCCCCACGTCAGTCCCTGCATCTCCGTGGGCGCCTTTCCCTCCCACCCCGGCTCCGGCATCGCCCCAAGCCTGTCGCTCCTCGTGGTATGTGTTGGCCGGCGGGGCAGGGAGCAAACCCACCGGCTCGGTAATTCGGAGGATCCTGCGGGCACGCAGGATGTGCCCGTCGGCATGCCTTCCTCTCTGCGCGATGCGCTCGCAGGTGGCACGTGAAAATGCCCGGCCCGTGGCCTGGGGTGATGCGAGAGATGTGTTCCCAAGAGAGGAACAAGATCCACACAGGAGGCTTTTTCTTATTGTAACTCGCTGCCCCCCGGGTCTCAAACGGATTTCTGGCAAATAATCACAGCGCTGCTGTCCTCTCCTACGTACATTTCCTTGCAGCTCAGCTCCCTGCTTCTTCTCCCAGGCTGTTATTTAACGGCGTCACGCCAGCGTCTTGGCTGTCTAAGGAGGGATGCACGCTCCGAGCAGCTCGGAGAAGATGCTGTGCCGTCTCTCCTCTGTTCAGCCGTGCAGAAGGGATTGAATCGCTCTGTGGAGCCGGGCTGGTGAAGGAGCAAGAGCTCATTCCCACCGTGCCAGGCTGGCAGGCGGCGCGTAGAGCTCTTCTTACCGCTTTCCAACTTCTCTCCTCCGGGATCTGGAAGTCCCGTAGTTGCCCTATGCTATTGAACCCTTTACGAAACAGAAATTCTGACAATTATGCAGTCTATCAAACAAATCACCCTCCCCAACGCTCTGGCCACTCTCCTCCACATCTTCCCTGCTAGTAAATCACAAATACTTTTGCAAACGCAGGCGAAGCATCCGCAGCCTCTCCTGGGCTATGACACCCGCCAGGCACAAAAATACCACTGCAAAGTGAATTCGCGCCCTTGCCCCTCCCTAGCAGCGACGCAAACCCCGCTCGCAGTTGGCAGGAGATGCTTATCCCGTTCCCACCCTGGGAGCGAGAAGAAGACAAGCGCTCTGCCCGTCAATACAGCCCCAGGAAAAGGAGGAAAGAGGGAGGACAACGGCCCGCAGCCAACGGCCCCGTGGAGCTGCAGCGATCCCCGGCAGTGATCTGTGGCAGTGTTAGCAGCCACATCAATGCCGATAAGGACTTTTAAACCCTCTTACAAATCCTGTGGGTATCCCCTGGGTAAGAGTTATCCCTAAGGAAAATATCCGAATTCGAGAAAGGGCGTGAAAAAGAAGGCCGTAACGCTTTCGAAAAGGAGATACTGTTTCCGGCTCCATCCAGCTGTGGGGCTGGTTTCATCTCGAATCGAAATCACAAGGGGGATGCAGAAAAGTGGTACTCTTGGGTAAGGTATGAGCACATTTACTCGTGATAAAAGGCAGGTTGTGTTTACTTGGTTTGCCAGTTTCTTGACTGGTGAAGGAATTTGGAGACAACCTCTACTCCCGACACACAGCGTTTTGTACCCCTGTGTGTTCCCACATCACGTTCGGACTGATGACCAGCACCACCTGAAACTCACTGGGGTCAGCAGGACTCACCCTGTTCGGGTGCAGCTGCTCCGTAAATCCCCAGCACCCCACTATTTAAGCAGGTACTTATCCCTAGACATGTGGCTAATACTATTGACTGGAACAAAACCTGGGCAAGTCTCCTTGTTAAGCACGCAGCCAAGTGCTTACTTCCTCCAACAGGATCTTGAAAATGCTCTGTTTACTAAGGCAAAAGTAGATTTTTATTTTTTTTTAATGCAGCCTTGAACTTACAAATTCCTGAAATCCAGACCTTTCGTGTTGCTTCACTGCTGTCTTTGCTTTCTGGTTGCATACTATGCAGTAAGGATGCCACGTCCTTGTCCCCACAAGCACCGAACCTTGTATTTATCTCCCCAAAATTGCTATGCAATGCCAATTACTCCGTTTCCAAGAGCGCTGGCCGGCCGGAGCACATTTTCAATGCACAGGGCAGAGGATTAGGAACAGCCTCCATCACTCGCAACTGCTCTGCGCCAAGCGGGAATAAAAGTTTCATACCAAATTAGAAACACGGCTCCCATTCCTGTGTGCAGATTTGTGTTCTGTGAATACAGCCAAAAAGAATGGGGGAGTGGGGGTGGGGGGTGTGGTGGGGAAAGAAACTTGGCATGCACTCATTCACTTTGAATGAATTTGCTCTGGCCGACCACACGAGGTTTCCACATTCGCAGCCTCGCCAAAAAAGAATGCTCCATGCATGATCAGCAAGGCGAAGTCCTGGGGGGCTGCGGGGAAGCCCCAGAGCCACAGGGAAGAGGCAGCCCCCAGAGAAAAAGTGGGTACCGTGATATACCGGTGCATGCAAAATGCTTGGCAATGCTCATCTGGCCGTGGCACAGGGGATCGTGCCGCACGCCCCTATTTTCTGGTGTTCCTCATTTCTCCATCGCGAGCCCGTCCATATCTGTCGCCTCCTCTGTTTTATACAGGGACTGTGGGCTCCGTTTCTGAGGCAGTGGGATGCTAATCTATAATCAATGCTCTGGAAACCCAGTGCTCTGGGATCTTATCTTAATGCACTGATTGCAATACACTCCTGAGTGATTCCTCTATTTGAACAGCGCTAGTCAAAACACTTCACATCTTGAATTTCATCGGGTGGGTATCGTTAATGAACTTACTTCTGCATTTTCTGTAGTTCAAAAATTGTTGGCTGAAGGGTGAAGGGAATCATAGTGTCTTCCCTGCAACTTGCAGAGAGAGAAAAGGGAAGAGCTCTGTCAAATAAATCATTCATGACCCAGCCTTCTCCCAGGCTTGGTGCTCGTGTCAGCATCTTAAGAAGCTGCCTCCACGCGCGGCTTCCCTAACTGCACGGCGAGAGCAGTCGGTGATGCCCTGCCAGGGCGAGCAATGCCGTGGGGCTGGCACTGCACGGGCAAGGTGTCCCCTGCTGCTGGGGACACCCTCAGTGCCGCCCGCTTTGAGGGGAGTGGCACCTCTCCTTAACCTTCAGGAAAAATCCCTGCTTCCACGAGACACCCCGAAAGCCAGAAACCCCCATCTCATGCCAAGTTAAAGGGACACGGAAGAGAAACAAATTCTCTGCAGGGCAAATATATATATATTATTGACACCAGCAAGATGCCAAAGTCTACTGATGGGCTGCTGTACGCCTGTTCCTGAAAGAGTAATTATCCCATCGAGTTTCCAGCTCTTGATGACGCAGAGGATAAACAGAAGTTTCCTGTTCAGGGCTTCATAAACACCCTGAGCAGATAAACGCTCATAAGCAAGGGGCTTGGGAGGGGGAGGCAACGGGCAGCAATCCTCTTTTATGAGAAATGGGATTGGAAAAATGGTAATCTCCTAAATGGGCATGGTTGGTGGGCTGATAAAGCGAGCTCCTGGTTATTACGGTGATGAGCTCAACAGAAAAAGCGTAATCCCAGCCCAACTGTTCGGGAGATCACTGCCCAGCCTCTTCCCCCCCCTCTCCCAAATCATCACGTTAGGCTGACAGGAGAAAATGAATGAGATCTCTGCACCAGGTCGCGTAACGTCATTGAACAGAAGCATCGAGGTTTGCACTTTCATCTGGGGACATCGATGACTTCATACCCTGGATGAGGGAAAAGAGCCTCAATCTCCTGCGTCCAGCTTGTGTCCTCTGGTTCCCTCCTTTCATCTCTGATGGGTCTGGCTCCACCTTCCCCACCGAGCAGCGGTGACCAGAGCTCTCTTTCCTGGACCCTTTTTCTGGGGTCCTTTTCCACCCAGGAGCTGCCTGGCCACCCAGGGCAGGCTGGTGGGCACCGGTACCTTCCTGCCTCCCAGCCGCAGCATCACCGCCAGACACGCCTCGCCGAGAGGCCCAGCACCCACGCGTACTGCTGTGTGCCGAGGGAAGCCCAAAACACAGCTCAAGGGTGTAAATCCACTGCTTCTGGGTTGGGTTTTTTTCACAGCCCCCCTCGGTAGGACCGCAGAGGAAGGCTCTGCATCCCGGTGCGTGCGGAAACCCTCTCCCAACTGCCAAAACCGCAGGCTGGGGCCAAATTAAAGACAAAGGACAAAATGCCATTTGATGTATTTTTCTATAGTCTTAAAATGCGGGGCGGGGGGGGGTGGGGGAAGGCCACGTCAAAAGCTGTAGGCAGCATGACAATTAGTGACAGGATAATGGCTACCCAGCGGCACCGAAAAGCCGTATGAACATCACAGACCCACAGCACCAGCCACATCAAAGAAATATAAACAGTACTGAATTAAATCAGCCAACCAGCAAATCAAAGCAGAGGGACAAGCTCCCCGTTTCTGGGAACGTACCCACAGTCTTTCCTCCAGCCCTTTGCAAACAAAGAGCTTTCTGCAGTTTGCTTGGAAGGTCGTAAGGTTTGTGCTAATGCGAGTGGAGTCGGAGGGATAGCAAGCGAAGGGCAAATGCAGGCAGTTCAGGGAAGTTAGTTTTTAAGACGATAGTTTTTAAGAAATAGTTTTGAACACAGAGAATAACAAACAGACCTCAAGCATGCGTGGCATTTTTTTGATGTATTTTGCATGGAATGGAAAAACTAAAACAAGTGGTATATACAGTAACAATAAAGAGCGCGAGAGTACAACGAAAAGAGGATTATAATTTCAAATTGGCGTGCCCTGCATACGCAGCGCTTCAAGTGCTGGGGAGCAGATCTGCCCTTATTTCTGCTGTCTGCAAGGCCGGGTACAAAAGATGTCAAACTGCAGATAAAACTGAGTGTGCTGGGATAACAATAAGGTAAAAAGATGAAAAGGAGGTTTCATATAGCTAAACCCTTGATTCACATTCCAGCATTAGGCTCTAAAAATAATTCCGAAAATCATGTTCGGGGAAAAAAAAAAATTGCCTTTTTTTTTCCCCCCTTTTCCCCACCCGAACAACTCCCGATTCCAGAGTTGCTTGTGGGATGGACATGGCTATTTAGGTTCATGACTTACAGCCAAGCAGCAGGACGACGGGATGGTTTTGAGGTCCCCTGTGCCAGGACTGGGTCTGGCTGAGCTCAGGCTACCAGGCGGGAGAGACTGCGTGACGCAGGGCCGTCAGCTGCTCAGGAGGTAACGAAAGCGACGGGGAGGTGGAAGGAGCGGGCATGATTCACCCTGGACTTCAGAAAAGCTTTTGACGCCTCAGCACATGAAAGCGTTGCTACAAGCGTAGTAAAATAGGATCGGAAAAGAGCGATTCTTGGAAAGATAAAAAAGCTGAAAACGGGAGTGAGGATATCAAAGGCTGCGGGGATCACATACGCTTCTGCGTGCCAGTGAAACATCGCTGCCGCGAGTCCTGCGGGCTGCGGGGCTGTGCAGTCTCCTTTGGAAATCAGCAGGCACAGCGGCAATGAAGTTGGCAGCGTGGATTTGTAGCTACAGGAAAACCTCGACAGGGCTCCGACCCCCAAAACGCAGTGTCTGAGGGCTTTAAGGAGCTTGTACACCACCCAAAAAGCCCCAGTATCCATTTTTCTCCCTCTCCTCCTCTCCCCGGTAATATCCAGCCCTCCTCCCGCTGCCTTTAGCAGAGTACCCCGAGGGGGAGTGGGAGACGTCCCTTGCTGGGGGTCAGGGACAGGGAGCGATCCCCACGGAGGCTTACTCCCCAAAAGAGTGCAAGGCGTCTTGTTGAGAAAGATCAAGAAGTTTCAACCCACCAGTTTGATGTGACTCAAACATTGTTTGGCTGGTCTGGGAAGGGGTGGGTTTAGAGAAAAAAAACCTCATTCTCCATCCGTTTAACTGGCTGAGAAGAAGAAAATTCCGCATTTTCCCCCCTAGCAAGCAGACCCTTTTCTACGAACATTTTGAGCCTACGACAAGCTCAGCGCAACACCCAAAGCCCCGTGCAAGTGGCCGTCCCGTGGCCACTGCCATCTGGAAGAGCAGCCACAGCTCCTAAAATAAACCTCCTCCATCCCACCCCGCCCCGCCCCGAGGCTTGGAAGAGGTCCCAAGGGCTCTGGTTTGCTCTCTCCCATCCCCGCTCTTCCTCGCTTTGGGTCCGTCAGAGGACGCGGGGCGGCGATGCTCCCGGTTGTTCCGAGAGCCAGCCAAGACCTCTCCCGCGGGGCGGGGGCTCGGGGTGCTCCGCAGTGCCGCGGGGCGAGCGGCCGGCATGCTCCGCTCCCCTCCTGCTCCCTCAAAGCTTTTAGAAAGCATCTAGCATGAGAAAGGGTGTATGTCAAGGACACTTCGTGCGAAAAAAAAAAAACCAAAACAACCCTAAGCCCTTGAAAGCCTGCTGAGTACACGGGGTTGTGTTGGAGGCTGAATCCTTTTCTCCTGTTTTTGTGGGGATGAAACACGGCAAGGACGGCTGGGGAGCCCGAGATGGGTCTGTATGTCTGCACCAGCCTGCACATGGGGTTGGTGTATCACTGTTCTGCCAAATCAGGCACGGGAATCACGCCCTCTTCCACTGAAATGCAACCTGTTCTGGGGAAAAAAGACTCATTTTAACATGTTCTTATTTTGGGGAGATTCTGGATTAAGCCCTGGCTGTGCCCAGCGCTGTACAAAAGTTAAAAGTAAGAAGGTGAGCTTGGCTCTTGCAACTGAAATACAAGGCGTGAGCCAGGGGGAGGATGCGGACAGGGGCGGCACGGAACAAAACCTCCTAATTTAGGACAAGAAATAGAGTTTTTGCTCCAGCTGGGAACTGGCAGACGGCAAGCCAGGGCTCAAATCCCCTTATTGCCCCTCTTGTCATGCAGGACCTTGCGGTGTCAGGGGCTGTACAAAACCCAGAACAAGCAACAGTCCTTCCTCCGCAGGGCATACCAATAGTGATACCCAGTACTTCCTTCCCGAGGGACCTGGGAAGCTTCATTAATTGAGAATTTAAAGGATCTTTGAAATCAGCAGCTGAAAGACGTTCCAGAAATACAGAGCCGTTTTATTTTTAGAATGGATGTACAGTAAAATCTCTCCCCTCATTTTCTGAAAAGGGCTTTCTCCCAGTCTGGAAAGGCCAGCTGGGCTATCTGAGCAAAACAGCACTGCAACGCGACGAGAAGGAAGGGAAAAAGAGAAAACACAGAAAAATAAACCCAAGGCGAGACGGACAAAGGTTTTGGGTTTTTTTTTTCTTTTTATGAAGAAGGATGATATTAAGATGCTGAAAAATACTGCCAGGGTACCATAAACCAGGCGGCCATGAGAAAACCTGGATTACCGGAGCACTTTCTGCCAGGTGAGCAATAGCGGGAGGAGCCGAGCCTCCCCCGAGCATCCCTGCACCACGCACCGCGTGCGCTGGCATCGCTGCGGCAGGTACAGCAACGGGGAGCTACGGCCGAGCAATTTGCCAGCCCTGCGGGGAGCCCCGGTGCTTGCTGGGAGCAGCCAAATTAGGAGGGCTTTGCTGAAGATGGGTCTTGGAATGAGACCGGTAATCTGGTCAGACTCGTATCTTCTGGGGATAAGACCAGCCTCCAAGCACAGCCGGAGGAGGAGGGACGCAGCTCTGCCCTGGACGGAGGGTTTAGTCCAAGCCTTGCGCTGCTCTGGTCATCGCCCCGTCCGCCACAAGGCCATGTGTTTCCCTGAGGAGCTCTGCGACCTCCAAAAGCCTCTAGAAATTAATACTTACCCCGGTAATCGACTTCTGCTCATCATTTCCATTGACTTATTACATTCTTTTTTCAGGGTATAATTTAGCTCTGGTTTATTCAGAGAGGGCTGAAAGGAAGCCACACAAAGGAGAAAGATAAAATGGGCTGAACAGAGCAGAGGTGAGATCTGTTTGGCCTTGAGAAAGGTACAATTCCTGTTACAGATGGGACTGAATGACTGACTGGACGTATTTGAAAGGGACTAAAGCTATTTTCTGTAAACCCAGAGTTGAGCAAAGCTTAGGTGCCAAATGATGAGCCAGACCGAGTCCTGCATAAAACCTCTACCAGCTGGACGCAGCTGGGTTTCGTCCATCATTCACTCAGCACTTTTCAAGGTGTTTGTGTTTGTCTCTCCTCTTCCATAAGACACGAAAGCCGTTGAAGAACATTTTCTCCAAAACACCCATTTCTACATAATCAGAGCCTAAAGATAGGGAGCTATCGAAGTGAGACACTTTGGTCAGGGCGTCCAAGCACGCTTTGTCCAGATGTTGCCACAACTTAGCTGGTCACCTGGGGGTTAGTTTCAGAAGGTAGCGGTGGATTTTGGGTGCCCAGTGGGTCTAAGGACAGGTAGAGGAGAGAGCAGGGAGGGAGCACCTCTCCCCTCCTCCGCAGCTTTGCTGTTCCTCGTAAATGGCTGCCGTGGCAGGATGGAGCGAGGGGTGAGCCGAAAAACGGGGCGAAGCGGCGCCTGGGAGCCGAACCCTTCATCCCACAGCCGCTGGATCCCGCTCCCTCGCCAACGCGGGGCCGGGGAGGAAGGAAGCGCGGCCGAACAATGAGCTGCAGGAAGCGGCGACGGCCGCCCCTGCCCAAAAGCGAGGGCCTGACTCAGCAACCATCAACGCGAGACGAAGCTCCCGCCAGCCAAGGCAGCGGCCTCAGGGGGCTGCAGGCCGTGGTTCCCCTCGCGACAAAGCCCAGGGCTGAGCTGGGGCGGGGGGGGGGGCGGCTCGGCCACGATACGCCCCGTCCACCTTCCTCGAGGGAGACGCGCTTTTCGCATCCAGCGCGCGCGCAAAAAGGTCCTGCGACGGCACCCTGAGGGGCCAGACCCCAGCCTCAGCCGTAGTGCACGTGCACGTCATGCCCTAGACGTTGGGGTTTTAGCTCAGCGACGGGCAGGAAGAAAACGGCTTTTTGAAACACCTGGGTCTGAGGAAGGTCATGCCAAAACGGGCGTCTTCTCGGCTCTCATCCGGGCGGTGTTTTCCTCCCCTCTTTGCTCTCCATCCGTGCAGCTTTCAGTGGCTCACTGGGCTGCGCAAACGCCATCTCCCCTCTGGGACTTTGGGCGAGTTCCCTTTTTCTCACTTGCCTTTGCAATTTGGCTTTTGGCTCCCAGAGCGTGCGGGAGAGCCTTGCGCTGGTGCGTGCGGCTGGGACCCTGCCCTCAGCGAAACACAGCACGCAAGCGCACGGCCCAACACGGCCCCAGGCGCTGACGCGGGAACCAACCAGAAATATAAATAAATAATGAATTATCACTGCATTATTACTAAATAACGCCTTTTTCCTCTCTTCTTGTGCTTTCTCCATGCTCAACTGCTAAGCGATCTGGAGGTCCTTGGATCATAGGTGGCCTCATGTAACAAACAGACGATCATTCTGATTTTTAGTAACTGCCTAAAATATTTATTCATCCACTGCAACGTATTGCCCTGTGTGCCGGTCCCCCTGCGGCGTCCCCGGGGTGGCTGGGTTTCAGCACCGCCGCCTCGGGGGCTGCAGGGTGGCTGAAGCACCCCCGGGGGTGCTGCCGGAGCACCGGTCATGGGGACGGCGGCGGGGTTCAGGGTGTGCGAGGAGGAGAGGCGACAGCGGGGAAAGCCGGCTCACGTCACTCGGCTGCTGCTGTTGAGCGGCTGGCCTGCGCGGTGCCCGGCTGCTGCAGTGCACGAGTGCACACCCTCCGACAGCTTGCCTGGCAGAGAAAAAAACAGCCAAGCTCGTGTGCTGCCAGCCAACACCCCCTCTCCTCTCTAAGGCAGCTTACAAAAGCCATTTTCTGTATTAATGCTGATAGCCCAGCGGCCCGTCTCGTGCGCCTTTTCCGCTCCCCTGCCCCAAAAGGCAGAGGTTGGTTTTAGGAGGTTAACGCTGCCTTCGGGGAGCTTCACCTCCCAGGCTGGACCCATCCCCGGCGCTGCACAGCACCTCTGGTCCAGGGCTGCGGTTTACAGGGCAGAGCCCATCCTAAGCCCGTCCAGATGCCCACCACTGGGCCCCTGAATTCTTTAGCTCCCAAAGGCAGAAACAGCATTTTTCTATTCTGTGAATTTTCCCAGCGGATTCATCTAACTGATTCCTCTGCTTTCCCAGCCTGATACCCGGATTTCCAGGAGGAAGGAAGTCTCATTCCCAGTGACAGTAACCAAGCATCTCACAGGCAAAGGCACGATGCGGCCGTTCACACGCCCAGAGCATCGCGCCGGCGCCATGTGAGCAGAGGTGCCTCCCCTGCCCCCTCCGGCCACGCACCCGTCGCCCGTCTTGAGGGCTTCGGCACAACACGTCAAGCCCCCGCGCAGACGCGACAGCCTTGATTTTGCAGGGAGTTACTGCAAAACCAGCAGTGACTGTGCCAGAAGGCAAAGCTGCAGGCCAGCCCGGATCTCAGTTACTCCTCCCGAGTTTTCGGGGAAACACAGACAGCAAAGCAGCATGTGAGAAGCAGCTGTTCCCCCCGCCCCGCGATGGGATGATTCACCCATGTCCACGTACAGGAGCTCTCGCTCTCCGAAACAGAGCACAGGCCAGCTCAGGGCCAGGCTTAGCTCTTCGAACTCAGTACCAGTGGGCCAGGCAAGGCAGGAATTTGCACTTCAGTCACTAATGCCAAAATCATTGTGTGCCCAACGCCATGTTTCTGTTTGGGGCAGGACAGTGTCTCAAACTAATGCCTCCCCCACGCAGAACTTCTTCGCTACCTTCCAACACGAAATCTGTACCCAGCTAGCCCCCAGTATTGACAGATAACATGGCTCAAATACAGCACTGATTAAAGTGGTGGGTGACATGGTCCTAAGCAGCTGCTTCTTTAGAGTGGATCTAAAAGAGGCAGAGACAGAAGAGGCTGGAAGAAGACAGCGCTAAGGAGATGTGGATTCAGGAGACCTGCAAGCAAAATACAGCTGCAGCTTAGAGGCTGCAACAGAAAATGTAGGGCAATAAATTTATAGAGTGAAAGCAACTTGAACATTGATCAAAAGTACAGAGAAAGCATCAGGGAAAAAGGGAAATAACAGAAACTTTAATGCAGGGTCCTACCTGCCAGTGCAATAAATATTAATGGAATAAGTTGGAAAAAGGTGAGGCTTCTTTGGCAAAGCAATAGCAAAAACACTGAGATTGATTTCCCCTCAAACAATATTTGACAAAGTAAAGCAATTAAGGGCTGAGAAACAAACCCTAATTTTAGGGGGGTGATAGGCAGGATAAATGGGTTTCCAAAGAACCAATAATCAAAGCTTTTAAGTTCACGTCAGGCCCACTGAGGCTGGCTTGAATTAAAGTGCCCAGCACTTTACCAGGCTGTGCCCTTTGAGCACCCTCTCTCCAGAGGGTCTCTCCTGCCGTTCAAGAACCAACAAAACGTATTTCTAACCTCAAGGCTCTGCAGTCCCATAAAACTCAGACCCATCCACAGACACGGCTTGCACTCCATATAATGCGCCATGCCCACATGCTGAGCACCACCATCAACCTCCCGTCCCACAGCCACCAGCTCCAGAGCCCAAAGTGGTGAGGCAATACAATTCCCCTCTTCTTTTTGCCCTCACGGGCCCCTGGAAACTACCCCTGTTCGCCACCGGTTCGCCTGGCAGGACAGGCACCTACGAATGTTGCTTCTTAGCCTGGACACATATCCATACACATACTCACAAGAAAATGATTGTCCCATCGTATAAGCCTGAGGACTGCTGCTCTTCCAGTTACCCTGGCCAGTTTTCGTCCAATTTACGCTAGGAGATATGCACAATTTGGTCTTAAGGCACCTTTGAAAAAGGCCCTGGCTTTTTCTCTTTCAGAGAAGCTCACTGTTGCCCACGAAAAATCTCCTCCTGTTGATTCCCAGTGAGCCTATCTGAGCGGGGAAACTGGGAGGTTTCTGCCTGGTTGGACGGTTGATGATGCTTCCTGTGAGGGACCCCCACTGGCATCAGTAACGTTGCAAGTAATGAGTTCAAGCAGTGCCCCAGGCCCACTTTTTTACTCCCAACAGAAACTAGCTGACGCATGTTATCGTCAGCTTCCCACGTGCTGGTACCTCACCAGCGTACAAATTCATGTGGGGTCTTCCGCTGCCAGGATGAGACCCCTCCTCTCCATACCCCTGATGCTCCCTCAACGAGCCAGAAAGCAAAGCTCCTTCGTCACTTCGCCACCCACCCCATCCAAACCTCGCTGAGCAGGCTCTGCTCTGCCAGGCACCGCAAGGGGAGCTCATCAAAGCGGCCTTTTAATTGCTAGGGTAATGACTTAGATGTACCCAAATTCCAGCGAAATTTGCATGACTAATTAAATAATTAAACACAGCCTGACAACTGAGGAAGACAATCATGCATCCAAAAATCAAAAATCAAAACCACCTCCTAAGCATTGGCAGCAAGAACTAGGAAGGGATTCGCCACCCTGCACGTCCCGTCAGTGAGACTTGCTGATGGGTCGTGTCTTTTTGATTAGAGACCAAGCGTGAGTAACAGCACCACCGTTCTCTGATGAAGCCTTTGATCTCTGCCCAAAGAGTTGCCGAATGCTGAGCTCAAGCTAGCAGCTGCACGGGAAAAGCAGGGCCTAATCCAGCCACGCTGCTGATGCCGGTGGAGTGAGGACTGGGTGCTGCGTGTGGCTCCCTGAAGACCTCTGTGCAGGGTCTGCTAGCCCAGCCTTCGATGGAAAATGTTCAAGAGGCTGCAAACCACGCTGCTGGTCAGCCTTGGTGTGCTGACCCAGCGCCCCAGTGTGAACCTGGTAAGGGACCGGTCAGACTCGTGTCTCGTCTCCCACGTGCCTCCCAGATTTAACCTCAGTCTTCAGCAAAAAGCAAATCCCGCTCCCTCCAGCCACGTGTACCGGGCCCAAGGGTTAAATAGTGCCATTTTCCAGCAAGGAGAAGGCAATCTATCCCACCTCCTTCAGCCCCGCTTTTTCAAGCAAGCTTATAAAACCCACTTAAAATATTAATACGGAGATGGTCAGAACTGCACAGGCGAAAGGGGAATTTGAAAAGATTAATTCTCTATTAGAATCCAAGCCTTGATTTCATAACCTTAGAAAGCAGATTCCCTGAGACTCTCCTGGGCTGCGGCGCAGCATCTCACCATGACACCTGTGTTGACAACACCAAGACCTGAGAGAAGCCAGGATCTGACATACTTTAATTCTTTAAGAAAGAGCAGCAGCAACACGGGCTTGAGGAAGGAGGGAGAGGAGACAGGAAATCCAGCTCTAACGGAAAGGCCTGGGCCGCTGCCAATATTTTACATTCTCTGTGACAGAGTTTGCTGCTGGCTCCATTGCCTGATGTGGTCAGCCCGAGAAAAAACTGGCCAGTGCCTTCCCAGACCGGTGCTGTCAAGGTGGCTCTTGACTCCCGCTCTGCCCACAGCAGCATCCTTGCAGTCTCCAGGAGCCCCGCAAGCCCCCAGGTACCCACGTGGGAAGTTCATGATTTCTTTCCTCTGCGTTTGGTGATATTCTCTGGAAGAGCACTGGCACACTGTCAGTCCTGATCCTCTTGTCATGCAGACACAGAGGGGAAACATACATCTTCCTAGAGCAGCAGAGAAGGTCTAACATGCATTTTAGCTCCAGAATAGAGGTGCTAAATGAGCACAGCCTCTCTGGTCACTAGAAGAGTAAAGTACTTCCTCCCCATCCCCGCCTTCTCACAAACCCTGCACTGGGTTAATAGAAACTCTTTTCTGAGTCAACGTGGTTAAACCAGTGCAAAACCTCTACGTGCCCAACCTTGCATATGTTTCCGCCATGCTTATATAAAGCGATTAGTGATAAACCGATAAAAATCCGGTGTGTGGATGAAGCGAAATAGCTGGATGAGCCCATCACAGGGCTCCACTGAAGCAGCTGTATGGTGCACGCCAAATGTAGAGCAGCTCCTTACCACTGAAAGCTGAGAATCAAACCAGAGAATCACATTGATTTCTCCCTGCCCCAGCATTTGAAACCAACCCCTCTCCCCTGGGCTTCCTGCTGAATGCCGGGTGCTAGTGCTGAGCGTGCCTGAGCCCGCTGCGCTGCTCGGGGCAGGGGGGTGAAGAAGATTGCACAGCCTCGGTTACCCAAAGCAAGAACAGATCCTCCAAATGGCAGCACTGCTACAAATGGTGATGGTGCCATTAGCGGACCTTGGCTTGCCTCTTTGCTAACTGTGCAAATAATTTCTGTGCGGCAGAAGTGTAAGCAAATAAATGAGAAGCATATAAGAGAATGTATTTCTCTGATTTACTGAAGTCGCTAAGAAGCATCAGGGCAATTTTTAAAAACTGCTCAAGCAATCGGGAGCTTAAATTCTGTCTGTCTCTAAAAAGTTTATTATTTCTAGCTGTATTTACAAATCTGGGTAAGAGACCATCTAGAAAAGTAGATCCATTTTGCCTCTGTAGCAGAAGTGTGTTGGGGACTCACAGCATACAGTGGAGACCCAGGGCAACCATGCTACTGCATTTGCCATAATTCAGAGCTCCCTCAGGTCACCAAGCCCAGGTGTCTAAAAATGTGAAAAAGGATCCAAAATCAGACCCAAAGAAACAAGTTTCCTTCAGTTGTGCTGCCCTGGCACAAGGAGAGCTCTTGTTTGCTGAGTGCTTGTAAAAAACACTGCTCATTTTTCATGTCTCTGAGCAATTTCATACAGTTGGCCCCAGAAGACGGCGTTGGAAAAACCAGGACCCTTTGAACCAGGCAGAAACCTGTGCTCAGGTTCCCCGATGCACGCTCAAGCAATACCCTGCTGCCGGAGCTGCTGGCAGGGCTGGTTCCAGCCTCTGTTTTCTTGGCACCTCAGTTTGTTGGTTTGTAAAAGCTGGTAAATACAGACCCACCTCCAGGCTTGCGGAGCTCCTGCGTGGCTGAACTATTTGTTGTATCAGTGATGTCGGAGCTGGGATGGGCGAAGGGCACACAGGAGACCAGTGGAGTTACAGCCAGAAAGGTGGCGATTGCCACGTTAATAATTAGCATCTGTTGCCATTAGAGCCTGTGAGGCAGATCCAAGCAGGGATGAAAATGCTGTGCGCCGAGCCAGCACCTCCAGTGGGTTTGTGGCCGGTGACTGAGACTCTCTAGCTTCCCACCACCCGCAGGGACAAGCGCAGGCTCTTGGAGCCAGTGCAGGTTGCGTGTTTAGAGCAGGGTCTGTATGTCTGGCAACAGGAGCTGACCCTCTTCCTTGCCAAATGAAGCCCAGAGACTTTGCTTAGACCTTTTGCCCAAACCTATTTTGGAAAAGAGAGAAAAAGACCACCCCGCACCGAAACCTCATGTTTCTTGCACTGAAAAGCGCTTTGTTCCCAAAGCACAAAGCTAAACACAGCCTGCCCCGGCTCCTGAAGAAGAGCTCACTCAGTCGATTCACCGAGCGATGTACGCACTTGCTGCCCGAGGGATTTCCAGCCCTGGAAGATGCTCGCACCTGCCTGAGCGATGGACTCCAGGACGTGGTTACGCTTGCCATCGCTCCTCGCAGCTGAGGAGCCGAGCTGGGCAGAGGCTTCCACAGGGGCTCCAGCACATGCCTGCCGAATCCCCCTGATGTCTGCCGAAAGAGTGGGGATGAACAGCACACTCCCCTCCTGGTCCTCTCGTATTTTAACAAACACGTCACGTCTCAGTGAACCTTAGAAAACACGCTCTGGAGTCACCTTCGCTACCAGGAATTTTTTGCCATCTCGGTGGTCCCCTGCCAACCTTCCCGCAGGTCCAGCTGGAAAGGTGCCTTCCCCCCGCGGCCAGCCCCTTCCCCACCACCTCTTCCCTCTGCAGACGGAGCAGGAGGTCTGCAGAGAAACCAGGAGTTCCAAAGTGTAATCCCGAACAGATGGCAGCTCAAGCCGTGCTGCCTCAGAAGGGCACTTTTAAAAGTAAATAGCAACAAATGTTTTGGTGTGTAATGCGCTGAAATCTTGATCGCACACAGAGCTTATTTTCTTCTTTTTTTTTTTTCCCCTCTCCCAGCAGTGGCAAATGGCTGAGGACAAACGCTGCTGAAAAGAAAGAAGAAGGAAAAAACCCTCAATCAATTAAATGTTTTAGAAACAATTGTGTTTCAAAATCAACAAGAAGAATTCATGAAAATCAATCCTAATTCAAGAGGGCTGTACTGATTTGTTCGTCTTTCCCTTTCCCTGCCTAAGCAACCAAAGCAATAAAAATGATAGCTCCGTCTCAGGCAAGGAAGCAATTGAAACTTCAAAAACGTTCAACATCGGCTGATGAAGCTTGATGCAGTCTCCATGGCCTGAAAGCTAAATATTCTGCAAGAGAAGCAATGTACCAGGCTGATGAGTGGGAGTTTCAGATAACTCCTACCCCTTCAGCTTCCTTCTCTCAACACAGCCAAGCGAACCAAGGGAAGATCGTCCTGCCACAGGGGAAAGGCAAAACCGTTTGTATCAGCAAAGGCACTGCACAGACGGGAGCTGCCTCACTTGCTCCTTGGCAGTAGGAAACAGCCGCTCCGTTCTTACACCGTGCCCCCCCCAGGGCCACCACCACAGGGACATCAACAGGGCAAATCTCCTGGCAAGGAAACCAAGGACTTGCAATGCAGATCCTGCTACGCCTTCCTGGAACGCCACAGACACAGGAACGCAGTCAGCGTGCCACCAACCCGCAGTTCTTCATCTCACTGCACAAGGCCGTCCCAGAGGAAAGACTTCTCAGGAAACCCGAAGTGGGGGGTTCGGGCACCTGCTGCTCCCTAGACCTGGTCCCACCTCAGCGTCACACAGGGAGAAAGGCACTTTTCAGACTGTCACCCTGGCACGGAGGGTGCCCGGGGGATCACGACCAGGTGTGACAATGTCGCCCCGAATAAATGACGTTCCCACCAGAATTTCCCACTCGAACGCGGGGTGGGGGGACGCGTCTCTCTGCCAGGGTTTGCCCTGCTTTAAGCTGACCCAAAGTCACGTGAATGTGATTCCCGCAGCACCCAGCCTTGTGCAAATAAACCACCTTCAGATGGCTTCCTGGCAGCACAGAAAGCAGGCAGAACCAGAGCAGGGCACCGGTACTCGCAGACTCACGTCATCTCGCCTTGGCACCGCTGGCAACAGCTACTGAGTTTTGTCTTGAGGCAAGCAAACTCAGACTCCAGTGTGGGTTTAAAGGTATTTGGAAGATAAAAGGTTCCTAGATAGCAAGGACACGCTCCCAAAGGAGCGTTTCTGTTTAACAGGCAGCAAGAACACCCTGTGTCACACTGCACAGCAAGAGCTGCGACAGTTACTGGCAGTGGAGATTGTTTATCCATAGGTCGCAGGCATCTTCCCAGCTATCCCCAATGCTCTCTAAAAGGGAGCAGGAATTTGAGCCGGAAAACAAACCTGGGAATGACAGTGTGGAATGAAATGAGGAAAGGCAGTTAGGAGGGAAGGAGAAAAAACCTGGAGACAAAACATAGTGGGAAGGAAAGAGGAAATGTAAAACGTGGTCTGGGGAAGGATCTCGGACATCTGAGATTTGCACAGGTTAAGATTTTCTTCAGACAAGGCTTTTCCGCTTCTCTCTATAAAGTAATGAATTTTGTTAGACTTCCATCTGCCTAGTACAATCACAGAAGTTATTTGCAGAGACTCCAACCTTCTTCCTACGTGTCTAGTGGAACCCAACGGAGATTTTAGGAGGGAGCCAGTAGGGACCTACATGTCCTGCTATGGTCATAACCCAAGGGATTTAGATACCACTTAATAACTCTGTATATATTTAAGGATTCAGTGCCCTGCTCTGCTGTTTCCTGCAACGTATTCCCATGACTGCATCTTGAGCAAATCCTTGAGGGCTTGGCATGCATTTCTCCGCAGCACTGCAACAGAAACTGTAAAGAGTATTTTTAGGGAACGGAGCAGCCCCTATTAAGGTGGCACCCAGGCTGTGGGGTTCTCTTTGTGACCCTCCTGGCAGTAACGTACAGCGTAATTTCCTTCTTGTCTTGTATTCCATAGGAAAACACACCGCAGTTTCACTGTGGCTCAGCAGAGGCCAGGATCCGAGACTAAGACAGGGGGCTGAAGTTCTTCCAAGGAAAGAGCAAACCAGGCAGAGATTTACGCTCTGCCAGCCGCTGCCTGGACCAGCCCAGCAACACAAGCATGTGTTTGTACTGCCGTTCAGCGCTGGCATCGTCCAGCAACCGACGGTGCCGTTCACTCGCCAGAGAAGGTGCGAGAAGGTGACCGAGCACCCCAGGGCAGGACGGCCTCCCGCGGCTGTTCCTGGCGTGGTGCAGCCAAGGGGTGGGTGCATTGTTGGACAGCCTAGCTGTCATGTACTGAAGGGTCATTGCCAAAGCCAGCTGGCTCGTCGGGGCGCACGGGAAGGGTCCTGCCTCTCTGACGGAGCCTTGTCCTGGGTCAGAGGGTGAGCAGAGCAACCCATTCACCCAGCAGCCCAGCCACGCTTGCAAGCAGATTTTTCTTTCCTCAGATGTAGCCATTATATCTGTTCGCTTAGCTGGGATTCACTGGGAATGATTTGCTGTAGGCTTGGGTAAGAGATTAAAACTGTATTTATTCCTGAGCCAGCCAGTTGTATGACCCATTTCCTACAGTGGACAGAGGAATTACATGACCTCATTGTCTTTTTATGTCAAAACTGCCCAGGATATATCCTCAGTTCCTTGTCGGGCTTTCGTTCGATTGTTTTGTAATCCCATGCTAAGGTACACACAGCTGACGTGAGGGCAAGGCACGTTTTATTTGCTTGACAACACTTGTGGAGCTGAGCAGCCAGAGATCCCTCCTGAACCCTCCTCCTCTGGCAAGGAGTACAGGCGCAATTGTCACCCGGCTTCTGAAATACACACGCCTCTGGTGTTAACGCTCGTGCAGGTCAGGGCTGCCCTGGGGCAGAGGAGAGCTATGGTTGTCTCACTGATCTCCAAACCCTCCACAACCGCTGATTATTATCAAGAAGAATAAATGGGTGCTAAGACCCTTAGCCTCTGCCTTAGAGAAAACACATTTTAATTCTACCTTGGCATCCGCCTGTTGAAGGCAGTGGACTTACATCCAGCCTGAATTTTCTCTCAGTACCTTCATCCAAACAACTTCCAGCGTTGCACATAGAGAGTAAATCCTGCCACACTTATCTTCAGTACTTCAGTACTTCAAAAAACCCTCTCATTGACCTATTTTGTTCTTCATATCAAGCAAAGGAGAGAGGGTAGAAAGAAACAACATTCTTGTGTATAGGCTAAGGGACCATCTACCTTTTTCCAAATGTGGTCTACTCAGAAGTCAAGCAGCTATTCATATGTTACATTTACACGATGCTCTTCATGCCAAATACGAACACCAAGCTATAGGACTATCTATGTCTCATGTCACCTCCTGCTGAAAGGTGGCATAGGGCAGGTGTTTAATAATTCAGTGTAACTGTCTCCAACAGTGTAGGAGATGAAGAAAAGAACACGACGTTCCACAAAGAATTCAAGGAGAGAGAGAAAGCAAGAGGCAGCCAGCTTAATACCCACGTGAACTATCGATGCAGGTTGCCAGAGATCCCATCCCAGCATCCAAAGCTGCTGGACACAATTCTGTTGGGAGATCAGGGAATTCATGCAGTACCTTTCAAAAACACTTCTTCAGCCAAACCTGGGATCGTCTGGTCCAGGCAGCAGTCAGATATATCTCAGATAAACTGGACTACTACAGAAGTCTGGATTCTTCGTGCTGTGACAATGCATTTTTTAACATCTTAATCATTAATGCAGAACTCCCTTGAGCTGGCCAGATGCTAACTTTCCGACACCGCTGAAATCAAGGGGAGTTTTGCTGCTGCCTGGTGAAGCCATGAGAAAAAGCCAACAGCAGCCCTCTAGGGAAATGCACTCCTCTTGGCAAGTTTTAAGGTATTTCCTGGCCATGGTCAAACTCAGTAGGTGAGGGTGGCTACACCACGCCGGACCGATGGGCTGCCCAGCCCAGCCTCCCCAGTTCTCACCGAGGCCGATGGAGGCTGCAGCAGGAGGGCATGTGAGCGAGGCACACGCACGGCAGCCCTCTCCTCTCACACTCGCAGCTCCGGACAGCCTGTCACCTGGGGACATCTTCAAGCAAAGGCAGTAATTTTGTGTATTTAATAACCTTTGATGGATGGATCTTTTCTTCATGACTTTTTTCTTCCTGCTTTTCGAGCCTGGATCGGGTTTAGCATCCAGCCAGTATTTTGATATTAACTGAGTGCACTGATATTCCAAATACAGAGTTCGCTTCAGGTACTGTTTCATCCTTGACTGAGATGTCATTTCCCCCAATATGACCTTCTCAGAGTTACACTGCCTGTTTTGCATGTGCAGAATTTGTTCTCCCCCATTCCCCCCCAGTGAATGCAAGTCCTTGGCTTAGAGCATTGTGAGGGATGCTCACGACCGTTAACTTCAGCCAAGGACAGCCAGTCTCTGTAGGCTCTCTTCGAAATCAAAGGTGAGAGATGATTCCCATTATTCATCCTCCTCTGGAGGAGTGTCTCTTTTCGTACACTGATTATAGCCTCTGTCAGCTAAAGCTAGCCTGCCCGAATCACATCAGTACTCACAATCAGGAAGCGCTGCATGACACTGAAATAACACTTGGTAAAGCTGATGCTTACTTTAAATATTTTAACATGTATTTCTAATAGAAGAACAATAATTCCGTACAAAAAAACACCGAAAGGAGAAAAAGAGCAGGAGTTGTAACTAATGGTATATTTGTACTTGGAGTTTGCTTCTGAGAGCTGTGAAGTAAGTACACACTCATATTTTCAGGGACTGAATTAGCATTCCTTAAGAAGATCACTCATCAGGGCTACTTGTGTGAATGAGAGCTGCAAGGTTTCTGGACAGCTTTTCTATAAAAACAGGAATGTTCCTGAAGTGCTGTAAATGGAGCTGCTTAAATAGTCTATCCAAATCTTGCATCTGATGACAGTAGCTGAACGAAATGACACTCGTGTGCAATCAGTTGCATGTTTGAGCTTGAATGCTTAACGCAGGAGGTTAAGCTTGGTTTCACCAAGACCAAGCAATGACTGATTTTCCTACACGGAGGAATCCAGACCATGCCTCTAACCAGCGTTCCTAGATCGTGGCAGGAACTGTTTCAGTCCTACTAAATCATCACCCTTGATATTGCGGAAATAGGAATGGTAAAGGGCTGATGGGGTCCTTGTCCTCCTTAAGCCCCGAGCCAAGGCCAGCTACCCTGTCTCATTTTTGGCACTCTCTCACCCTTGCCTGAAGGACACCATCATATAGCTTCAGTTTCCTGGCTTTTCAAGGTTACCAGTGCACCTGCTGAATCATTCGTGCTATTAGATGTTTCTTACTGCAGAAAGTGGATAGAAGTAAGCTGCTTCTCCTCTTCTAGTTCTGTTCCATCTAGGTTCTCACATCACCAGCAAAGTATGGATATCCGTGCTACCATATAAGCAGAAATTGGATCGGATGAAGGGATGGAAAATAGTTCATCTTTACGTAAACCTGTCCCCAACAATGAAAATACCCACAAGGGAACCTGTACAGATTTCCTCTCAATGATCAGCAACAAAATAGTTAATCATTTAGCTTGTGATTTTTTTTGGGGGGGGTAGGTCTACAAGCCTTTCTCTTTAACTGCCATGTGTCCCTGGACCACTAGCAAATGGAAAACATTGACACTGAAAAGTCTCCTTAGAGCTGGGAGTTGAAAATCAGTGCAGAAAAGGGAGAGGAGTTCACGCCTCATTAAGGGCTATCGACAAGTTCTTTCTCACTTTGAGAAACCATAACTTGGGGCTCTCTGCGGACTTAGGTAATGTCCTATTTCAGGTAACACAATAAATTTTTTTTCACAATAAGTAGCAGAAACCTTTAATTTTATATTTAAAAAAGCTTTATTGTGCAGAAACTGATGTGGATCCTTGGGAAATCGTTGGTGTGAGCCACAGTACTAACCAGTGCTTTCATTCAGCTGCTGTCTGCTGGGACTGGTAGACAGACCAGCTCCAAGAGCTCCTCCAGCCCTGGTACATGCAGTTTCCCTCGGCTTTCCCTGCAGATCTTGTGTCTGGCATTTCTTGTTTTCTCCTAAACACATCCCGATCTCTCTCTGTTCTCCTCTCTGTGGCATGAGAGACTTGAACAGAAAACTTTCTAAGGTTAGTTCCAAGTACTCTGAAGACAAGCTATTGTATCTCTGTCACGCAAACGTGTTAACCACTGCCACTCCAGATGGCAAACATTTCTAGCCCCGCAAGCCCTAGCCCAAAAACTTCACCTAATTCCAAGACAGGAGCTGTCAGTGTCTCCCAGGTCCCGTAGTTATCCTCGTCCACCCAGACAGGCATGAACAACTGACAACAAAAGTAAGATTTTCAGTAAGATTTCTCTAAACTTGGTCAGGCTGTCCAGCTTCTTGACACCAAGTATGTTGCAGGTCATAGTCTTATCCACAGGTTAATTTTGTTTGTTTGTTTGTTTGTTTGTTTCAATATGGATATCTCATTCTTGTTTTGCTGCCAATTTTCCACACAATAAACCCGCACCACACCTTCTCCTCCCTTAATACTGGTCTCTACTTCTCCAAGTCACTAGTCAGATTCTAAGGTGCTTCCACATTTGATTTGCTGGAGTAGAACATATCTGTGGGGTATGGAGTGAGTAAGAGCGAAGTAAGGATATTTGCAATTTGACCTAGTATCTGTGCATTTCATTAATCCTTCCTCCATCAACCACTTAACCTTTATGGGCGTTCTTATTGCCTCTCATTGTATTGATTTCTGTCCATTTCTCCAATTTAGTGAGATCATGCAGTATTTTAAACCTGTCTTCCACTGCATAACTAGGTTTAGCTGGGGGGTAATTGACATCAATTTAAAGAATGAAAAATTAGGCTGCATATCCGGGGAAAACTTCCTAATGGTGAGATCTGCTAGAATGCATTGCTGTCTCTCCACGGGATTGGTGGCTGTTCCATTAGCATGTGCATTAAAACCATACTGAAGGAATATAAAATTATAGATTGGACAGAACAATCCTGAAGTAGGAGGGGAAAGTCAAGGTGCAAAGCATTGCAGCTTGCCTCCTATGGTCATCTCATCCTGGATTTGCCCCGCTCCCTCTTCATACCACCCACCAGTTCACTGAGGTTTGCTGAACCAGCAATATCAACTAATTACACGGATGGGATCCAGTGTCGTGCTCCCTTTGATATTACTGCAACTTCAGTTGCGGTGGTGGGAGTGTTGTGGTAGCTGTGGGACCTCAAGTCACAGATTCGTCCTTCCTGAGGCCCGCTGGATAGTTTTCCCACCCTGTTTTACTACCTCCCGGCAAGCTGTGAGGCATGGACTGGTGGCATCCAAGAACACATGCTGGCATTGGTGGCAGGGGTTTGCAAACTGCCCCCCGAGGCCGTGTCTGGACTGTGAGACCCACATGGGCTTCCTGAGTCTTGGGTCCAGATGTGCTCCCTGGCTCCCACCTCATCACACCTCCTCCTACGTTTCTATGTGAAAGAAAACAAGATGCCTGAGCTGGAAGAGAAGCCAGCTGTATCCGGGGCTGCACAAAAAGACATGTGGCCAGCAGGTCGAGGGAGGCGATTCTGCCCCTCCGCTCCGCTCTGGTGAGACCCCGCCTGGAGTCCTGCGTCCAGCTCTGGAGCCCTCAGCACAAGAAGGACGTGGACCTGTTGGAGCGGGTCCAGAGAAGGCCACGAAGATGATCGGGGGGTGGAACCACCTCTCCTGTGAGGACGGGCTGAGAGAGTTGGGGTGGTTCAGCCTGGCGAAGAGAAGGCTCCGGGGAGACCTTATTGCGCCCTTTCGGTACTTAAAGGGGGCCTATAAGAAAGATGGGGATGGACTTTTTAGTAGGGCCTGCTGCGATAGGACAAGGGGCAATCGTTTTAAACTATAAGAGGGTAGATTCAGACTAGATATATATCCTATGTTTTACGCTGAGGGTGG
Source organism: Sagittarius serpentarius (assembly GCA_034782735.1). Taxonomy (NCBI): domain Eukaryota; kingdom Metazoa; phylum Chordata; class Aves; order Accipitriformes; family Sagittariidae; genus Sagittarius; species Sagittarius serpentarius. The sequence continues at coordinate 23,253,034 of JAVKLA010000088.1, read as the reverse complement.
TGAAACACTGGCACAGGTTGCCCAGAGAGGTGGTAGATGCACCATCCCTGGAAATATTCAGGGTCGCGTTGGACGGGGCTCTGAGCAACCTGATCTAGTTGAAGATGTCCCTGCTCATTGCAAGGGGGTTGGACTAGATGTCCTTTCAAGGTCTCTTCCAACCCAAACCATTCTATGATTCTATGATTTTATGATTCTAGGAAGAAAGCCAGAGCACTCTACAAACCCCTGACCTGGGTAGTCAAGAGCCTGGGACGGTGAGGTATGCTGGAGGGAACATTCCTAGTCTGGATGCAGCCAGGAGAATCTTTAGAGATACCCATCACCCGCAGGAAGACAACACACCTGAGATGACAAAGTCATCATCTATCCCACAACATCACTTTGGCACAGTCTGTTTCAAAGGCATCCATCAGTTCTGTTACCATCCTTCACTTCTTAAAGAAATTAATATCTGATTAATTTTTCTAGTGGAATGGTTGAAAACTGATTGCAGAAAGAAGCCTATTTGTGCCGAGGCACAGATCAGAGATAGAGGAGAATAAGGACTTTGGTTTAAAATACACTGCTGACTCAGGTTTGTAAAGATAACAGTCCAAGCAGAAACAAGCGTGTTCTTTACGCACCTCGAGTGAAATAGTTTAATTGCAGGAATGGCCAGAAAAAAGATTCTCCTCCCCACCTTTATGGAGAGGTTCTGTTATATTTAAGAACAAAAAAGCACCTGTTTTCATCTGAAGTTGTTACTGCCAGCAACCACTTTGTATTAAAAGAGGACTTCTGTCAGCTCCTGAAAAATGGAAACATAATTTTCAGCAACAAACCCCAACATATTTATCTCGAAAGCCAAGTAGGCTGGTACGTATTTTGATTGTTTGGTGGGGGAGGCAGGCTTTTTTCTTTTCAGGTTCTTGAAATTCATCTGCCATGAATAAGCAGATTTTTCAAAAAATGAAATTTCCCTGTGAGAAAATTTCAAAGGCAACATTTCCATCAGCTCCACGCAATTACCAGCAGCATAAAAATGGCTCAAAAATGGCTCAGTTTCACAGCTGCTCCCCTGAATCTTTCTGAGAGCTAGGAGAGCAAGAAGACTTGCCCATTTCTGATTTTCCCTTAAGAAAGAAATTAGCAGATATTTGTGTAGTGACGGGGAGTACACGGGACAAAGGGCTGCATGTGGACTCTGCACTGGTCAAGCAGAAGAGAAATCATTTTCTCCATCGCAGGAGGCACAGGCTACAAATTTGTCAGATTAACAAGTAGCCTGAGGCTGATACAAAAGACTTAATTCTCTTAGTAAAACCCTTGGAGAGTATCCCAATATGACTCCAAGGCTGGCAAGCTGCTGGAGAAGACGGGAAGTAAATGCAGCCATCTCATGAGGACACTGCCTCTGGATTTCTTGATTGTGCTTTTCCTATACGGCACTTTTCATAATGCCCTCTGGCTAGAACCACTGAAATGAAACTTATTGATTGAAATTCTGATCTTATTGATTTTACACAAGAGATTTGCGCGAATATGAAAGAGCAGGAACCGCTCTGTAACTGCTCCCATCTCCGTTTATTCCCTGCTGAACACATGCGGTAGGCTTGCTTGGCCATCTCAGTCCCCTGAGCTTCCAGAAATAAATTACCCAAAATTCAAATATACAGTACCTATTAGCTCACAAATGTGCGGTAAATATTACTGGTCCCTGAATACACTAACATTGTTTATGAGTTTCCTTTTGCTTTCTTTTGTCTGCTTCTGTCTCACATCCCCTCCTTACCTCGTTAGCCACACACCATGTTTTTCCCCTTCTTTTCTGAGGTGTGGAGGGAAAATGGGAAGAACATGTTCTGGGAGGAAGGTGGGATAGGAAACAGTGCCGGGAGGAGACGATGTTTGCCTGGAAGGAAAGCGTCAGGGAAGTTGTGCTTAAAATACTGTAAGTGCTATTAGAAATCCTATTTCTACCCCTAAAGAAAGGGTCCAGGATATGCGAACTGCAGAACTCGGAACAGCAGAAGATCCCAGAGGAGGCAGTGAAGTGAGGTCCTAAGTGGAAGAGCAACACAGTGTGAGCACATGGTCATCCACATCCAACACCACAAACGGCAGCCCACTGCCTTCCCCGAGCCCCTGCGAGGCAGCCCCGGCGCAGCCCGGACCCAGCGTTTCCTTCCCACAACACAGGGATGTTCCTGTCAAGCCTCCCGTAGCCATCTTCTTTTTGGCAGGGAGGTGGAGTGGGCTTTAGAGGCAAAATCAGCTGCCTCGCCATTCACATCTACTTCCTAACAACCAAACCTCCCTTTGCAGACTTGTTTATTGAAGTGATGGGTGTCCTTTCCATGTATCAGGCAGCGGTCCTTGATTTTGTTCATTTTAGTTTGATGTATTTTCGCTTGCTGCGCTCAACACTTCATTCTTTCCTCTCTAGATCTTTTTATAGTCAGACTGTCACATATCAATCAATCTTATGGATTAAAGTTGACTATATCGTGACTTGTCTGGGCCAGTAGGAAAACATTTTAAACAAAGTCCTATTTATTTTATTTTCCCCATTGACATTTGTTTTCTTCTCTATTTCTAACCTTGTGAAATGGCAACAGCTGCCAGGATAATTGCAGGATTTTAACTCGCTAGAATTCCTATATAATTGTTAGATGTCACGGAACATTTATGACAAGAAGGCGGGTCATCTGGCAAGGAGAGATCTGTGGTTGCGCTGCAACACACACAAAAAACCACCCAAACCCCCTATTAATTACACTGATGGAAAACATAATCCAAAATGGTGGTGCAACTTGGGTGCCTTGCATCAAACACGTGAACGATTTGCATCGCAAGGGTCGATCGAAGTGATTTAACTGTGAGGACCTCAAGAAGGGCTCCACACTGCGGGGCGGATGCAAGCCCAGTGCCTGGGCGCAGGAGCCCTGGAGGACACCCCCCCCCCCCCCCCGCCGGGCGGGCAGCCAGGGCCTCCACAGCTGCGGGGGGGGCTGGGGTACGGCACTCCCGGGACTCTGGGGAGCCCAACGCCCCCTTAAACACCCTGCCGTCCCCCAAGCACCGAGGCGCTCGGCCCTGCACTGCTGGGCCAAGGCAGACCCCAGCCCCGAGTCAGCGGGGAGGGGGGAAGGCAGAAGCCCGAGTCACGGCCTCTCCCGCCCGGGTGACCGCAGCGGCCCGGGGGAAAGCGCAGGAGCCCGGGTCGCGGCCTCCCGCCGACCCGGGGCGAAGTGGACGGGCAACCCAGGCCGCGACCTCTCCCCGTGCCCCGGCGGCGGGGAGGGTGGGCAGCGCGGGCCTGACTCAGGAGAGCCGCAGAGGGGCCGGGGGCTCAGGCAAGCCCTCGCCGGGATACCTCACCCCCCCCCGCCTCTGCCGGCGCCTGGCGGGCCGCGACGGCCGGGCCCAGCCCTGGGGAACGCAGCGGCCCCCGCGGCCGGGGCCGAGGCGGGGGCCGAGGACGCGGCGAGCAT